>JAKWJD010001766.1:65437934-65957934 GCA_027705065.1 Solanum peruvianum | reverse complement strand
GTCCTACAGAAATCAGAGGTTGTCAGTGCTATTTATACAAATAATATAGCATATTTGGAGGTGAAAGCTCATACCTTTTTCACACGGACACCACGCAGACTTGTTTCAAGTTGCTTTTCCAAGTTCTGTAAATCTTTGACATTCAGTCCTGATAGCTCTTCACCCATCATTTTTCTGCCAGAGAAGCAATCTTTTAAGCCAATTTAGGCCTTAAATATAAATCCACAGGTAAAATGACTATGACTGCAAGCATATGTTTTGCCTCTAAAAGTAACTAAAACGACTTAGGGAAAAAAACGGATCCATAAACATCAAATCCTAGCCTCCACCTTTGTTGTTAGTCATATTGCATCAAAGATATTGTATCTTCTTCTGAATATAACAACTCCATTTTAGAATATCACTCGTATACTTGCATGTTATGAGAGTCTACATGATCATAGCAGAGACCTAAGTCACTTTCTTGTCGTGCTATCTATTCTGGGCACATATGATGCCAGAACTTTTTAGCCATTTTTCAATATTCTGTGTTGCCTTTGTTTTAGTCCTATTTGTAGTTTAATGTCATTCACTCAGAACTTGAATAATTATGCTAGTTGGGGTGAAAGAGCTTACCGATGATTCCTTTGCAAGTTCTCTAGTTGTTGCCTCAGCAGTGCAGCTTCCCTTTGCCAAAACTGCGACAAGAAGATATATTAGTAAATTCCAGTAGCTTGGATTTATCAATAAAAGAGAAATCAATAGAATGAGCCTTTCAGAAATGGTTTGATAAGATCGTTTCACATATCAAAAACCATAAGAAGCCTTTCAATAATGGTTCGAAGACAATAATGAACTACTAATGATTTCTAGAATTAGCATCGATTAACCAAAACAGAAACATACTATTTCAAAAGCAAACCATAATAAACCTTTCAATATGTGTTGAAGAAAATAATGAGCTACTGTTGCTTTACAATCATGTTTGAATTTTGTATGACAATTTACACTATTGGTTCCTCATCTAATACTTCCAATCACCTCGTGTAATACAACTTAAGATTCCAACCTCATTTGGTGGTGCAAGATAGAACCCCTGGTGGCTTGGAATGGATGACTGTATATTAGCTTAAGATTGAGGTTGATATGTAGTTCTTTAATGTTGTATTGAAGACAACATTGACAACCCCATTCCCTCTCTAGTGAGTTAATATTCTCAATGTATGAATTCCAAGTAATATGTGCATAGTTCTTACTGTCAACATTTATTGTGCATGAAGATGTTCAGTTTGAGAAAAGGGGAGTCTTTCAGTTTATGTTTTTGCCCGTGCTAGCTCCTACATCACCATTATCCCTGTCTCTAAATGCTGGCACTTCTACTCATTAGTTTATTGGCATTTGGGTATTAGACATAGGATTGGCATGCATCCGGGTGTGTATCGTGAGAGCTTGGATTTCCTTCAACTAATCATTTTTGCATTTGCAGAAGTTATTGCAACTTCAGTGAGTTGAAAATAATTGGCAATCGAGTAAAATGATGGTACGACATATTTTGGGAATACGGTCTAGAGGATTTTATCTCTTGAGTTCAGATGTAGCTCTAGACGACAAGTCAAGTGTGACCATCTTCACAAAAAAAGAGTCTAGCTGTGCAATTTGTATTTCTCGAAGGTAACGTTGGCAGGGGCTTAATTTTCCTGCATATCAAGAAAATGTGTAGCACATTGTTTTTATATTGCAGAAGACCTAACTGCATTCTCGTACGCATGGTGTTGGCTTAAGCTGAATCACTTAGATTCCTGTAATATAGCAAACCTTTCTGCTTTTCTTGAACAGGAAATTATGACTTGGAACCCCAATTAGAACTTATTCCTTAGTTCCAACGAGATGCCCATACTCGAAACTGTTTACTGTTATAACTTATAAGTATATCCTACGAGCAGTAGATGCCATATGATGGTGGCATTAACATCTCAGCACAAATCTCAGCTATGTGATAAATCATGTCAGCACTGAGCAGGCATATTTGGGTTAAAAGACACCTGATTAAGAGGGCTCAAGAGCTGCTTCTGTGATCAATCTATACCAGAAAATACAGACCAACCATTTCCATTTCCATGCTCTAACTGAACTACTAAGGCACTCGGCCAGATATGCAACTTCTGAAAGTGTGAAGGTCCAAAGTCTCTATTCTTTTCCCTCTAATCACATAATCTTCACCTATGTTCTGACCTGCACCACTGAATACTGCTCGGTAAAGCAAAACAAACTATTTTTTAAGGAAGTTTTTATCCTTTTGCTTCTTCTCATAATCTAAAGAACAGATCTTCTGACCCTGAAACAATTGCAAAGAAGGATTTAGAATCTCGAAATAGCAGATAGATGATATGACTAGGCTAAGATTGTCTGTAGTCTTGTAAAGCTGGATACTGTTGTTTGAATCAAAGACTTCAACCAGTGATATCCCAATTCCCAGAATGTCATTATGGTATTGTAAGAGTGGCCAAATTTGTAACAGCTCCATGTTATTGTCATCTTGGTATAAAGTTTAGTTCCACCGTTAAGGATATTGAGTGGACCTAATAGTCATAATCCGGTTATTGTCATCCTGACTTTTTTTACTTACCAGATCATAGATGTTACAAGTCTTCTTCGGATGTGGTTTTTGGAAGTTGTTTCAGGTCCCATGAAGAAATAAAGTGGACTTGATAAAGTAAACCTGTAAAAATTTCTTCCCTGGTGAGCCATTAAGATGAAACAATTTTCCAGAGACTTTGTTTGTGTTATTAAAAAATCTTCCCTCTTGGCCCACCATCTTTGTAGCTGTCAACTCTGAATACATTTTTACTTTGCTGTATCTTAACTAACAAGTTCTTTTTTGTCCTAGTTATTCTTGGCCACAAAGCTAACCCTTTGTTAGTTGTATTGGCCTTCATCATAGGTTCCATCATTAGATGATTCCTCCTTTTCTCCATAATTGAAGGATCAAATGGGGATGGTATAACAGATATCTGCTAATGAGAATTTCCATTCTCTACGCCCACTTTGTTTGTGGAATCAACTGTTGACACATCCTTTCATGCATGCGCATGTTCTTGTCATCATATATTAGAACCATAATCCAACAACCCTGAGATCCAAGTTCATGGAATTGATCTGGTTCACCGGTACAACTAAGAGAAGTAGAATCCGAATATCATGCAACTTCTGGAATCCGATTTCCGTGGAATTGGGATCCAAGTTCATGGAATCGATTCATTTTGATTAATTTGCAAGTATAGGTTGTCCTCAAGAATTATTGTATCATACTACTAGTCTGCTGGCAGCTTTACTACTGTCTAGAGATTCTAGGACTTACTGTCCTCCTGACTTCACGACCTACGTGTTTGCTTGTGCTTGTTACTAACAGTTCTGAGCGTCTTAAACTTAGATGCTATAAATATAGAAAAAAATCCGGATGTAGGTATACAGAATAAAGTTGGCACTCAAACAAGCAAAGGCTTATATAGTAAAGACACCAATAAGATGTATGCATGGTAATAGTGTACGAAACAAACAAGAAGAAGACTACAAATGCATGAAAGAATGTGCTGTGAAGTCCTGATTCTTTTACGCCGTTAACAAGTAGCTTGATACAAGTATTACGTGTTGTAAGGTCCTATACTCATTCTCTGCAAGTCGTCGGCTAGTGTTGTGTTCTCTTGGGAAGTCAAATAATCTAAAAGATATGAAGTATTTTGGAGTCTTGGAGAAAATTAACAATTGCAGAGTCCTATTCTTCAGCATTACAGTCTGTCTGTAGTTTCCCCTAGCAAATCAAATTATGATTCTGGTTTTTCTTTTGAGCTCGTGTCCGTTCTTCCAGTTTTAACATTAAAGAAAATTCCTTTTGGTACTTCATAAACTATATACAGTTCAGGGGAGAAAGTAAGTATCCAAGAAACTATTGTGCATTTTCTCCTTTGACTAGGTGACTGTAAATTAGCTAGCAAAACTAACCTTGACCTCAGAAGTTGGATCTCCCAATTTATAAGTGTTGTCCTCCTTTGCTTTGTTGTATCTTTCAATCACTGATTTCATGCTGTCAAAATAGTAAAACTGTTCAGATTTTTCTAATGTACATACTGAAAGATAGTCATTTGCATTGATCATCCCAGCATCATAAAGCTGTTATAAACTAGCAGTAGTTCATAATGTTGAGAGATCTCAAGGTTATAGTTGAATATTTAGTTGTATAAGTTGCAGAGAACCTATGTTCGTTGCCAGCCTTACACCTTTCTCGAGGGCTAAATGGCAAGACAAACGCTGCACCATTGTCGAAGGAGAAACCCTAACCACTAAGCAAGTATGTGATCCAGTGTCATCATCGGACATGAATAAAGCATAAATGTAGTGTAAAAACACAGAACAACATACAACTCTAGAAATGTAAAATGTGTAATCAGCATGTATAGTATTTGCACTGCATTGTATACGCGTGTAATAGAAACACACAAGTTCAGCCTATTGCACTGCATTGTATCAGAGCCATCATGGATCAAGATTCTCAAATCTTTTCTAGTTGCTTTTCAGATAAGAGTTCGGGTTCCTTGGATCACCTCCAAGGAGTGACCACTTAGCATCACCGCCACCATAGGAAGGAGTTGAGTGTGCAACAAGTGACCTTCATGCGGACACCTGCCTCAAACATGTTCTATCCTACTTGACATAATACAGGTAAGACACGAATTGCCACATAAGACGCATGTATTTATTTGTTCAATTTTTTATGCAAGTTAAATGCCTACTTGTTCGGAGAGCGTAGATGTCCGTTGAGACCAGTTAAAAGGACATCTTATGTATTATGTGTTATTAAATCTTGGCCAGGTTTGCTGTTTTGGTGTTACCTTGCACATTCTGGCCCATTAGTGGTGGTGCTTTGATCAACATGCCAAGTTGTTGAGTAGGAGTGACTTGAACCAGCTTTGATTTATCTCTTTGGTCATGTCTGGTTTAGAACTCAGTTGTTGTTGTATCTGTTTGGGTCTTAATAGTGTGTTCAGGAGCTGCCTAAAAGAGTGAAATTGAACTTGAATCTCTGTTGGGCTTCCAAACATTTAGGGGTTGTTTGTTTGGGAATAAGTTATTCTAGGATAAAAGTTATCCGATTATGTATATGGGATATTTTGTCACATCACACTACGATATAAATGGTGGGGGATAAATAATCCAATGTCTACTTAAGATCTCCGAGCAAGAGCGGCTCAAGTGTATTAGTGGCCTAAAGCAAAAATCAAACAAGGACTCAAATTTAAATTGTTAATAACTTTTATATAATCTATTTCTTCTAGTTTTCATATGATAATTTAACCTTTCTTATTTTAAATTATTTTTATTGAATATTGTACTCCAAATATGTCAAATTTATTCTAATAATATCTTCATTTTTCATGAAATTTTACTTTTTCTACATATAGTATCCAATATTTGTTAAGAAATAATAACTTATAACAATATTATTATAAATAAAAAAATGAGGCCTCTTAAATTTTGGGGACCTAAGACACATGTCTTTTTTTTAACACCGTCGAGTCACCCCTGCCTTCAAGTCTCCAACCAAACACATAGAAGATAAAGTAAAATTGCATTTTATCCCTGGATTATTATTCCTTATATTTCACATCAAACGTCTCCTAAAAGATTTCTTTATACATTGTGCTTGCCAACTCACAACTACTCTGTCTGTTCCTAAATAAGTGATATTTTAATCTTTTAGTTTTATTCCTAAATAAGTTATTTATTTATTTATTTATTTTGTTATTATTCCTAAATAAGTTACATTATCAAAAAGGATAAATGATACTCTTCCAATTATTCCATAATTTAAATAAAGAGAGTTTTACATCTACTAATGAGCTATTATCTTCGAAAATATCGTACTAGGATGGGAAAATATTTAGAGCATTATTTATATGTTTTGTGTTATATAGATTAAACAAATAAAATTGAAATTTTTTACAAAATTCCAAGAAAAATCTGAGATTATTTGACTAGCTAAAGTTATTTTATCTGTGTATGTAATAGTATATCCTTTAAATTGTAATAAAATACCTTGATTACTTTTGTTTAAGGAGTTGAAAGTGATTTAATAATTTATTTTATTTGAATGTGAATGATTTTTGTTTAAATCATGCTAGAGTATAAACAAGTGTGTTATTTGTTGAAAGTTTATAAACAGATGTAAATTTAAAATGGATAAATATTTGTCCTTTTATTTCGAATATTTTAGCTGTGATTTGATATTAATGCTTACTAGTCTAATGCATTAAATATTTTTTAAACTAGTTTCACCTTGAGTTTGAGAAAAAAAAAATTATAACAAGAAAATTATCCTTTGGATATGCTATAAAATCTTTACTCTAATACACTATTAACATTTTAAGCAGAAGATTATAGAGTAAAATCCTTCTAAATTAATATTATCGAAATCATAAAATATTATTATTTTACAGAATTATTATTTGATCAATAAAGTAATATTTTTAAAAAACGTTTTTGAGATTCAATAAAGATTAATTTTGATTACATCAAAACCATTATACCTTACTAATTTATGTATCATATTTATTGAATTAACATAAAAAATAAATTCATCATACATAAAGTACAATGTATGATATATATTCATATATTGTAATATTTTTTTTATCAAATGATTCTTTGTTTATCCATTGTAATTAATAAATCTTTGTAATGTACCTTATTTCTTAATAATTAAATATTATTTATTGTACTTTTACTAAAAACATTCAATGTATGATAGTGAGAGAATAAACTATATAAGTAACATAAGAAACTTTTTCAAACCATATAAGTAATGATTTCTCATTTTAAAAGATGTCACAAAATCAACAATAATAAATCAAATATGTACGTAAAACATTATATAAGTATAATGAGACCATTTCACCTGCACTAAAAAATATTTGCACTTATAGCTTGATGAAAATTTTCATTTAAAAGTTAAGGTACATTTTAAGCACATTCAAACAGTCATTTGAATATATTTAGACTACTTACTAAAAGGAAATGATATCAAGTGGTACAAACTAACAAAATTTTCAAACATGAAAAAGGTTGTTTAAGAGTAGTTTCTCCAATATTAAGATCATGTGAATATAATTGAAGAGTTAATTTTAGAGAATACCAGATATATAATGAAATTTGTATATTCTCAACAACATTTTTAAGCACAACTTTTCTCATTATTGTATTAAGAAATCAAGCTAAGAACACATGGTATCAAGTCATTTCGGAGAATGGTTCAATTGATATACAAGACATGAACATAAAATTGGAGTCTGTGAAGGAAAAATAGAATAGTTCCTAATCTAAAAGGTGTTTCTCATATGAATGAAGTTGATTTGTTACAAAATAATTTGAAAAAACAAAGTAGGACAAATTTGGAGAAAATTTTATATATATTACTGAAAATTATGTAAAAACATGTTGCTTTAAGAATGTCAATATGAATAGCATGAATTGTCATAATCGTGCAAACAAAAGGTGTAGATGACAAAGCATTTTCAAAAATACATTAATTGATTTGAACGTAGACAAGTTTTACTTGTAGTAGATGATAGCCCACCACATCCAAGAAATATTAAAGAACTACAAAATATTGTAATTGTTTTTCTTGCCACCCAACATGACTTTACAAATTCAACCGGTCTTAGGATCAATTTATTTTAATATCATATGATAAAATCTATTACAATAATACATTTTGAAAACTCTTATTATTTCAACTTTAAAAGAACGTTCCATCTTTGAGGTTATGTTGGGTGGCAAGAAAAGCAATTCAACATTTGGTAGTCCATCGATATTTTTTGAATGTGCTGAACAATTATTTACCACAAGCAAAATTCGTCTACCATGTATTTTGTGGTCAAATCAATAAATATATTTATCAGAAAACACACTTATCATCTATGTTCTTTTATTTGCATGATAGTGATAATTCAAGTTGTTCATGTTGCTTTGTTATTTTTCAATAATCCATATAGACATTTTTATCATATTTATCTTTATTGCAACAAAGGGATTCGAAATCATAGAAACACACTTATATCATACTAAGGTCCTATTACCCTCCTAAACTTATTTTATAGGCAATATTTTATCCCTTTTCGGCCTACGTGGCACTAGCTTGAAGAAAAAAAAGTCAATCAGCGTTTGGCCCACAAGATAATGTCACGTAGGCTAAAAAGGGATAGAAAATATTGATAAAAAAAGTTCAAGACTAATAGGACCTTAGTACAGTATAATTTTTTTTTATTGATCCCAATTCCATCTCCATATCACGTATATCAATTGAACCTCTCTTTTTAGAATGATAGAAATGAATGAATACCATGTCTTACCTTGAATTTTTCAAGATAGCCTGAGAAAAGTTGTGTTCAAGATCTTGTTAAGAATACAAAAAATTCATTGCATCTCTTACTTTCTCCTAAATTCTCTCCAATTATTTTCACACAGTCTTAGTGTTGGAGAAATTTCTCATAAACAACTTCCTTCATGTCTAAAAAGTTTGTTGACTTGTGTTGCTTGATATTCCTTTCTATTTTTGAGTTAGCCAAAAGATATTCAGTTAGTCATTTTGAGTGTGTTCTAAATTGTACCTTGACTAACTTAATTTCACATGAAAATTTTCATCAAGCAGCAATTGCAATCTTTTTAACTATACGTGGAATGATCTCTTTTATACTCACATAATGCTTTACGTATTTGATATGTCATTGTTGATTTTGTGACACCTTTTAGAAGAAAAGCCATTGTTGGGAATGATTTGGGGAAATTTTCTCTGTTACTTATATAATTTATTCTCTCACCATCAAACATCAAATGTTTTTAGTAAAAATTCAATGAATAATATTTAATTATTATGATGAAAAATGGATATTACAATGATTTATTAATTACAATTAATAAACAATTAATATCACAGATAGATCATTTTTGATAAAAAAAATTTTTACAATGAATCATACATTATACTTTATGTATAATGAATTTATTTTTTATATATTAATTCAATAAATATGATACATAAATTAGTAAGATACAATGATTTTGATATATTCAAAATTTAACTTCATTAAATCTTGTAAATATTAATTTATCGTTTAAATAATACACCTATAAAATAATAATATTTGATGATTCCGACAATATATTAATTAGAAAGTTCTAATGTATTATATCAAAAGAGCATAGTTGATTTTGTCTTTACCCATTATATAACAGCTATAAGTCTTAATCCAAAATACTACTTTTAGCATATTAAAGCTACACATAACTAGTAAATAGAAAACTTTGTAGTAAAATTAAACATATTCTTTTAAATGAACCTATTTGGATCATAAAATCTCGAGCTAATAATCTTCATCCTAGTAATTTCAATTAATTGAGAACTTCAATAACAAAAACAAACACATTACATTAAACTGAATATTAGTGCCAATTAAATTACTTCAAAAGATACAAATTATCTTCTTTCAATCCAAACACATCTAACTCTAAATAAAATGTTTCAATTAGACATTTTCGATTCAAACTATGAACTTTTTTTTTTAGTTTGTGCTCATTCATTCGTCTATGATGTAGTTAAGTTAACTACATAAAATATCTCATCTTCTTTAACTATACGCTTGCGCCTCAATACGCCTTAAAACCTCAAGTATTTTTTACTTGAAGTTAATGTGTACAGTTAAAAAAGATGATACATTTCATGTAGTTAACTTTACTAACTAATAGACGAATGAAAACACACGCAAAAAGTTTTGTTCCAGAAATTTGAATATAAATTGCAGTTAAAGCATCTGACAGGCAAAAAAAGTGTGAGAAATAGGGGGAAAAACCTGGTGTTTGTATAATCATAGAGCTTGCTAGTACTGGAGAAGATGATGACTCCAATCTCCGCATCACACAAAATAGCCAGCTCCTTTGCCTTCTTCAACAATCCATTCCTCCTCTTCGAAAACGTCACTTGTCTGCTCGTTGAATTGTCGATCCTCCTTATCAATATTTTTCCTCTCCCCATTGAACTCGATCTCTATCTCTCTTCTGTCTCTCTCTACACACATATATATACACAGAAACACAATCAGAAATACATTTAAATGTGTGAATCGAGATTTTTCCGTTAAAATTCACTCTAGAACTTAAATCCTGAACCTATAAAATTAAAATCCTAGATCCGCGCATCTGTACAGGAAAATGCCAGAAACTGATATTTTATACTTGATTTGATGCTAAAATCACAAAACAGTAGAAAATACTATTGTATTCTGATTCAAAAAATTTAGAAATAGAGCTATAATGTACGAATTTAGGAGAGAAATCAATTAGCGCTTTGGAAATGAAGTTGATTTTGCAAATGAGTTCATGTAAACCGAAAACTTTTAGCTTGAATCCATTAAAACTCACTGAAAATGCTGAAACTATTGAACTCAAAATTCAAACAACGACATGAGCTCATTGGTTAGTCGATAAGCTTAAAATTCTAGATCCGTCTCGAAAAATAGTAGAAACAGATACTATTTGAAAAATGGAGAAATTTACAGTTAATATTCCGAAGAAAATGAAGGCGAAAACTTACTTGTAATGATGAAGAAGACAAAAATGAGAGCTGCGGTTTCGTCGTTTCGGGTCAATCTTCTTCTGATTGAGGAAAAAAAGTGTGTGTAAAAGGGAAGAAGAGAAAACCGCTGATGGTTTTATATTGTGCAATGAAATGCCACGTGTACCAATGAAATGCTTGATTTCGTTAATTTGTTATAAAAAGTGCCGACGTCAATAGATCGCTGACACGTGGTGTGGTATGTAGCATTTTTTATTTGCAATAAAATGCCCTGTACTATGAAGCATTTTTTATTTTTTCGAGGATTAAATAAATTTTTAATTTTTTTGAAATAAATTTTATATATTTATAAATTAAGTAAAAGAAAAAAGTGTAGATCGCAATAATTAATCATTTCAAATATTTAAAAGATATATAAAAAATTTATAATTAAACATAAATCTGTTAAAATCTCAAAATCTGAAAAGTGTGAGACGAATGAAATAATAATTCTCCTTTTATGTGAGATTCTAGATGACGAATTACCCCTCTTTGGTGGGTTGATTGATTCGTTTGATACACAAGATAAAAGTAAGAATATTTCATAGTTATTTGTCAAGACAATATTTGATTTCATTTTCCTTTTCACGTAAAATATAACATATTTAATAAAATGTTTGGTGGCCAATTTTTCTTTTTCATCACTTGTTATATGTATCAGAAATCTTATAGAAAATACCTTTATCATGAACATTGATCAAAACTTGAGTTGTTTCAGATTCTGTGGATATTTCACCTGGCATAAGTATATGTATCTCGAAGATTCAACAAGTTCTTCTAGTATAAAAATAGGAAGATGTCAACCGATAGAAAATAGGACGATAAATTTATGTGTATATGTATCTTCACACCTTCATAGAAAAGGGATCAAGAGTGATTTAAGTATTAAAGGTGAAAATATTGTACCTCATGAAAATCTTTCAAGGCTATTCAATGTATAATGAATGGTCTGTTATAATTGCAGATAATAAAAACGATATTTGAAATTAATTAAAGGATAACTATAATGATAGTTGGTATAATCATTAATGTCAACATAATATTTTATGGAAAAGAAATATTTTGGACATAAAATAATATTCCGAGTGTAAATACAAAATAAAATAATTCCTTTTGGAGATAGATGCTTTCTTTATACATCTTTTTTTTGGACCCATTTAATTATAAAAATTATTCACTTTTTTAAAAAATTGACATCTAATCATTAAAAAAAGAATAAAATCCAGCTTAATGTTTATTTTAAATGTGGCAACTCCTTCGACATTTAACAATTTATGTTTATGAAATGTAATGGAAAAAAAGTCTGAAAAATATTCAAATTTTGGTTGAAATTGTTGTTATGATATTAAATTTTATGGAGAATTGTTTATCACTACACTATTTAATCGAGTATTTTATATATACCCACGTGGACGCGTTGCTATTCATAATTATGCAATATTTTTATGTCCACATGGGACATATATATCTTTAAAATACACTGTTAAATATTGCAGAGATAAAAGATTTTTTTCAAAATTTTATATCATTATAACAATTTTGATCAAAATTTAAATATATTTCATACATTTTTTTCGTATAATTTACTTTATGAGAATTGGTATAAAAGTAAACATAGAATATCCCTCCACCTACCAGTACAACTGTACAATAATCATATAGTATAAATTATAAAATATGATCCACATGCCAATAGGACACAAAAATAATGGCTTCTATTTTCGGATTTTAAGGTTACCACAAAAGGAAGTCGTGCACCTTTTAAAAGTTTTAATTTTTATGACAAATTGTCATTTTATTTATTTGTTCTCTTTGTCTACCCAATTTTCATTCCTTTTCTTATTTTTTATTTTTCTCCAAATAAGAGTGGAAATAAAGAAAGAAATATCCACTTATTATCCAAATATGGCTAGTGCTCTTTGTTTCCTTTGTTTATATGGTCTTATTACTTAGTGGTCTAGTATTTGGTTAAATAGATTGGTTTTAAAAATAATTTTATTTATCAAGTATATTGTAGTACTAGAGAACAATATAAGTAGAGCCATCAAAATGGGCTTAGCCCATGAAACTGACCAAACATGTTATTAAAAATTAAAGTTTATAAGACCGATCATTATAAATTTTTGGCCTTTGAGGCTTGGTCAGAGTCGATCAAAATTATTGATTTAAGGACAATTTACAAAAAATTCACTAGTGTATGAGCTAATTATTTAGTGCGTCCAGATGCATGTATATCGAAATATGTAGACTTTAAATTATGTTTAGTTTGTTGTAGATACACTCTATTCAAGTAGATTGCAATATATGTAGGATACATAGACAAATCATGCGACCTCACCTCCATCCATCTCGATCGCCACTCTCTTATCTCGTTCGTGTATCTGGGATGCATCACACCAGCTACATGTATATCGCGTATGATCACACTAGATTCTTTTCTAATAATATTGAAATACTACTATTGTTTATCATATTTGATTTAAAAATCTACTCATTTTCTTGGTGTTATAAAATTTTAGGTTTTAAAAAAGGGGTTAGCCCACTCCAACCCGCAATCCTTCTAAGCTTGGGTTGGGTTGAGCATTTTCAAGCCATACCATATGAAGGATCGAGTCACCTTAGCCCATATTTCTTGACTCGAGAGGTTCGGGACAGTAGGGATAGGCTGACCCTTTTTTGATAACTCTAAATGTAAGAGAATGCTTGTGCATGTACATAATTTTTTAGGTAATTGAGATTTTTTCTTTTCCATCAGAAATCTCTATCTAATCTAGGTTTTGAGTTCGTACATGATTAATTAAGTGTGTGATGTTTTACATAAACTATCACCAAATATTTATCGAATCATATCTTAATTATTAATTATTTACTTTTTCTACTTGATAACGATAATATTAATCTAGGTAGAAAATGTAAATAATTGATATTTGAAGTGTACTTCGATTTATATTTGATCATAATTTAGGTACAAAACTCACACATATAAAATTCAAACAAGTAGAATACTAGTTTTTTTTTTTTTTAAGTATAATGAAATGACTTACTCTCTTTGACTCATTTATATGATTTACTTTTCTTTCTATAGATTTTACCTCAATGAAATAATTTATAGTCACATAAATATCTATTGTGTATTTTATTCCTATAACTTTAAAACTCTTCTTTCTTTCTAAACTCTGTATCAAATCGAACTACGAAACTGGAGTGTATTTAGACAAATGTTTAGTTGGATGAGCCAAGCCCACGTGAACAAGATTTAGGGTGTGTTTGGTACGAAGGAAAACATTTTCTGAAATTTTTTTCCAATTTTCTCATGTTTGGTTGGGACAAAAATCTTGGAAAATGTTTTCCAAATTAACTCATTTTCCTCAAAATTAAGGAAAATGACTTTCCTTCAAATATTAAGAAAAACATTTTCCAAAATTCTCCTCCATCTTCAAATTACATTTTGTTTTTGGCAAAAATATCATTTTTTAGAAAATATTTTCAATTTTCAAAATTTTATTTTTCACCTGATCCCTGACCCCCACCCCACCCCCTTCCAAAAAAAATTGAGTTCGATTTTAAAAATATTTTTATTCTAAAACTCCTACCTCCCTCCCCCCGGCAGCCTCACCCACCCCCACCCACCCCCAACCCAAAAAAAATTAATTTTATTTTTAAAAATATTTTCAACTTCAAAATTTTATTTTTTCACATGTCCTGGCTCCCCCCCCCCCCACACACACACACACACACAACCCTCCAAAAATTGTTTTTTTAAAAAAAAATATTTTCAACTTCAAATTTATATTTTTTCACCTTCCCCTGCCCCCCCCCTACCCCCATACACACACCACACTCCCAAATCCACCCACCCACCCAAAAATAAGTTGTCTCTAGAAAATATTTTCAATTTCATAAATTATATTCTACTCTAGTAAAAATAAAAGATGTCTCAAAAAACAATTTCATTCATAAATAAAACACTAAAAAATATTTTCTATTCACCAATTTAACATAAAAAAATAAATTCAAAATCTATTTTTTTTTTTTTTGAAAAATATTTTCTAAGCACACCCCTTAGAGGACCAATAAGATCCCTGCCTAGTTAAAATGAAACAAAATTTAGTAAGGTCAATTGATTATGGTAACTAGGGTTTCTGCATTTCCAACTAAAAAGGGATGACAAGTGTCAATCATCAGCAGAGTCAAATATGTCTCACACCAAAAACCAAGAAAGTTATTGCCACTTTCTATAATACCTTCGTAGATTCCACGTAATAATGAATTATTATTAATCTTCTTGATAATTGGAGAATGAACTTTAAAAAAAAAAACACCTTTAGCAAGTTGCACAATTGATGATTATGTTAGCACTAAGAGATCGTTTAGTGGCTCAATCAAAATTTTTGACAAGCGATTTAAAATTTAAAGAAATAGATATATAGAATCGAAGAAGGTTCTACATTTATTATATATATCTAAAAAGTTATTTTACCCATGTAAAAATAATATAATTCTCACGAGGGGGTTCGGATGAAACTCCTAAAAATATGATGACTCTGGCATTGCGTTTGATGGCGGGTTGGAGTTATGCATATTATTAATGTGAAGATTAATTATGATCGAATCTACAGATTATTTTATGCAAGATTTAGTTATTCATGTTATTTTACATAAGTTATGCATAATAGCGGAGCCAAAATACTCACTAAGATGATTTGAAATATAAAGAAGTAAGACATGGAGAAGTAGAATGACGTGCAACATGTTATGTACATATACATAATAACTAATTTTAATCATGTATATATAGTGTAACTTTCTATCACAAGGGTTCAGATGCATCCCATCAATCATTTCTAGGTTTGCCCTTAGTTATGGGGTTTTTATTTTTTTTGATTTTTCACCCGGTGTTCGAAGTTCACAATGGAGCTTTCACTAAATTCAGATCGCACACTGCAGGGCCCATTCAGGGGTGGAGCTCCCAATAAGATTTTCTTCATATCAAGGTTCGAACCTGAGACCTCTGGTTAAGGATAAAGCAACCAGTGCACCACAACTCCTGTTGATAGGGAGGGGGTGTTTAGTTATTCATGTTGTTTCACCTTCATATCTTGTACAAAATAATAAATAGTTTCTCTTATAACTTATAATTGTATTAGTTATGTGGATTTCTAAATCGTAAATCAAATATCATATTATATTATTTTTCTTGAAACTTTCAAAATGACTTTAATTTGGACATAATTAGATAGCTAAATCTATAGTTTATTTAATTATGACTCGTAGCCATATATGCTAGAAGGAGGAGAGAAAGGTGAGCGAAATAGAGAGAGGAGGAGGAGAGAGACAACCGATATCTGGAGGGAGAGAGGAGAGAAAGATACAATTATTTTGTATTGGCTGATAATGTATCACAAATACAGTTGATTTGTTTAAAAAATTATTACTAGGAGGAGGAGACAGACGAGCGAGCGAGATCTAAGAAAGAGAGATACAACTAATTTATACATCTATCACTAATTATATTACATTTATAATTTATACAATTGATTTATACCGTGTGTGTTTGTTTAATTACGGCTCGTGTCTATATACTAGAAGGAGGATAGAAAGATGAGCGAGATTGACAGAAGGAGGAGAGAGAGAGGGGCAAGTGATATCCGAGGGGAGAGAGATGAGAGAAACACACAATTATTTTTTATATATTTATTGATAATTGTATCACAAATATAATTAATTTACTTTAAAAAATAATTGATAGAAAGAAGAGAGAAGCGAATGAAATCGAGAGAGTCTAGCGAAATCAATAAATTTATATATCAATGTGAATACAATTGTATCAAAGACCATTATATTCCATTCTTTGATGCAAATGATCCAACTTTAAGCCCAAGAAGCCCATACCCGTAAGTGAACCAAATTCTAATACTTCCTCCCTTTAGATCATTCATTCATAATTGCAATTCAGAGAATATTAGGTTGTTCTTTTATTCAAGCAAAATAATGGAATTTCGAACCCAATTTATCTGAAATTTTTAATTCGAGTTAAATAATTTAAAATATAATCGAATGTGTATATATATATATATACAAGATTCAATGAAAAAAAATTAATTTATCATCTTCTTTCTCGATTACTGAACTTTGATTTATCCCTTTTTCTCTGTTATTATTTCAGAGTTTCATTTTGCAGGAGAATAATGTCGGTAGCTTCTGATCAAGCCACAAGTATCTGCAGTTACTGGTAACTTGTTCTTAATTTTTGTTTTTTGAATATAGAAATGTATTAAAACTATAAATTCCATTATTGTTTCTCGTTTTTGGTCCCTTAGCTGGAATTTATATAGACAAAAGTATCTGGGTTTGTTTTTTTAGCTGCAATTTCATCCCCTTGTGAGGAATGAAAGGTCTTTGAAGATAGGATACTAGTGTGCATTGACATCTAGGAGTAGTTGATTCCGTATCAATTTGTTTGTGTGATTTTGACTTGAGGAGTTTTGAATTTTATAATGTTAAAGTAAAGATATATAGAATGTATAAAAATGTCTTTTAATCCGGTCTCGAATATGTCATGTGTCAAATGACATGTACCCTTCGGGGTGGCACGGTGGTTTGGGCTTGGGATTTCCATGGTAGAGGTCTCAGGTTTGAAAACCCTTGTCAGGAAAAGCAAGGGGTTTTTGCCTTCTGGGTTGAGCTCGTCGCTCTAGACTTGCACCTCTATTGTTTGATTTGCGAGCTATTGCATAGGAGTGAGATTTTACCCTGTGTGCATCTACATAGCGGATTACCCTTGTCATCTAAAATAAAAATGTCTTGTGACAAGTTGAAATTAAAGAGTTGCCAAAAAAATAATAATTTAAGAGAGTAAATAAGATTTTCTTAGATCATTTGGAAGGAGCTCAAAATTTAATTATCGATGACTGGTTATGTTTCTAGCAAGACCACTTGATCACCACTATATACTATAGGAATGATTTCTCTTATCAGTTGCAATTTGAGTTCACTAGCTAGCTACGGTCTAACTACCCATGAACTAGTTTGGGGTGAAAAATTTGATAATCCAAAGCGTTGGTTAGAGTTTAAACCTTTCTCTAACAAGACTGAGCTTGCAATGTGCATATGAGGTCCAATATGGAAAATTAAATACCAGCTAGGCTATTGGTGTGTATTTGTATATTGTGATGTTGGCACAAGTGTTAACTGGTGTTTTACTCTTTCGAATTTATTTTGCACGAGGGACGTGAGCTACATGTGGATTTACTATCTAATCCTCATTTTCTAACAATGGAAGTTGAAGAGTTCATGTCTTTAATATATGATGAATGATCGCTGGGATTGTGGATAACACATTGTGAAATTTTGTTTCCAGTGACAGAGTAATTCCTTGTTCCAATCTCGATTTGCATGTTGCTCACTGCTCCCGGAAGCTTGAAAAATGTAAAATTTGCGGGGAGGTGGTTCCAAAAAAACATGCAGAAGAACATTTCTTGAGCACTCATGCTCCGGTAAGTGAAACTATTTGTTTAATCTTGTCAACTTTTACACACAAGGAGTTCTCGAGTACCTATCACTGTATCGATTGATCCCAATATATATTAGTCCCTTTTGAGATAGATACAATTCAATTTCCTTTATTCTCCTTCCTGTTTGCTTCCAGATACTGTTTGTGTGAATATGCACATTTGTCAGCTATCGGTGTTTGTAAAATACATATTTTTGTTCTTCGTTTCATGGCTGTGCAATACAAAAGAAAAGATAGAACTTAATTCTTAATTTCGCTAACATTAAGTATGGTGCAAGGTGTTGCTACTGAATTCTTTTCTCACTTCTTCAAAGCTGCTGTTCTTTAATAAGCCAGCTTCAAACTTTCTAATGTGATCTTATGCATGAATTATTAGGTAGCCTGTTCTTTGTGTAGTGAGACAATGGAGCGTGAGGTATTAGGTGTTCACAAAGGTGAAAATTGTCCACAAAGAATTGTAACATGCGAGTATTGCGAGTTTCCTTTGCCTGCAATTGATTTATTTAAGCATCAGGTTATATTTATAATTACTGTCTATGATTAAACTTCTTTCTATTTTGTACTTTTTCTGGACTGTTTAAACTTCAGTATCCTGCTGTTATAATATCCGTATTCCTTTACCAGGAAGTATGTGGGAATAGAACAGAACTCTGTCATATGTGTAGCAGATATATTAGGCTCCATGAAAGAGATGTCCATGAGAGTAGATGCAACGGAGGCACAAATGTCATTGCAGAATCTTCCAGGTATGTGGACCTAAAGTTTGATTTAGTAGTCATTTTTCATGTCTCCAAGGTCGTATTGAACTTTCCTTTCAAAGTTGAGTAGATTTGGTCATTTGGTGATGTTTATGAGGTCCAACTGAGTCCATTGGGAAGTGCATGTCTCTGTCATTCTTACCTTAATGTAATTATTACTCAGACATGCATTTCATGCTTATATTTTGCTTTTCCTCTCTTGTTGGTACAAGTGGTCTATGGATTTTGTCACAATGATAAGTGAGCACTGACTTACAAGACTTGGAACCCTTTCGTTAACCACACACCCCTCCAATTTGAAGACAAAAAGAAAACATAAATGTGGAAACATTCTGTATAGATGCACTGTGGTGTGTGGCCATGATTTAGTGAGCCTAACCTCATCATGGCTAGATATGAAGGGTCCTTGGTTAGTGATCATGACTAATAAACCTGACATCATATAGGGTATTTGGTTCCAGCTTGTAATCTTTTCTTGATATGGTGTTGAGTCAACAACTGTTGCTCGCAACATGTCATGTGTGCTGGTTAGCAACTGTGACAAGGCATGCTACTATGTAATACTTTTCTGCTCTTCGAATGCTCGTCTTGATGTGAAAATCAGTATTCTTTTTATACATAGCAACTAAAACACTACATGGTACTAGTTACGTTGGTTTTAACACATGAATATTTCACTTAACCAACCGATTCCTGTGTTTATTAACTTTCAGAAAGGCTGTAAGATCACACCTTTTCACTTATTATAATTTGAAAGCCATAAAGTTCTGCATAGGGCAGTGCGTGATCTAACAATTGCTCATTTTCTTATCAACTCTTTAGATCCTCAACTCCAGGTTTCTCATATAGTGTACTATATCTACAGGCCCATTTTTCTCAAATATGCGCCTAATCCACCTATGTAATAATACTGTAAATTTGACAAACTTAGAAGTCCCCCAGTCTCTAAATATGTGAGAGCCATCTTCGATAAATTTTTATAAACATATGTCACCTTAGTCCTGGCCAAGTCTGACCTAAATTTTTATGATTGTTGTGTATGTTCATGTTTAGCACAACAAAATACGGTGTTTGGTTACCTGTTTACAATTCCGCATAACTCATACTACTAGTATAACTCTAACCAACAACTAAACGACCCCTCAAGGTGCTCCTAAGCACAAGTCTTTCTCTTTACATTTCAATTGTTTCCATCATATGGCTCGTCTTATAAATGTAAATACATTTCTAAACCATTTACTAATACACTCTGCAACTGTACTATTGTCTATTGTGCTGCTATATCTTCTGCTCTGGTCTTTACTTTTTCGTCGTGTTTCTTGTATCTTTGAAGCAACACTAGTCTAGCTGAGAGAGATCGTCACGGTGCTCCTAGAAGGCAACCACACGAAGCTTCCAGGAAGCGGCTTCTATTTACAATCGCTATAACAGGCGTTGCTGTTTTGTTTGGCTCACTTATTTACCAGAAAAAAGCAGAAGACAGTCAAATGCCTTAGCATCTTTACTGTGATCCATCAACTGATATTATGTTTTAATTAGGAGTTCCAAGATTTCATAATGTAACTACAAAGAACTAACATGCAATCAAAGATATGAACAATTACTGTTTTATGTAAATCAATTTAAGTTTCTAGTTGATCAAAATAATGTCATCCATGATGCCTATGACAATAATATGGACTTAGTTTATTTTTAGAGCATGTTTGGCTCTGCTTAAAAGCTGGTCAAACTGACTTAAAAACTGATTTTTGACTTATTTAGCTGTTTGGCAATACTCAAAATAACTTATTTTAAGTTTAAAAAAAAATTATTTAAGTCAAAAGTTAAAAGTTGGGTAGAGATGGTTTTTTTTTTAGCTTATAAGCTGTTTTAAGTTGACTATATTTTTATCTTCCTGCCCTTAATATTTTTATACATCTCCAAATTACCCACGTAACCCTAACATCTCTTTCTTCCATTTTTCCCTTTTCACGTTTGGCATAGCAACTCAGCACTTTTATCCAAACGCATAACTGCTTATTTTAGAAATAAGTTTCAACCACTTTCAAAAATAATTTTTTAAAGCTGCTTTTATTAAGCTCATCCAAACGAGCCCTTAGTGGAAAAGAAAAACACAAAAGCATATTATATACAATTATAAGGTAAACGTAAATTTATTTTTTGTAATAAATAATATAATAGGCATCATAGTCCTAATAGGTTAGAGTTAGGGTTGAAGAGGTTTTATCTTTTCTTTATTTATATATAAAATATAAATAAAATGAGAAAAAAATTCTTCCAAATATTATTGGTCTTCTTCTGTTTCAAGTTTGTCTGATTTTTGCAGAATCTCAGGTTGTTTTTTCTATTTAAGCAAACTATGTGAAAATTTTAATTGGAATCAAACAAAGTCAGATAGAGTTGAATTTATATTAGATTATTCAATCGATTTTTATTTTAAATTATTTGTCACGATCCAAATCGGGGACGCGACTGGCAACCCACATTTACCCTCCTATGTGAGCGAACCAACCAATCTAACCCTTAACATTTCAATGTATATCAACAGAAAATAATGGCGGAAGACTTAAACTCATTAATAAAAACAATTCAAAACTATTATTATTATCTCCAAAAATCTGGAAGTCATCATCACAAAACATCTATGATCAAATACTATCTAGGAATGTCTAAGAAGCTAAAAATACATAAGAAGCTAGTCCATGCCGGAAGTCAAGGCATCAGACTTGAAGAAGAAGATCCAGTCCAAGCTAGAAGCGTTAGCTCACCCTGAGATCGGTATGACGAAGACTGGCTCGAATTACTGTTGAGTTGAAGTTGACGGAACGTTTGCTGCATTACACAAATAACAAAGAAGAAAACATGAAAGTAGGGGGTCAGTACAACCACAAGTACTGAGTAGATATCATCGGCCAACTCAAAATAGAAGATAATATATATCAAGTAATATTATAAATCAACTATAAACTCAACATATAGCAACAACAAGTACTATAATCATCAACAAGTACCATCAATTTCATCCATGAGGGCTCAAGCCTCGATACCATACTCATTTGGGGATTAAGTTCATTATGTTGAGTATATTATCATCTTTCAAGATTCATTATCTTTCTTCCTCTTGTGTCGGTACGTGACACTCCGATCCCCTACCACTATGTGTCGGTACGTGACACTCTCCGATCCCCTATTTCTACGTGTCGGTCGTGACACCCGATCCCCTATATGTGTCGGTACGTGACACTCCGATCCCCTATATGTGTCGGAACGTGACACTCCGATCCCCTACATGTGTCGGTACGTGACACTCCGATCCCCTAATTCTAACGGGTCGGTTCGTGACACCACCCGTCCCACTAATACTATGGTGTCGGAACGTGACACTCCGATCCACTAATACTATGTGTCGGAACGTGACACTCCGATCCACTAACCTCATTCTATCCGTTCATCAAGCCTTCTCTATACCAAGGCATCACCAATCCCATTACTTTAATTCATCAAGCCTTCTTTTATACCAAGGCATCATCATTAATAACGTAGATTAAAGTTTCTTTCAAGATTTGGGATTCAAGGGTTTCATCATGCTTGTTTTATCAAAATCACATAATCATATTCATGCAAGCATACAATTAAGCATATAGACAGGTTTACAATACCACCAATACATATCATTCACTATTAAGAGTTCACTACGAATATCGTAAAACCATACCTACCTCCACCGAAGAATTGGAATCAACAAGCAATTTCCCAAGCTTTGATATCTCCTCAACCTCGAATCCGATCGACTCCTCTCTTTCTCTCTTGTTCTTTCTGTTTTCTTATTCAAACCCTCTTTCTTTTACCCTAATTAGTATATAATTAAGTTTGAAAGATGGCATTAATAACCCACTAATTAACTTAAGGTTACCTCTTTTAACCCCCAAGTAATTAGACTTATTAATATTAACCCTCTAACTTGTATTAAGGAAAGAATAGTCCAAACGTCCCTTAAAACGTGTAAAGAAATCCGATTCTGCCTGGGATTTGCGCAACCTGTGACGGCCCGTCGTGCCTGCGACGGTCCGTCACGCAGGTCGTCGCAGCCTCTTAGAACTCAAGTGGACTGTGACGGTCCGTCACACCTGTGACGGTCCGTCCTGCACTTCCGTCATGACGATCAGAGACTCGTTCCCTGTACCAAATTCTCAAAAGTTGAAGTGTTTTGCAACGGGAGCTCACGACGGTACGTCGTATATATGACAGCCCGTCCTGCAGGTCCGTCACAGATTACAGAGAGTCGATTTTAATGCTCAATTTTTAGAATTCTAAGTGTTCTGGAACGCGACACCCTCGACGGTCCGTCGTGCCTGTGACGGTCCGTCGTGGGTTCCGTCGTTTCAGCCAATTTTCCAGAAATAAAATCTGCTGCTCAAAACGACTAAACAGGTCGTTACATTATTAGTCAAATTCTCATCTTCCTTCTCGATTGATAAATTTTAATTCATTCCTTTTTTTCTTTGTTATTAGAGGTTTTAATCAAATTAAGTACTTTTAGAGGGGAATAATGGATGTAGCTTCTGATCATCAAGCCACAAGCATTTGCACTCACTGGTAAGTTGCATATAATTGTTGTTATAAAGCTATTTTGAGATAACTCGTGCTAGATAAATTCGGTGTGATGAGCTCGACCAGTAAGCAAGTTCCTTACTTTCGCGGGCGGTGTGACGAGCTCGACCAGTAAGCAAGTTCCTTACTTTCGCGGGTAAGGGGTTTCGAACTTGAGACATTCAACATGAAATCCCAAACCCAAACCAGTGAACCAGCCCAAATATAGTCAATAGTGGAGTAAATTTCTCAAAAATCACTTTTGTAAATATTTATGTTTAGCAAAGTTAATTTAATTGTGTATCAATACATGAAGTCATTAAATTAGAAGTAATGGTGAAAAAACATCTAATTATGCTAAGTTCTAAGTGTATCTTTTACCATAATACAGGACCATAAATATTTTTTTATGTCAGATAGACAAGACACACAAGTAATAAAATACTTTAAAAACCCAATATCAAATTGACATGTTTTTCCATTGTATTCCTTATTCTCATAAATACTTTGATTTGATGTACACGAGTTGGAGTTTTTCGGAAATAACCTTTCCCCTTTCCGAAGTAAGGGTAACTGTGTACTTAGATCTGATGTACTTGAGTTGGGGTTTTTGTTGGGCTTTGTGGAGGCTTGTGAGCCGGCCCGACCCATTACTGAAACCCTAGGTTAACCATTTGGTTTTCCTATAAATATGATCCTTGTATTTGTAATTCTGAAGTAGCACAAGTGAAATAAAATCCTCCTGTTACAGTCGTGGAGTAGGAAAACCGAACCACGTTAAATTCTTGTGTGTCCCGTTTGTGTTTCGTTTCTCTTTTCTCTAGATTATTTGTGTGTGTTTGTGTTTTTAATTCCCAACAATTGGTATCAGAGCGAGGTTTCAACAACATTGTAACACAAACTATGAGAAATTGTCACCTAGGGTTCTTGTGTGAAGAACTGTGTGCAGGGAGGAGTAGCCGCCGTTACCGTGTGGGTAACCTCAAGCAGCAGCCGGCTAGGAGAACCGCGCAGGGTGCGAACAGCCGTCGTCCGTGTGCTGTCCGTCGCGCCGTTCCGTTGGCCGCCGTCGGGAAGGAGTTGTGCCGCCGCCGTTCGCAAGCTACAGCCGTGCAAGACGCCGAGGATCTGGAACCGCCATTCGTGAGCAGCAGCCGCCGCGAACCAGGCAGCCCAGATCGAAGGAGATCTGCCGCAGATCGTAGCCCGCGGGAGAAAGCCGCGCAGCAGTAGCGAGGCAGAGAACGCCGCTGCCGTCCAGTGGCCGCCGCGTCGAGGAGCCTCAGATCCGCCGCGAGCGTCCAGATCGTGAGCATCGTCCAAATCGCCGCCCACTGTCTGTAGACGCCGTAAGGGAATTGCCGAAGGTGCAATTTTTTGTGGTGCAATATTCTGACAAAATTACCAAGATCTGAAATTAGTTGTACCGAGTATCTCATTTAGTCCTTTGAGATGGCAGAATATGGGAAGTTCCGAATTGAGAAGTCGATGGTACAGATTTCAGTTGGTGGAAGATGCAGATTGAAGATTTGCTGGTTCAGAAAGATTTGGACGTAGTGTTGGGTGACAAGCAAGGAAAATTATCTGATGCAGAGTGGGCAGTTTTGGATCGGAAAGCTATGTCAGTTATCCGACTCTCGTTGACCAAGAATGTTGCGTTCAACATTCTTAAGGAGAAGACAGCGAAAGGCATCTTGGAAGCCTTGTCTAACATGTACGAGAAGCCATCTGCAGCAAACAAAATTTTTTCTGATTAGAGAGTTGGTGAACACAAAGATGAAGGAAGCAGTTCAGTTACCGAGCACATCAACTCATTGAATTCGATCTTAGCCAGACTTTTGTCAGTTGGCATTAAGTTCGATGATGAAGTTCAAGCTTTACTACTGTTATCATCATTGCCTGACAGTTGGTCCGGAACGGTTACAGCAGTTGCCAGTTCAGTGGGACCTAATGGATTCACCTTTGAGAAGATTCGTGATCTCGTTCTTGGCGAGGATGTCAGAAGAAGGAGTTCTGGAGAATCATCAGGTGATATGCTAAACGTCGTCAGAGGCAGAGGAAATAACAGAGGTAGTGGGAGCAGGAACCGAAGAAGGAGTCAGTCGAAGGCTCGGGATGGCTCAGGTGTAACATGTTGGAACTGCAAGGAGGTGGGGCATTTCAGGAATCAATGCCAGAAAGACAAACAAGTCAACATTGCAGAAGACAGCGCCAACGAGGATTTGTTTATCTGTTGCGCGGAGAGCAATGTGGATTCCTGGGTCATGGATTCTGGTGCTTCTTTTCACGCTACCCACAGCAGTGAAGCATTGCAGAATCTGGTTATTGGAGACTTTGGAAAGGTAAGGCTTGCAGACGATAGAGCTCTTGATGTTACGGGCATGGGTGACATGGTGCTGAAGACGCCAGTCGGTTCTGGACCTTGAAGGATGTCAGAGTTGTTCCAAGCTTGACGAAAAGTTTGATTTCTGTTAGGCAGTTGGATGAACAGGGACATCATGTGAAGTTCGGAAATGGGCAGTGGAAGGTCGTGAGGGGCAATCTTGTCATGGCTCGTGGAACAAAAAGAGGATCGTTGTATATTGTCGGATTACCGTCTGAGGGAGTGACCGTCCCAGTTCAGAAGAAAAACAAAGTCCGGTTCACAGAATCTCGTGGGCAGAAGAAGGTTGTCTTTGCAAGAAAGAAACCCAGAGCCACAGGTCAGATTCAGGATGAACGAGCAAGGAAAGGTTCAGGAAGACCAGTCAGAGGCGTTTGTGGCAGTGGGAGCACCGGCCGTGTTTCAGCCAAGGCTCCTAGAAGACAGTGGGTCAAGAGAACCAGTATTCCAGCTGTTGATACGTCTCCAGAAAATTTCTTGCTGAGTATGGAGAGTGTTTGTTCTCAGGGAGTTCTAGGATCCGGCAGTTCGTGTCTCAAGTGGGAGCCGGTAGGGACCGAGGACGAATCAAGGGCAGTTTCAGCCGTGACTGATGTGTTGAAGCTTCGGGGAGCTTCAACGGGCCTTTCAGTTGACTGATGAGAAGGCCGCTGTAGCAGGAGAGAGTTGAAAAAGATTACTAGACATACAAGTGTTCTAAGTGGATGACAGTTGAAATTCTTCAAGCCTCCAAGTGGGAGATTGTTGGGCTTTGTGGAGGCTTGTGAGCCGGCCCGACCCATTACTGAAACCCTAGGTTAACCATTTGGTTTTTCTATAAATATGATCCTTGTATTTGTAATTCTGAAGTAGCACAAGTGAAATAAAATCCTCCTGTTACAGTCGTGGAGTAGGGAAACCGAACCACGTTAAATTCTTGTGTGTCCCGTTTGTGTTCCGTTTCTCTTTTCTCTAGATTATTTGTGTGTGTTGTGTGTTTAATTCCCAACAGTTTTTTGAAAATAACTTTTCTACCTCTCCGAGGTAAGGGTAATGTCTGTGTACATTCTAGTGTCTCCAAAATCCCGCTTGTGGATTACACTGGGTATGTTATTATTTCATGTTTTTTTTACCTTTGCTGGAATTAATAAAGACAATATTTGGGTTTGGTTTTAGCTGCAACTTCTTGTCCCTAGATGGGACGCTAGTTTGCATTGACAATTTGATACACCATACTTATGTGTTTAAGTGCAAGGATGCACAAGTGTGAGAGGTTGGTTGTAGCCAATGGTTAGAAGAGGTGGAGATAGGCCGAAGAAGAACTGTGAGTGATGATTAGACAAGATATGACACAACTTTAGCTGATCGAGAATGACCTTAGATAGGAATGTATGAAGGTCGAGGATTAGGTCAGAAGGTTAGTAAGTAACTGAGTGTGTTGTCACACTTTGTGTGGAAGAGGCAGGGGTCTAGGCTCCTCTCCTCTTCTTTATAGTTGTATTCTTTAGTTTATCGCGTAGTTTGTTTTTCTTCGATGTGCACCACTAACTGTTGCTACATTTGTTACTTTATTGTCTTATATTTCTTACAATCATATGTCAGATACATTTCTTTTGAGCCGATCGAGGGTCTACTAAAGCTAGCCTCTCTACCCCATAAAGGTTGAATACGGTTTACATATCCTATCCTCTCCAGACTCCACTTGTGGGATTACACTAGATATGTTGTTGTAATTCATTTCGTAGCGGGGTTGTGAGCTACAGGCAAATGTGGATTTAGTCAATCATATCATGCTAAATATGATCTTTTCCTATGTTGTGTTATTATTCATAAGTTGTTGATTTGAATCGTTCTGTTTCCAGTGACAGAGCGATTCCCTCTTTCAATCTCGATTTGCATGTTGCTCACTGCTCTCGGAAGCTTGAAAGATGTAAACTCTGTGGAAATATGGTTCCGAAAAAACATGCAGATGAACATTTCTTGAGTACTCATGCTCCTGTAAGTGAACCTATTCGTTTTTCATCCCGTGTATTGTATTGCTTGCTCATTGCTCTCTTCAATCCTTTTTATGCTTGTTAATTAACAGGTATCCTGTTCCTTGTGTAGCGAGACAATGGAGCGTGAGGTATTAGCCATTCACAAAGACGAAAATTGCCCACAAAGGCTTGTGGCATGTGAGTATTGCGAGTTTCCATTGCCTGCAACTGATTTATTTACGCATCAGGTTATAACGACTATCTATGATTTAGCTGCTTGATCTATTTTGTACCTTTTATCGTTAAATGATTGAACGATAGAATCGTGTTGTTATAATATATGCATTCCTTTACCAGGATGTATGCGGGAATAGAACAGAACTCTGCCAGCTGTGTAACGCATATATTAGGCTCCGTGAAATAATGGTCCATGAGAGTAGATGCAATGGAGGCACAGATAACATCTCGGGATCTTCCAGGTATTACGAGCCTAAAATGTTCATTTAGTTGGGATTTTTTGTGTCTCCAAGGTCGTTTTGAACATTTCTCTCAAAGTTGAGCAGATCTTTGATTGTGTAGTTGTATATTTCACCATTTGCTAATTTGAATTGTTATGTTTGTAGTGACGGATCGATTTCTTCTTCTAATGCAGAACAATTTTTGAGCAATGATGCAGTGGTAAGTAAAGAGAATCAAAACTGTCTCGTTATATTATTTTAAGTTTCCTGTTCCTCATTTACTCATAACGTTTGCTTAATAAATCACGTTACTATACACATGTTTTGTTAATGTTGACCTTCTCAAATGCAACGCTAACATTTTAGCGTTCAGCCTGTCCTGCACCTAGTTTCAGGGCTTAACAGTGCTTGAACGAAGTCTTTAAGAACATTCGATTTAAGTTATGCCTCTTTCATCTTCTAAAGTTTTTGCATTTGATGAAGATATATGTTTTGTTCTCCCGCTCACCTGCTATGCTTCTGTCATTCTGTTCTGTTTTCGAGTAACCTGCTGTTATAATATTTGTAATCGTTAAGCAGGAAGGTTGTGGGGATAAAACAGAACGATGTCATCTGTGTAGCAGATATATTAGTCTTCGTGAAAGAGATGTTCACGAGAGACGGTGTAATGGAGACACAGACACCAATTCAGAATCTTCCAGGTATACAAACCTGAAATTTTGATTCAGTAGATATTTTTCATGTCTCTCGATAGTCGTTTTGAACCTTCCTTTCAAAGTTGAGTAGATTTGGCTTTGATTCTTTGGTGATGTTTATGAGGTCCAACCATTAGTCCATCGGAAACATACATCTCTCTGTCATTCATACCTTAATGTAATCGTCGCTCATACATGCCTTTATTTTGCCTTCCTCTCTTGTTTTGGTACGAGTGATCTATGGATCTTGTCTCAACGATTAGTGTGCGCTGATACCTTATAACACTAACCAGCAACTAAATGACCATGTGGTCGTTCATGTTACTTGCTCATATGTGTCTTTTCTCTTTACATTTCAATTGTTTCCATATATCTTATGTTCGTGTGGCAAGTTCACTGGTCTTTACTTTTTCGTCGTGTTTGTTGTATCTCTGAAGTAGCACTAGTCCGGCTGAGAGAGATTGCCGTGCTTCTAGAAGGAAGCTCCGTGCAGTTCCCGAGACGCGGCTTCTATTTACAACACTTGCAATAATAGGCATTGTGTTGGGAAAAGGCGGACAAACACAAAAGTATATATGGTAAAAGTAATGGAAATAAAATGGGAAAATAACGACACCAAGAATTTTACGTGGAAACCCTTCTGAATAAGGGAAAAAACCACGGACTAAGAGGAGCAATTGATATTACTAGAGTAAGGAATTTTACACTGTGTAGTCACGAATACAATACTCAAAGTGACTACTACACACTCAAAAGGAACAACACTCTTTTGGTTTCCGTCTTACTAAAATATCGCTCACACTCTATTTTTCTTCACAGACTATTTTCTTGTATAGTCTATGGAATACCTCACTTTGCTCTCAAATGGTTTTTCTCTCTAACTTGGTGTGTTCTACAAATGAGCAAGAATGCTCTATTTATAGAAGGATAAAACCATGCCTATGTCACTAATGACATATGTAAACATAGCAAAGTCAAGAATGGTTGCAAATCTTACCAATTTGCCAACTACCAAATCTTTCAAAGTCAAGAATGTTTGCAAATCTTACCAATTTGCCAACTACCAAATCTTTTCTTTTCAACTCCAATTACTATTCCTTTTTAACAATTGCTTGTACCAATTGAATATCTAAAGTTGACTAAAACAATGGGATGGATTCAACAAATCTCCCCCTCCAGTCCCATTTACTGGAAGAAGGTATCTTCAACTTCCTTAGAGAGAGATCATACCCACAAGTTCTTTGCATAACTCGAACTTGTCTTTCGGTATCATCTTGGTCAGCATATCTGCAGGATTTTCACTTGTGTGAATCTTTTTGACGTGAAATGATTCATTCTCCACTTTCTCACGAATCCAATGATATCTGACGTCAATGTGTTTTGTTCTTGCATGGTACATGGAGTTCTTGCTCAAGTCTATTGCACTCTGGCTGTCACAATAGACAATATACTCCATCTGATTCAAACCAAGCTCTTGAAGAAATCGCTTTAGCCATATCATCTCCTTGCCAGCTTCAGTAGCCGCAATATACTCAGCTTCAGTTGTAGATAGTGCAACACACTTCTGCAACTTTGACTGCCATGATATAGCTCCCCCTGAAAAAGTAAACAAATATCCAGTAGTGGATTTTTTGTTATCAAGGTCACCTGCCATATCAGAATCTGTATAGCCTTTCAAGATTGGATTTGATGCTCCAAAACACAAGCATTCATCTGAGCTTCCTCTAAGATACCTGAGTATCCATTTCACAGCTTCCCAGTGCTTTTTTCCCGGATTTTTGAGAAATCTACTGACAACACCAACTGCGTGAGCAATATCAGGTCTAGTGCACACCATTGCATACATTAGACTTCCGACGACGGAGGAATATGGAACTTTGGCCATGTTCTCTTTTTCCTCCCTAGCTGTAGGACACATCTTCTTGCTCAACTTCATATGACCAGCAAGAGGAATACTCACAGGCTTCGCATTCTTCATATTGAAGCGCTCCAGTACGCGTTCAATGTACTTCTTCTGGGACAAATAAATCTTTCTTTCATCTCTAAGACGAGAATTCTCATGCCCAAAATTTGTTTGGCATGACCCAAGTCTTTCATAGAAAAAGACTTACACAACTCTTTCTTCAGCTCGTCAATCTTGGAAGTATTCTTGCCCACATCAACATATCATCCACATACAACAAAAGGATGATGAAATCATTGTCAGAAAATTTTTGTACAAATACGCAATGATCTGAAGAAGTCTTCTTATAGCCTTTCCCTCCCCCCATGACATTCAAACTTTTTGTACCACTGTCTGGGAGCTTGTTTTAGGCCATAGAGACTCTTTTTGAGTTTACATACAAAATTTTCTTTACCATCTACTTTGAAGCCCTCAGGTTGTTCCATATAAATCTCTTCTTCTAGGTCACCGTGAAGGAAAGCCGTCTTCATATCCATCTGCTCAATCTCTAAATTAAGACTAGCAGCCAAACCTAGAACTGTGCGAATCGAGGACATTTTCACAACAGGAGAAAATATTTCGTCAAAGTCAATACCTTTCCTTTGACCGAATCCCTTAACAACCAATCTAGCTTTGTACCTGGGCTTCAAGTTGTGTTCTTCAACTTTAACTTTGAACACCCACTTGTTCTTCAAAGCTCTCATTCCCTTGGGCAATTTTACCAACTCATAAGTGTGGTTCTCATGCAAAGACTTCATCTCGTCTTGCATGTCTTCAATCCATTGATTCTTGTGCTCATCTTCCATGGCCTCCTCATAACATTCAGGTTCTCCCCCGTCAGTGAGTAACACATACTCATTGGGTGAATAACGGAGGAAGGAACCCGCTGTCTTGTGGACCTCCGAAGCGGAATATTTGATTCGTCCACAACTTCATGAGCAACAAGATCATCAATAACAATATCATTGTTATTATCAACATCAACATGTTGATTCGATACATGATTTTGGGCATCACCATGATTATCAAACCCAACACATCATGCACACTTGTGTGAGGAACTTCATCATGATGAACTATACCATCAAAACTTGAAGATTCTTCTTCTTCTCCGCTTTGTCAATATCTTCAATTGTTTGATTCTCCATGAAAATAATATCACGGCTTCTCACAAGTTTCTTTTCAATTGGATCATATAGCATGTAACCAAATTCATCTAGGCCATATCCAATGAAGATGCATTGCCTTGTCTTGACATCTAACTTTGACCTCTCATCTTTCGGCACATGTACAAAAGCTTTGCAACCAAATACTCTCAAATGGTCATAGGAAACATCCTTTCCATACCAAACAATATTTGGTACATCACTTTGCAAAGCAACAGCAGGAGATAGATTAATAACATGTGCAGCGGTCAATAAAGCCTCACCCCAAAATGAGTTCGGCAATTTTGCTTCAGAAAGCAAACATCTAACTCTTTCCATCAAGGTCCTGTTCATCCTCTCAGCCAAACCATTAAGCTGAGGAGTCTTGGGAGGAGTCTTCTGGTGTCTAATACCTTGATGCTTGCAGTATTCGTCAAATGGTCCACAATATTCACCACCATTATCAGTACGAATACATTTCAATTTCTTTCCAGTTTCTCTTTCAACTGAAGCCTGAAATTGCTTAAAGACACCTAACATTTGGTCTTTAGTCTTCAAGACATAGACCCAAAGTTTTTCTCGATCAATCATCAATGAAAGTGACAAAGTAAAGTGCACCACCCAATGTCTTGTCTTCATTGGACCACATAAATCAGAGTGCACTAACTAACAAGCAACTCTGTCTTTCTTGAAGGGGGTAGGACTTAAAGAAAACTCTATTTTGTTTACCAGCCAAGCAGTGCTCACATTTTTCTAATTTAGCACTTTGGAAATTTGACAATAATTTCTTCTTGGCTAGAACATTAAGTCCTTTCTCGCGTAATGTGGCTAAGTCTCTTGTGCCATAATGTTGAAGAGCTATCGCTCTCAACTGCATTCACCATATCAACACAAGTAGAGGCCGTAGTCCAGTATAGACCACGATGTTTTGTTACCACGAGCCACAAACCAAGGAACCCTTAATGAGCTTCCATTTTCCATCACCGTTGGAACTAACATATCCTTCATCATCTAAAACACCAACAGAAATTAGGTGCAGACACGAACATCAGGAGCATGTTTCACATTGTTCAAAACTAGTTAGTTTCCAATACTAGTTTCCAAACACATAATTGTACCAATACCACCAACCTAGAAACAGTCTCATTACCCATTACTCAAGGTTTCCAAAATCACCAGGAGTGTAGGAAGAGAAAAAATCCTTCCTTGATGTCAACATGAGATGATGCGGCACCAGTGTCCACACCCAGCTTGAATCATCACAAGCAATATTTATCATGTTTGCATCAAGAACGGTAACAAGATCTTCGGTGGTGACGGTGGCTAGGCAATTTTCATTGCCATCTGTTTAGTTTCCTCTTTGTTATTGTTCTCCCCTCTTCAACTTTCTGCAGAACTTCTTTGTGTGCCCTTTCATGCCACAATGATAGCACTCATATCCTTAAGTCTGCCTTTGGATTTGCTCTATTTTGTTCTCTATGCTGAGAACCACGAGTTTTATTTCTCCCCCCTGGGGCCAGTTATCAGGACATCCGACGAAGAGGACCTTGAGTTTTCTTCTCATCTCTTCGTTCAAGACACTACTCTTGGCGGAATCCATAGAGATCACACATCCGGAGCAGAATTTGACAACGACGTTCTAAATGTTTCCCAAGAATCTGGTAGGGAACCAAGTAGAAGAACAGCCTTGAATTTCTTCATCAAATTTGATGCCCATAGCAGATAATTGGTTCATAATCCCCTGAAAATTATTCAGATGGTCTGTTCATTGGAGAACCATCATGATACTTCAAACTCAACATCTGCTTTATTAAGAACATTTTGTTGTTGCCAGTCTTTCGAGCATACAAACTTTCAAGATGCTCCCATCGGGTTCGAGCATGTGTTTCCCCAGAAATATGGTTCAACACATTATCGTCGACCCATTGCCTAATGAATCCACAAACCTGTCTATGCAACAGATTCCACTCTTCATCTGTCATTTTATCAGGCTTTACAGTGGTAAATACTGGTTTATAAAAATTCTTGACTAAGCAGATCTTCCATTTTCCCCTTCCAAATGGCATAATTAACCACCATTCAAAGTACCCCATCTACTTGTGTTGGCTTCCATTGTTTTCCCAAAAAAATATAGTTATCGCAAATCAAAGTAAATCTTTTCTGATGTGGAAGTTCAGACTGTGCTGCAACCACAGAGCATACTCAGATAAAACCTTGCTCTGATACCAGTTTGTGGGGAAAAGGCGGACAAACACAAAAGTATATATGGTAAAAGTAATGGAAATAAAATGGGAAAATAACGACACCAAGAATTTTACGTGGAAACCCTTCTGAATAAGGGAAAAAACCACGGACTAAGAGGAGCAATTGATATTACTAGAGTAAGGAATTTTACACTGTGTAGTCACGAATACATACTCAAAGTGACTACTACACACTCAAAAGGAACAACACTCTTTTGGTTTCCGTCTTACTAAAATATCGCTCACACTCTATTTTTCTTCACAGACTATTTTCTTGTATAGTCTAGGAATACCTCACTTTGCTCTCAAAATGGTTTTTCTCTCTAACTTGGTGTGTTCTACAAATGAGCAAGAATGCTCTATTTATAGAAGGATAAAACCATGCCTATGTCACTAATGACATATGTAAACATAGCAAAGTCAAGAATGGTTGCAAATCTTACCAATTTGCCAACTACCAAATCTTTCAAAGTCAAGAATGGTTGCAAATCTTACCAATTTGCCAACTACCAAATCTTTTCTTTTCAACTCCAATTACTATTCCTTTTTAACAATGGTTTTTTGTACCAATTGAATAGCTAAAGTTGACTAAAACAATGGGATGGATTCAACACATTGTTGTTTTAGTAGGCACACTTGTTTTCCAGAGGAAAACTGAAGACACTCAAGTTTCCTAGCAGATTTACTGTAATGATCCCATCAACTTATACTTTTATCAAGTTAAAATAACAATATCCGACCCTTCTGGGTGGCCAAGTGGTTTGAGCTTGGAACTTCCATGTTGGAGGTCTCAAGTTCAAAACCCCTTACCAGCGAAAGCAATGGGTTTGCCTTGTGTGTCGAGCTCGTCGCGCCTGGCTTGCATAGTGCGGGTTACCTCTCCTATGTGGTTTGCGAGCTACTGCATACGAGCAGGGTTTCACCCTGGGCGCACCCAAAAGGATAGCGGTTGCGAGTTTCCCTTGTCGTCAAAAAAAAATAACAATATCCGCTTGAGATAAATTTTGCATGTTCTTTTAAGACATAATGTTTAATATATGTATTTTATCACGAGATACATATAATGTATTATTTTAAGTTTGGATAAAATTTAAAAAAAATTATATTTTTTATCTTGATATATGAAATATTTATTTTTATTATTGTGAATAAGTAAAATGGAGATATATAACATATTGAAAGAGGGGAAACGAGTAGGAAACATAACTATAGGTGGACCACAATTCTCACTTGTCTTATCTTAAAAAAAATATTCAAATAAATCGTGAATAAAAAATAATTTTATTATAACGATATTAATATTATGTTTGTACACCCCTTAATAATTATGATAATTTTTTAGTATCTTATACTATAATTTAGAATTGAAAATTAATATCTTTAGTTCAAAATAGAGTTCAGTAGTTGAAAGAATAATTTTGATTGTTATTAATAAAGAAATTGGTGAATTTAGTAAAAGTACAAAAAAGAAATTCTAATCATTGATAATCAATAATCTATCTCGCAATTTCAATTCGAGTTAGAACACATCTAATTGTTACGTTTCATAAAATTCAATTCTGATATGAAATTTAATTTAAATTTAAATATGAAAATTGAAAAAAAAAAGTAAAAAAAAAAAACAGAACTAATAATAGAGTGTAATGAGGAAAACATACGACAAAATGAAGCTTGTTTTTTTTTTCCCTGCATTTTGTCTTTTTGAGGCAGATTCAGATTTATCTCTTCTACGTTAAGCATTCTGACAATTATTCCTTTTCAAAAAATTCAACTCGTGACCACTTTGATTTATCAACTTTCATGTTGGGTTTAAATTATACTTGCTCCGTTCTTAATTATTTATTTATTTTTGAACTGATGTACATATAAAAAATAATAATTAATACAATGAGTTTATCATTTTACCTCTATTAATTATGAATAGGATGAATTAAAAATTAAAGATTTTCAAAAGTTTTAAATTTTTCAATGTAATTAATCGAGGATATAATAAATTAAAAAAAATAGGATTTTCTTGATTTGTCAAAATGAACAAGTAATTAGGAATAACTAAAAAAGAAAAATTGGATAAGTAATTAGAGATCGAAGTAGTATATACTTACTATGTAGTAAGTAAATTTTTGGACAAATAATCAAGTATACTCCGAACTATCTTAAATGATTTATAGATACTCTCCATTATACTTTTAGGACATAGGTGCCTTTTTCGTTCAAAAACTAAAGCATATATGTCATTCAGTTTAGCGGAAGATTATATAGAAATACAACGCAATCTTATTCGTCGATATGATATTTAATAAATGTCGGATCAGTGAATAGGATTGTGACACGTGTATGTCCGTTATTATAAAAAGAATATATGCTCTAATTTTTGAACGGCAGAGACACGAATATCCCAAAACTATAACGGAGGATATCTTTCTACTATTTACGATAATTCAAAGTATATTTGTGCTTTTTAGCTAGTTTTTTTCACATGATGTCAATAGGTAGGAGCAAGTAGACAAACTTTACAGTACAACTATGGCCTATGGGGTCAATGGCATGTGTTTATGGTGTTAATAATTCAAATTTGCATCACAATCAGCCAATAATACTCAAAACAAAAGGACTTACATTTTCATGTAAAACAATTTTCTAAATATCTTTCTTTTTCTTTGCATAGGTGGGAATAACACAAGATTTTTTTTTAATTTTTTTTTGTTACTTTAGGGAAACTATGTCTTCTACAGGACTGCTGTTAAATGCTCAAAATGATTATGTAAAGTTTTTTTTCCTTTTAGAACATACTTCTATTCATTTTTTATTTTCATAATAATTTCCTCCTCTGTTTTGCTTTTCTTTTTTTTTTTTTTTGAGGGGGTGGATTTAGGTATGGGCCAAGAGGGGTGTGGGTTACAAAGATTGAATTTTTAGTGAGGAAATTTCATAAATAGCTATAATTTGAAGCATAATTATTGTTTGTAGTTATAGTTTGCTTAATTACGATTGATAGCTACTATTTTTAGAGTAGTAAAGTCTTGATTTTGATATCTTTTTAAGAGAGTTTTGTGTTGTAGGTGGTGATAAATAATGGAGTTGTGGAAATAACTTGGACAAATCCAGGAGGAATTATCAAAGGGATAAAGTACAAGGGAATTGACAACTTGTTAGAAGAAAAGAATAAAGATTTAAATGGAGGGTAAGTTTGATAGAAGGTGTAATATGTTGTTTCTTGTGCTTCGATTATCATATTATTTTGTTGTAGTTCCTGTTCAGCGTCAGAGTGGGTAAAAGTCCCACATTAAATGGGAATGGACTGGTGGTCTTCTTATATGAACATGGACAATCCTCCCCTCATAAGCTAGCTTTTGTGGTTGAGTTAGGCCAAAAATGTCATATCTTTACATTCAGAATGTTATGTTATGCTTTGCGTATACTCTACCCACCTCAGACCCACTATATGGAACTATATTGGGTATGTTTGTTGTTGTATAATCAAAGAAATCTGTCTTTGAGGATGTACAAAATCTGAGTCTGTGTTTGTATCATTTTATTGAAGATGATAATCCATGGTTTTTTTTACAACCATAGTTGAATAGGTAGTGATTTATCTGATGCTGTTGAAACAAACAGGTTTTGGGACCTTAACTGGAGCGAGTCGAGTAGTACAAAAACAAGGGGAAAGTTTGACACGTATGTATTCTTCACTCTCATCCTTTTCCCTACCGTAAAAGTTAATGTTCACCCTTAAGCTATGTTGCTCGGACTTTTCAAAAAATGCCTAGAGGGGAATACTGAAACCTCCAAAAGTAGTGCATTTTTTAAGGATCCGACAGGGGTGCAAGCTCAGTTTTGGGAAGTCGAAGCAGTACAGTGAATTAGCCGAGGTTAAGAAGTTTAGAGATTGCTTTATCATCCTTCTTTTCGTTTGTGTCGATTATTGATGCAGGATACAAGGGACAGATTTGCAAGTTATATTGGAAAATGAGGAGCAAATTGAGCTTTCATTCACAAGAATGTGGAGTCCAGAAGTCCAGGGTGAACAAGCTCCTTTGTATATTGATAGGAGGTTCATGTCAAATTTAGATTGTTTTCTTCTAATCGTTTGAGTATAATTCGTCATTAGTGGACTACTAGGGTTCTTAGTTACTGATACAGACTATTTGCAGGTTTGTAGTATTTCGTGATGTTCCGGGATTTTATTCATATGCCATCTTTGAGCACACGAAAGACATGCCTGCTTTCCACCTAAACACGACGAGAATTGCTTTCATGCTCAATAAAGAAAAGTAAGAATCTCCATAGCTATATTTGGGATGTAGTCTGAAATGCATCAAAATGTTGTTTCCTTGAGGATGTAAAAATGATGAAATTCTAACAAAATGAAATCGAAAACGGAAACGAGAAGTAACTCTCAATGATAACTTCTGGCATTTCCAGGTTTCACTACATGGTCATAACAGATGATAGACAAAGATTTGTGCCTAGTGCAGAAGACCGACTTCCAGGTAGAGGCGAACCATTAGCCTATCCTGAAGCGGTTCTCCTTGTCGATCCTATTGAGCCAGAGTTCAAAGGAGAGGTATTATACTTGAGGGAATTTACAGCATTAAATGAGTAAGGCTGTAGTATAAATTAGAGGTTATAGTGAACTTAATTTACTGTCTCTTTTGGATCCCTAACTGCAGGTGGATGACAAATATCAGTATTCACTTGAAAACAAAGATAATCAAGTGCATGGATGGATATCTTTTGACCCTCCTGTGGGGTTTTGGCAAATTAACTCCGAGCAATGAATTTCGAACAGGAGGGCCATTTAAACAAGATTTAACCTCCCACGTGAACCCGACCACCCTTGCTGTAAGCAGTTATCATGCTAATGTTTGTTCGATTATAGACAGTTTCCGTGAAAAATATGCATGTAGTTCTTTTGTGATCCTCAGTATCCTCTATAGCGGTTGGCGAGCAATCAAAGGCATACAATAGTTTATATAAACACAATCACATAGTGAACTTTCGCAGACTTCATTCATATTATTCCTCTAAACTATAACTCCTAACAAGTAATTCTTTTTTAAAAATTGCAGATATTTCTAACTTCCCACTATGCTGGTACAGAGCTTCTGGTAAAATTTGAAACTGGGGAAGAGTGGAAGAAAGTCCTCGGCCCCGTGTTCACATATTTTAATTCTATATCAGACAAAGACATGGCTCTATCTCTTTGGGATGATGCGAAAAGACAGGTCAGGAACAAAGAAAACATAGATGTTGAATTCACAAAGGTAAATCAGTATAGAGAATAATGATTCTTAACTTGACATAGTTTCACATTTTATATTATTCAGATGAACGAAGAAGTCGAATCCTGGCCTTACAGTTTCCCAACTTCTGAAGAATTTCCTAAGTGTGATCAAAGGGGCGTAGTTAGAGGTCGATTGCTTGTGCAAGACAGGTACCGTCCTCTCTTACCTTAATTCCACATTTTGCATTTCTAGGTTCAGTAATTATGTTGTCTGAGTTAGTCTTATGATCTTATGAACAGATACTTGAGCAAAGAAAATTTACCTGGTAAAGCTGCATCTGTAGGACTAGCAGCGCCAGGAGACGCTGGATCATGGCAAAGAGAGAATAAGGTACTTTTCTCTATCGCTCTGAATTGAACGAGAAACACAGTGCCTTATAAGTAAACAAGCTCATCTAACCTGTTTCATTCAGTTGAAACTACTAACAGACATGATATGCATAGGGTTACCAATTTTGGACTACAACAGATGAGGATGGCTGCTTTGTCATTAAGAACATACGTGCAGGGTCATATAATCTTTACGGAGTGGTGCCTGGATTTATCGGAGATTACAAGTATGAAGTTGTAATAACTTTAACAGAAGGTTCTATTAAGTAGCTGCAATTTCAATTAGAATCTATGTTGAAACTTTCTGAGTTACCAAATAAACTTTTAACCATGATAATACATATGAATGCAGGTTGTGATATTGAGCTGGGTGAGATTGTTTATGAGCCTCCAAGAGATGGTCCTACCTTATGGGAGATCGGTATCCCTGACCGCTCTGCTGCAGAATTTTATACTCCTGATCCAAACCCGAAATACGTTAACAAACTTTACCTAAATCAAGACAAGTGAGACCCCTATAGGCCCTTACCAGCTTCTTAAATTTAAACAAGCTAACGTTTATACAATTGGTAACTGAAAGAAAACATTCTGTCGTAACTTTATGCCAGATTTAGGCAGTATGGTTTGTGGGAGAGATATGCAGAGTTATATCCCGAGAACGATTTAGTCTACACAGTTGGAGTTAGTGACTATCAGAAAGACTGGTTCTTTGCTCAGGTTAACAGGTACTTTGTCTAACATTTTCCCCAAAACTCATTTTTCTTATTCATAAGTAATCGTAAAACTGTTGCTACTGATGACTTTCTTTAGACTCTCAAGTTATTCCAAGACTCCGAAGACATGATCAGTGTGTAAATACTTGTATGTGTAGGGAAATAGGTGACAATGTATATCAAAGTACTACATGGCAAATCAAGTTCAAGATTGGTAATGTAGATCAAGATGGAACATACACATTGCGCGTAGCACTTGCAGCTTCTAATCATGCTGAATTGCAGGTATCATACAAATTTCTTACATAATGTTAACATAAACTGAATTGGTTGGTGCCATTGTATTCACTTGAAACTAACATGACCTGAAACTTTTTGTAAAAGGTTCGGATCAACCATCCAACAACAGATCCTCCCCTACTTTCAACTGGAGAAATTGGAGGAGACAATGCAATTGCAAGACATGCTATTCATGGGATCTATTGGTTGTTTACTGTAACGATACGTGGTTCTCTACTTTTGGGAGGAGAAAACACCATATTTTTGACACAAGCAAAGACAGCCAACGCGTTCCAAGGGATTATGTATGACTATATTCGCTTGGAAGGTCCCTCATGCCAGATCGGAACCTCTGAATAATTCTTTTTCACCATATTTGTAAAGATTACATTGATTTGATAGAGACTTCTTTGTATTGAATGGCCTGAGGATTTTACTTGTCAATATGTCACTACCAAATTGGGAGACAAGTTTTTATGCATCAAATAATAAAGGGAAAAGGCTTAAATATGTCATCGAGCTTATAGAAAAAGACTCATTTATATCATCCGTTAAAAGTTTGACTCATCTATGCCATTGTTGTTAAAGAAATGGCTTATCTATGTCATTTTTTTAACTACTCAAACAACGTTTAACACTTCTCAGTTGAAGTTTTGGATCAAATGTACTATTTCTCCTTCTTCTTTAAGAACACCAAGAACACATGAAGAACGTTAACTAACTCACACTCCAGATTTATCTAAAACAAGCTTTCAGAAGAAGATTCAATCAAATTAATAATACTAATAGAGGGTGTTTATTTCCTTACTTTCTGGTTTTTAACTCGCAACTCAAAAATTGTATTATAAGAACTACTGCATTTACCATTTTAAACATGTCATTCTATTGTTTTGCAGCAGCAATGGTGATTATGTAGTCAATCTCCTCTGCTACTTCTTTCATCGAAGGCCTGCTTTGTCTTTTTTCCTCCAAGCAACTCACAGCCAGAAAACCGAGTGCCTTCATTGTCTCCAACTCCACGCTGCTTGCTCCCACCTTTAATGCAGGATCAACGGCATCCATTATTCTCTCTTCCTCTACCAACCTTTGCACGTAAATAGCCAAGTTTACATCATCCTGTGGTCGACTAAAGTCTATTGCCTTTTGGGATGTCAAGAGTTCCAACAACACAACTCCGAAACTGTACACATCACTCTTGTCTGTCAATTGGTAGTTCCTGTAGTACTCGGGGTCAAGATAACCAAGGGTACCCTGAGCACAGGTGGACACATGACTCAGGTCTGTATGTGCTAATCGTGAAAGACCAAAGTCTGCCACCTTAGCATTCAACTTGTCATCGAGTAAAATGTTGCTAGACTTGACATCTCGATGGTAAATAGGAGGAACTGCAGAGAAATGCAAGTAAGCAAGTCCCTCTGCAGTTGCATGAGCAATGCTGAGCCGGGAATTCCATGCTAGAAGTTTGCGTTGCAAATACAAATGATCGCTAAGAGTTCCATTCGGGACATACTCGTAAACCAGCAATGGTTGTTCAAGCTCAACACAACAACCTAGAATACGCACAAGGTTCTTGTGGTTAACCTGACAGAGTATTCTGACCTCGTTGAGAACTTGCTCAATGCCCTTAGTATTCCCTAGCTTGGCACATTTAACAGCAATCACGGTATCATCATCAAGTTTACCATAGTAAACTTCACCATAACCTCCAGCACCAAGAAGGCGATCTGTAGAGAAATTGTTTGTTGCTTTCTTGATTTCTTTGCCTGTAAATAGCTTTGCAGATTTTACACCACCTGAGCTTAGAATATCTTCCCGTTCACGAGTAAGTTGATCTCGTGCTTCCTTAATTCGTTTCTGACGTCTGTACACAAAAAAACCAATTACTGCAGCAACCACCGCCACACTCAGGCCTGATGTCAATCCTGCAAATCCAAAAAATGTTCAAGTATTTTCGGCAAACTCTTAAAAACTAGATGATTTCAATTATTATAAGCTCCTCGAAGTCTCAGAATAGAGTAAAAAACGAATTGCTCGGGTGCGGGTGTTCAATACAGGTGCTGAGGTGCAGAGTACTAATCCTTCTTGATCTAAATTATAAGATTCAGGTATATGAATCCAAATACAGGTGCAGAGATTCAGCTAAAAATAATGAGAGAAGCATAAAAAGCACCCCCTGAACTTGACGCAAATTATTAGTTTCATTCTCAAACTATTGACAGTCTTAAAAACACCCCTTTACATAACAAATCGAAGCTACATACACCCCCGATCATGCAACATTAGTGAAATACACCCCTAAATTCTCGTCAAGTGTAGGGGCGTTTTCGACTCTTCTCTCGGTTTTTATTAAGAACTCCATGCTCTACAAAGGTTTGAGACCACTTGCTAAATCATGTTGCATATCGAGAGTGTATCGGGGGTATATTTAAGTTTAGTTAGTCAAGTAGATGGGTGTATTTAAGGCTGACAATAGTTTGAGGATGAAACTTATAATTTGTGCTAAGTTTAAGGATGTTTTTGAGACTTCAATCCAAAATAATTGAAGTATCTAAAAATAGAGGTATATATCTAAGAGCCTGTTTGGCTCAGCTTAAAAGCTGATCAAACTGACTTAAAAGCTGGTTTTTGACTTATTTATCTGTTTGACAATACTCAAAATGATTATTTTAAGTTAAAAAAACTTATTTTAAGTCAAAAGTTAAAAGTTAGGGTAGGGATGCTTTTTTTTTAGCTTATAAACTGTTTTAAGTTGAACACATTTTTATCTTTTTGCCTTTAATATTTTTATACAATCTCCAAATTACCCACATAATCCTAACATCTCTTTCTTCTATTTTTCCCTTTTCACGTTTGGCATAGCAACTTCAGCACTTTTATCCAAACACATAACTGCTTATTTTAAAAATAAGTTTCAGCACTTTCAAAAGTACTTTTTAAAAGCTACTTTTATTAAACCCATCCAAACGGGCCCTAAGTTATGAGACATTACGTGGAAAACTTAGTTATTTCAAAGAAAAATATTGATCAACAAGAAAATCCTATAAGGAGATAAAAGAAAAAAAAAAATATCATACGAATTTTTCTATACAGGTTAATTCAAATTTATTCCGTTTCACTTTAGTTATTATTTTTATCACAAAAATCATTATATATGCCCCACATTTCTCCGCCAATATTGATAAAAGTATCCAAATTTGATTGACCGAATCCGATATGAATTCCACACTCACGTCTTATCGCCACAAAAAATGAAGAATCCAAACAACTTAAATAAAAACAGAATAATAATGTAAACTAAATGTGACACGTTGTACACTACCTGCTATGAGTGCAGTGTGGTCTCTACCACAACCATCACGATCTTGGCATGTCACATCTGCGTATCGAGTTCAGAAATAGGTAAAACAAAATCACATCCAAATCGAAATCGAAAAAATAATTTTCTAGCCTTTATATAATTACATTTTATGTCATTTTTAATCGGAAATCTTTATTTTTACCTTTACGAGATCTAAAAAGTCTCTTTTCTCTTTATAATAAAATAAAATTTACCTTGGGCACATAACGCTGCAATTGGGTCCCAATGAAACCCGGAATGACAAAAACATCTGTTAACACGTCCATTTGAATTCGGGTCGGGTCCACAAGTCGAATCAGAATCACAATCGGACTGACCCGTACAAACCGGCTCCGGTGGTGAAACCCACTGCAATTCCATCCCGGCTTCCGGCCATCTACTAACCGGTAACGATGGATTCAAATTAACAAAACTCCGGTAAGCCCGACAACCCGATTCCCTAACCCGAATCATATACGACGTGGACGATCCACCTGCCCTAAACGTACAACAAATCGGCGCGTTCCTACACGCGCCAATAGCTCCACCATTATTTTCAGAAGTTCCATTCAGGTAAGTATGACACAAACTCTGAGAAGTGCAATTAAGCGGAGACGAAAGCAAACTCTGAGAACAGTTCAGGTAAACGATCGTGTTGCTGCTGGTAATGTTGAAAGGAAGAGATGAATTCAACTGAACACCGACGGTAGAAATGTCCTCGGTGATGCAGGTGTTGGATAGAAACGGCGATGGTTCGATAGTAAGTGTCTGCGTATCGGGAGAAATTGAACTTATCGGATATGAATTGTTCAACGTATCGAAGAACAGTCGATTACTGCACCGTATTTTGTAAGATTGGTCACCGCAATCGGGGCCAGTACTGAGTGGGTAAGGAACAGGAGAAGATCCACAGTCAGAACAACGACGAGCAGAAAGTACTGCAGGGGTGGTGCAGATTAGCAGAAGCAGGAGGAGCAGGTTAGCCATGACTTTATTTTTTATTTTTTTTTTAAAATGAAGAAGGATGATGAATTATTGATTGATTTTTATAGTAAATTTATTCTTGTTATTTTTTTTATTGGTCAAAGAAGTTGCAGTTGTTTATAGAAATTTTTTTATATTTTTGGTATGAAATAAAATTTTGAAAGATAGTGGATGAATATTTTAAAGATTTGGAAGATTCTTTAAACTTTTGACTTTGACTTTAAATGTGATAAATATTTATCATTTTTTTTTCTTAAATTAGCTTAAATATATTATTGATGAAATAATGACATTATCTTAATTTGGAACAAGTTTTTATGATTTTCCTTTACAAAGTAGAGTTTTAAAATCTTTTTAGTTTCTTTTTCTATATTTGCATCTTGCAAGAGAACGTAAATTGAGCCCTACATCATTCTGTGTCATCGTTTGTCTTTGTCATACTTATCCTGCTAAATTTGTATAATATTTGTTTGTGAAAAAAAAAATTTAAGCGGATAAGTAACTATGTACTAGTTAATTAGCTAATATAGTTATAATTTAAATTAATTATAACTCGCAGCTTATTTTAGTTGTAGTTACATCATTTCTCTCCTTTCTATCGCATTTCTCCTCTTTTATGTACAAATATAAATTATACATATGCGTGTACAATTATATGACAAATACACAAATACATTAAGTTTCTCTTTCATTCTTTGTCCTTTCTTGCTCATCTCTCCGCTTTCTTTCAATCTCGTTAGTCTGATATACAGATATATATGTATACATGTTAGATATATACTATTATCTGACAGATATACATACAGAGTTTATCGCTTTCCACTCTTTGTCCTCTCTTGCTCGCCTCTCTCTTTCTTCTTCCAATTTCGTTTGTCTCTCTCCTTCATCTAACATGTAGCTATGAATTGTATTAGCAAATTATAGTTATGAAGCATAATTTCAGTTATTTTTGAATAGTTATAAGCGAAAATTCCTTGTTATTTATTATGGTTAGATTTCAGTAAGATTTATTGGAACGCGCTAACACCTCTTACACATTTTGGATCATTGTTACTCATTGTTTTATTATGTGTATTGTACTCTATTGTATGGTAGATACAATGTTTGGTCAGATTGTATTGTTTGTTGTTGTTTAGTAACATTTTAGTTGTTTAGTTTGATTGCATTATATTGTATTGTAATTTATAAACTTACTTAAATATCCTTAATTATTCTAGGGTAGGAGGTTTGACTAAATTTAAATAATTAAGGTAAAGGGTAAAATAGTTTTTTTTTTGATATATTATGTAAAGATATAATCGGAAAAAGAAATTAAATAACAATGAAAACACACCAAATTGATTGTTCTATAAAATAGGAGTTTTCATTGTTACGTAACAACGAAATTTAACAATACATTTTAAATAACAATCAAAACAAACATTATAGATATAACAACGATATAATACAATACAATAGATGACAAAGGTCCGAACATAGTGTTAGAGTGATTGCCCTTATCCATCTCCAAAATCCATCTCCAAAATAGAATCTATGATTCTGATCCATTGACTATGCAATATAATTATATGTTGCTATTCCAAAGCACTTAACGGATGAAAAGTTCCATTGTTATAATATTAACATTATCGTATTTAGTTTGATTTAACTAACAATTATGTTCTTTAATTTATATAAGCAGACATTTAAATTTATATAAAATTTAATTATAAGATACATGTTCTATGAAGGGTTTGATATGACAATTCACGTCCAACATGTATTATGTCACGTAGAACATGTATGTCTACTTATTTAAGTTTATACAAGTTTAAATATACTTATTGATTTTTCGGTAAGTGATCATTATCTCCTTTTTCTTATGACTAAGAAAATCCGCAGCTTCCACCCTTTGGGTGCACATATCTCCTTTTTTTAATGACAAAGGAACCCCGCAGCCTCTACCTTTTGAGTGCACACAGGGTAAAACCTCCATTCCTATGCAATAGCTCGCAAACCACATACAAGAGGTAACTCACACCAGGCAAGCCCGATGCGACGAGCTCGATCCAGAAGGCAAACCCCTTGCTTTCGCTGGCAAGGGGTTTCAAACTTGAGACCTCCAGCATGGAAGTACTAAGCCCAAACCACTGGATCATCTCGAGGGGTAATTAATCATTATCGGTTTAACCGTTAAGATTTAATACAAACAAAATCATTGAAAACCACTTAGAGAAAAACAAGTGTCCCAAATCAAATGAACCATATACATAAGTTTACAGATTGCATCAGACGCAAAAGCAATTTACACACTCTCATTGTAGAATAATCGTGAGTTTGAGTCAATCAGAACTAAAAGTATGAAACAAAAGTTTAAATCAAGGACTGTAACGACCTGTTTAGTCGTTTTGAGCAGCAAATTTTATTTCTGGAAAATTGGCTGAAACGACGGAACCCACGACGGACCGTCACAGGCACGACGGACCGTCGCAGGGTCTCGTTTCAATATACTTAGAAATTCTGAAATTGGGTACTGAAAATCGACTCTCTGAACTTCGTAACGGACTTGCAGGACGGACCGTCACAAGTGTGACGGACCGTCACAGACTCCTAGTGAAAAATGGAGTCTGGTCCTTGCGACGACCTTCGTGACGGACCGTCGCAGGCACGACGGCCCGTCACAGGTTGCGCAAATCCCAGGCAGAATCGGATTTCTTTACACGTTTTAAGGGACGTTTTGGACTATTTTTTCCTAATTATAGATTTCGTGGGTTTATATTAATAAGTCTAATTACTTGGGGGTTAAAAGAGGTAACCCCAAGTTAATTAGTGGGTTATTATTGTCATCCTTACACTTAATTATATGTTAATTAGGGTAAAAGAAAGAGGGTTTGAAGAAAAGAAAACAGAAAGAACAAAGAGAAGAGAGAGAGATTGAACGAGAAGAAGAAAGCTTTGGGGAAAATTCTTGCTTGATCACTAGTCTTCGGTGGAGGAGGTAGGTTATGGTTTTTCGATATTCGTAGTGAACTCTTAATAGTGAATGATATGTATTGGTGGTATTGTAAACCTGTCTATATGCTTAACTGTATGCTTGCATGAATATGATTATGTGATTTTGATAAAACAAGCATGATGAAAATCATTGAATCCCAAATCTTGAAAGAAACTTTAATTTACGTTATTAATGATGATTGCCTTGGTATAAAAGAAGGCTTAATGAATTAAAGTAATGGGATTGATGATGCCTTGGTATAGGGAAGGCTTGATGAACGGATAGAATGAGGTAGTGGATCGGAGTGTCACGTTCCAACACATAGTATTAGTGGATCGGAGTGTCACGTTCCGACACATAGTATTAGTGGGATGGTGTCACGAACCGACACGTAGAATTAGGGGATGAGTGTCACGTACCGACACATGTAGGGGATCGGAGTGTCACGTACCGACACATATAGGGGATCGGGTGTCACGAACCGACACGTAGATTTAGGGGATCGGAGTGTCACGTACCGACACATGTAGGGGATCGGGGGTGTCACGAACCGACACGTAGAATTAGGGGATCGGAGTGTCACGTACCGACACAAGAGGAAGAAAGATAATGAATCTTGAAAGATGATAAATATACTCAATCTAATAAACTTAATTCCAAATGAGTATGGTATTGAGGCTTGAGCCCTCATGGATGAACTTGATGGTACTTGTTGATGATTATAGTACTTGTTGTTGCTACATGTTGAGTTTATAGTTGATTTATAATATTACTTGATATATATATTATCTTTTATTTTGAGTTGGCCGATGATATCTACTCAGTACTTGTGGTTGTACTGACCCCCTACTTTTATGTTTTCTTCTTTGTTATTTGTGGAATGCAGCAAACGTTCCGTCTACTTCAACTCAACAGTAATTCGAGCCAGTCTTCGTCATACCGGATCTCAGGGTGAGCTAATGCTTCTAGCTTGGACTGGATCTTCTTCTTCAAGTCTTGATGCCTTGACTTCCGGCATGGACTAGCTTTTAGTTGTTTTAGTTTCCTAGACATTTTTAGTTTAGTAATTTGAGGATAGATGTTCTTGTGATGATGACTTCCAGATTTTGGGGATAATAATAATAGTTTTGAATTGTTTTTATTAATGAGTTTAAGTCTTCCGCATTATATTCTGTTATTATATCGAAATGTTGGGTTTTGTATTGGTTGGTTCGCTCACATAGGAGGGTAAGTGTGGGTGCCAGTCGCGGCTCGGTTTTGGGTCGTGACAAACTTGGTATCAGAGCATTAGGTTCATTGGTCTCATCACACAAGAACGAGTCTAGTAGAGTCTTAAGGAACGGTAGGGGGACGCCTTTACTTTTCTTTGAGAGGCTATAAGACTTTAGGAAAATTCCATTCTTTCATTCTTTCTTTCGTGCTACTACTTGAGTCCAATTGGTATCTAGGTGATACAAATTGGTATCTGACCATCTTCACTCTATTTCGAGATGGTTAGAACTAGAGCAACGACCGCACAGCAGCGACCCCGGCAAGACAGAAGGCTGCGTCAGAGCCAGCCACTGGGGCTGTGGCTCGAGGAAGAGCAGTGGCAAGAGGCCGTGGTAGAGGTCGTGGGAGGACGTCCCTAGAGGAAGAGGACGACGAACACCTAGTCCATCTGATGCTAGGGCGGTGACTCTCCACCGACTGAGGAGGTAGTAAGAGAGGGTGAGGAAGGGGAAACTGAACAAGAGCAGAATGAGGAATTGCCACCCCAACCTACCCCAGAGATGATCAATCAGGTTCTTGCTTATCTTTAGCGGGTTATCTGATCACGGTCAGGCACCTCCAGTGGTTTCTGCACCAAAACACCTCCGGTTTCAGAGGTACGACATGCGGCTACTATGGCTCCCCGCATGGATGCCTCATTGGACATAGGCATGTTTCCACGTCTGACTACTGGGCCTATAATGACAAAATGATCAGCATGAACTTTTCAGTAAGTTCTTAAAATTGAAACCTCCAGTCTTCAAGGGTGCAGAATCTGAGGATGCTTACGATTTCCTGGTTGATTGTCATGAGCTACTACACAAGATGGGTATCGTAGAAGGTTTGGCGTGGAGTTCGTGAGTTATCAGTTTCAAGGGAACGCCAAAATGTGGTGGCGGTCACATGTTGAGTGTCAACCAATAGAGGCACCCACCTATGACTTGGGCATCGTTCTCTAGCTTATTTATGGAAAAGTATATCACAAGGACTTTGAGAGATAGATAAAAAGGGATGAGTTCTTGAGTTTAGAGCAAGGTAGGATGACGGTTAATGCATATGAGGCCAAATTCCGTGCATTATCCAGGTATGCCACCCAACTTTGTTTCAGTCCACAAGAACGGATTCGCCGTTTTGTGAAGGGGTTGAGGTCAGAATTGCGGATTTCAGCCTTACAGGTAGCGGCTACGGCAACATCCTTCCAAGAGGTGGTAGACTTTGTGATAGAAGTGGAAGGAGTGAAGCCAGAGACTTCACCACGACATCGACATCAAAAAGGTTTCGAAGGGGAGGTGAGTTTAATGGTTCTTACTCTAGAGGACAGAGCTCGGAGGTTACTCAGTTCGACCAATTCAGTCTTCACTACAGACTGTAGTTGGGGGTCCACCTCAGAACGGTCAACACTACTCCGAGAGACCTATGCCTGACTCCAGAGAGTGTTATGGATGTGGGGGGAGATTGGACATATTAGGAGGAATCGTCCAAAACAGAGTTACAGACCCCCAATGGCTAGAGGTAGAGGTGGTCATAGTAGAGGCCGCTTTTCTGGAGGACGTGGTGGTCGGGTAATGGTGGTCACCACAACGGCAGGAGGTGATGGGCAAATTGGAGCCACTACGACACAACATGGTAGGGGCAACGGACAGACTGGTGATAGGGCCCCATTGTTACGCTTTCCCTGGGAGATCTGAAGCGGAGACGTCTGATACTGTTATCACAGGTAATCTTTTGGTTTGTGATTGCATGGCATCTGTATTATTTGACCCTGGCTCCACGTTTTCATATGTATCTTCATCATTTGCTAATGGTCCTAAATTTACATGTGAATTACTTGACACGCCTATTCGTGTTTCTACTCCGGTGGGTGAGTCTGTGGTAGTTGAAAAGGTATATAGGTCTTGTTTGGTGAACTTTGTGGGGAGCAACACTTATGTAGATTTGGTGATCTTAGAAATGGTTGATTTTGATGTAATTCTGGGTATGACTTGACTTTCTCCGAATTTTGCGATTTTGGATTGTAATGCTAAAACGGTGACATTAGCCAAGCCTGGGACAGACCCGTTAGTGTGGGAGAGGGACTACACTTCCAATCCGGTGCGAATCGTGTCCTTTCTTCGTGCGAAGAAAATGGTTAGTAAAGGGTGTTTAGCTTTCTTGGCACATCTCAGGGATGACACTACCCAAGTACCTTCAATCGAAACGGTTTCGGTAGTCCGTGAGTTTTTGGATGGTTCCCTGCAGATCTTCCTGGTATGCCACCGGATAGGGATATTGACTTCTGCATCGATCTTGAACCGGGTACTCGCCTCATTTCTATACCCCCTTATAGAATGGCTCCCGCGGAGTTAAAGAGTTAAAGGCACAACTTCAAGAGTTGTTGAGCAAAGGCTTCATAGACCAAGTGCATCTCCTTGGGGTGCTCCGGTTTTGTTGTGAAGAAGAAGGATGGGAGTTTTCGGATGTGCATAGACTATAGACAACTGAATAAAGTAACTATCAAGAACAAGTATCCATTCCTCGCATTGATGACTTGTTCGATCAGTTACAAGGTGCTTGTGTCTTCTCCAAAATTGACTTGAGATCCGGTTATCATCAATTGAAAATACGGGCAGCGGATGTGCCAAAGACTGCTTTTCGAACTAGGTATGGGCATTATGAATTTGTTGTGGTAATGTCTTTTGGTCTTACGAATGCCCCTGCTGCGTTCATGAGTTTGATGAAAGAATTTTCAGCCATATCTGGATCTCTTTGTGATCGTATTCATTGATGATATATTGATATACTCCAAGAGTAAGAAGGAACATGAGGAGCATTTGAGAATGGTGTTAGAGTTATTAAGGAAAAAGAAGCTTTATGCCAAATTCTCCAAGTGTGAGTTTTGGCTAGATTCGGTGTCCTTCTTGGGACACGTGGTTTCTAAGGATGGAGTGATGGTGGATCCTTCTAAGATTGAGACAGTGAAGAATTGGGTAAGACCCACTAATGTGTCAGAAATAAGAAGCTTTGTTGGGTTAGCTAGCTACTACCGCCGCTTTGTCAGGGATTCTCTTCTATTGCTTCCCAATTGACGAACTTGACTAAGCAGAATGTTCCATTTGTATGGTCGGATGAGTGCGAAGAAAGTTTTCAGAAACTCAAGACTTTGTTGACTACTGCACCTATCTCACCGCCGGTTGGGGTAGAGGGTAAGAACTTCATTATTTATTGTGATGCATCCTATTCGGGTTTGGGCGCAGTGCTAATGCAAGAGAAGAACGTGATTGCTTATGCTTCAAGACAATTAAAAGTGCATGAACGTAACTATCCAACTCATGACTTGGAATTGGCCGCGGTAGTGTTTGCACTAAAGCAATGGAGGCATATTTATATGGGTTTAAGTGTGAAATCTATACGGATCATCGTAGTCTACAGTATGTTTACTCAGAAAGATTTGAACTTGAGACAAAGGATATGGATGGAACTACTGAAGGACTACGACATCACTATTTTGTATCATCCGGGGAAGGCGAATGTTGTGGCAGATGCCTTGAGTAGAAAGGCGGGAAGCATGGGAAGTCTAGCTCATTGCAAATTCTAGAGCCCATTGGCTAGAGAAGTGCAGATTTTGGCTAATGACCTCATGAGGTTAGAAGTAAATGAGAAAGGAGGATTGTTAGCTTGTGTGGAGGCAAGATCCTCCTTCCTTGACAAGATTAAAGGGAAGCAGTTTGATGATGAGAAATTGATCCGGATTCGAGATAAAGTGTTGCAAGGAGAGGCTAAAGAAGCAACAATTGATGAGGAAGGTCTTTGAGGATTAAGGGAAGGGTATGTGTACCCCGCGTCGATAATTTGATCAACACTATTCTGACAGAGGCTCATATAGTACAAGGTATTCTATACATCCGGGTGCAACCAAGATGTATCGTAACCTAAAGCACACTTTTGGTGGAGTAGAATGAAGCGTGATATTGTTGACTTTATTGCCAAATGTCCAAACTGTCAACAAGTAAAGTATGAACACCAGAGGCCCGGAGGAACGCTTCAGAGAATGCCCATTCCTGAATGGAAGTGGGAGAGAATCGCAATGGACTTTGTGGTTGTCTTCCAAAGACAATGGTAAAGTATGACTCCATTGGGTGATTGTTGATAGGTTAACTAAGTCTGCTCACTTCATTCCGATCGAGGTGACCTACAATGCAGAGAAGTTAGCTAAAATCTACATCTCAGAAATCGTTCGACTGCATGGAGTTTCACTCTCCATTATATCAGATAGAGGTACGCAGTTTACTTCTAAGTTTTGGAGAACGTTGCATGCTGAATTGGGTACTAGGTTGGATCTTAGTACCGCATTCCACCCTCAGACCGATGGTCAGTCTGAGCGAACGATTCAAGTGTTGGAGGATATGCTTCGTGCATGTGTGATAGAATTTGGTGGTCATTGAGATAACTTCCTACCCTTAGCGGAGTTTTCATACAATAATAATTATCACTTAAGCATTGATATGGCCCCATTTGAAGCATTGTATGGTAGGAGATGTAGGTCTCCCATTGGTTGGTTTGATGCATTCGAGGTTAGACCTTGGGGTACTGAACTTTTGAGGGACTCGATAGAGAAAGTGAAATCTATTCAAGAAAAGCTTCTAGCGGCGCAAAGTAGGCAAAAAGAATATGCAAATCGAAAGGTTAGAGACTTAGAGTTAATGGAGGGTGAACAAGTCTTGTTGAAAGTTTCGCCAATGAAAGGGGTGATGCGGTTTGGGAAAAGAGGTAAGCTTAGTCCAAGGTATATTGGACCATTTGAAGTACTTAAACGAATAGGGAAGGTGGCTTATGAATTAGCCTGCCCCAGGGCTGTCCGGAGTGCATCCGGTATTTCATGTGTCCATGTTGAAAAGATACCATGGAGATGGAAACTACATTATCCGTTGGGATTCAGTTTTGCTTGATGAGAATTGACTTATGAGGAGGAACCGGTTGCTATTTTAGATAGAGAAGTTCGCAAGTTGAGGTCAAGGGAGATTGCATCCATCAAGGTGCAATGGAAGAATCGGCCGGTTGAAGAAGCCACTTGGGAGAAGGAGGCACGCAATGCAGAAAGATACCCACATCTGTTTAAAGATTCAGGTACTCCTTCTCGCCCTAGTTTTTCTTCTTGTGATCGTTCGAGGACGAACGATGGGTAAATTGGTATCTATTGTAACGACCTGTTTAGTCGTTTTGAGCAGCAGATTTTATTTCTGGAAAATTGGCTGAAACGACGGAACACACGACGGACCGTCACGGCACGACGGACCGTCGCAGGGTCTCGTTTCAATATACTTAGAAATTCTAAAATTGGGGTACTGAAAATCGACTCTCTGAACTTCGTAACGGACTTGCAGGACGGACCGTCACAAGTGTGACGGACCGTCACAGACTCCTTAGTGAAAAATGGAGTCCTAGTCCTTGCGACGACCTTTGTGACGGACCGTCGCAGGCACGACGGCCCGTCACAGGTTGCGCAAATCCCAGGCAGAATCGGATTCTCTTACACGTTTTAAGGGACGTTTTGGACTATTCTTTCCTTAATTATAGATTTCGTGGGTTATATTAATAAGTCTAATTACTTGGGGGTTAAAAGAGGTAACCCTAAGTTAATTAGTGGGTTATTATTGTCATCCTTTTACACTTAATTATATGTTAATTAGGATAAAAGAAAGAGGGTTTGAAGAAAAGAAAACAGAAAGAACAAAGAGAAAGAGAGATTGAACGAGAAGAAGAAAGCTTTGGGGAAAATTCTTGCTTGATCACTAGTCTTCGGTGGAGGTAGGTTATGGTTTTTACGATATTCGTAGTGAACTCTTAATAGTGAATGATATGTATTGGTGGTATTGTAAACCTGTCTATATGCTTAACTGTATGCTTGCATGAATATGATTATGTGATTTGATTTTTAAAACAAGCATTGATGAAAATCATTGAATCCCAAATCTTGAAAGAAAACTTTAATCTACTTATTAATGATGATGCCTTGGTATAAAAGAAGGCTTAATGAATTAAAGTAATGGGATTGATGATGCCTTGGTATAGGGAAGGCTTGATGAACGGATAGAATGAGGTGGTAGTGGATCGGAGTGTCACGTTCCAAAACATAGTATTAGTGGATCGGAGTGTCACGTTCCGACACATAGTATTGTGGGACGGGTGTCACGAACCGACACGTAGAATTAGGGGATCGGAGTGTCACGTACCGACATATGTAGGGGATCGGAGTGTCACGTACCGACACATATAGGGATCGGGGTGTCACGAACCGACACGTAGATTAGGGGATCGGAGTGTCACGTACCGACACATGTAGGGGATCGGGGTGTCACGAACGACACGTAGATTAGGGGATCGGTAGTGTCACGTACCGACACAAGAGGAAGAAAGATAATGAATCTTGAAAGATGATAAATATACTCAATCTAATAAACTTAATTCCCAAATGAGTATGGTATGAGGCTTGAGCCCTCATGGATGAACTTGATGGTACTTGTTGATGATTATAGTACTTGTTGTTGCTACATGTTGAGTTTATAGTTGATTTATAATATTACTTGATATATATTATCTTCTATTTTGAGTTGGCCGATGATATCTACTCAGTACTTGTGGTTGTACTGACCCCTACTTTTATGTTTTCTTCTTTGTTATTTGTGGAATGCAGCAAACGTTCCGTCAACTTCAACTCAACAGTAATTCGAGCCAGTCTTCGTCATACCGCGATCTCAGGGTGAGCTAATGCTTCTAGCTTGGACTGGATCTTCTTCTTCAAGTCTTGAGCCCTGACTTCCGGCATGGACTAGCTTTTAGTTGTTTTTAGTTTCCTAGACATTTTTAGTTTAGTAATTTGAGGATAGATGTTCTTGTGATGATGACTTCCAGATTTTGGGGATAATAATAATAGTTTTGAATTGTTTTTATTAATGAGTTTAAGTCTTCCGCATTATATTCTGTTATTATATCGAAATGTTGGGTTTTGTATGGTTGGTTCGCTCACATAAGAGGGTAAGTGTGGGTGCCAGTCGCGGCTCGGTTTTGGGTCGTGACAAGGACTTTATACTCAATGATATAAAATAATTATTTAATTTATCATCAAATTGTGTTAAGAAAAAAACTCAAATCCTTAAGAACCGATAAACTATGATAGAAAAATCAAAATCACTACCTAAACCGATAATCAATAATCCATTATTGATGATAACTCTGTTACAGTTTGAACTATCGATTTTAATTCAATTTTGAATAGTCCTAGTAGAAGATTTGTCCATTAATAATGAAAATTACATTAACATTTAAAAAAAAAATTTAATAATTAAATATCCAAAATCTCATTAAATTTCAGTCAAATAAATATACAAAAATTATTTTTAAAATCTATAGTCAAAATAATTTATCAAATTATTTATAGCCTATTCTACCATATTGAGAAAACAAAGGAAGGGTAGTTTCGTCATTTCAATTCACAATTTCACCGGTCGCCTATATAAGCCATTCCCTACGAATATTAGGGTATAAAAAGCCCCAAATTACTTTCCCTCTCTTCAAACAAATTCCTCTCTCCTCTCTCTCTTTCTCTCTCGTTCTTCAATCGTAACTCTCCTTTCTCCCTTAATTTACCTGAATTCATAATTCATCAATTGAATTTGTTTGTATATAATTGAATCATATTGTTTTTTGGTTGAAAAATCTGTGTTTTTTTGTGTGCTGATTGTTAATTTTATTTGCAGATCTCGAAAAAAGGACTCAAAAATGGCGACTTTTGAGCTATACAGGAGGTCGACGATTGGGATGTGCTTGACTGAAACACTTGATGAAATGGTATCTAATGGAATTCTTAGTCCGGAGCACGCCATTCAAGTTCTCGTTCAGTTTGACAAGGTTCTTTTTTTTTTCAACCTGGATCTAAGATTTTTAAGTGGATGTACTGTTATTTTGTGGCTGTGGGTACAAAATTAAATAAAAATTATGCTGTACTTTGGTTTGGAGATTGTTTAACTATGTATATGGTGTAAGTTTAGTGCGATGTGCCCAAACCCAGTGCCCAAGCATGCCATATTTCATTGCATTTAGCTCCTGTTTGGCCATAGATTTTGAAGTTGAAGCTTGAAAAATTGAGTCTTTGAAGTTGTGATTTTTGGAATTTGAAGCTGGGTTTGGATATGCATTTCGTTTGGATTTTTTTTTTGAAGCTTTGTGAGTGTAAATTCCAAAAATCCAAAAACTAGTTCTGGGGGCCGAGTGTCCATAGATATTTGGAATCCAATTCTGTAGAAATGTGAAAAGAAATTAACCAGATGGAGATCACAATATCTATCCTTAGGAGGTAGACTAACTTTGATTAACTCAGTCTTAGATGCCCTCCCTACGTATATGTTATCTCTCTTTCATATACCCCAGTGAGTAGTTCAAAGGTTGTATAAACTCAGAAGAAACTTTTTGTGGCAAGGCAATAAGGAAAGTAAGGGTTTCATTTAGTCAAATGGAAGAACATTATCAGAAGTAAAGAACAAGGTGGACTAGGTATCAAGAACCCTAAATCCCAAAGCAAAGCAGTCAAGGTCAAGTGTCTATGGAGGTACCATCAGGAGGACCAAGCCCTCTGGTACAGGGTAATCAAGAGCAAGTATGAGCAACTGAACACATAGGTAACTAAAGAGGTCAACCACCCCCTATGGTATTAGCCTCTGGAAATCCATTAGAATATTCTGGCAGTTCCACAGTAATCAATTAACTGTCGAAGTTCGAAATGGTAGAAAAACAAGTTTTTGGATTGATAAATGGTTTAGAGATCTCTTTCCTGACATCTTTGTTTTGGCTCAACACCAAGAGAAAACTGTTGCTGAAATGTGGTCACCACAAGGATGGAATATGATCTTTAGAAGAAACTTGAATGACTGGGAAATTCCCAGAATGATTGAACTTTTCAAACTACTGGAGAGTTTCCAAGGAATCCAACCAGGTGAAGACTATTTATAGTGGCATGGGCACAACAAAGGAAGATGCAGGGTGAATGAAGGATATAAACAAACAAGTCTTATGGAGAATCATGATTTCAGATGGCCTTGGAAGCGAATTTGGAGAGTCAAAGTGCCACAAAAAGTGGCATGCTTCACCTGGCTGCTAGCCAATGAAGCAGTTTTGACATTGGACAATGTGGCCAAGAGCGGTATATCTTTATGCAACAGATGCTCCTTATGTGGTAAGGATACAGAGACTGTAAAACACCTCTTTCTACACTGCAATTTCACTGTTCAACTGTGGCAGATTTTTCTTAATCTAAGAGGCATTTCCTGGAGTATGCCTAGTAAGATTGATGAGACTCTTTTCAGTTGGGAGGAGGCTGGAGTTGAGGCTACAAACAGAGAAAGATGGAGGATAATACCTGCTTGTATATGGTGGACTATATGGAGAGAGAGAGAGAAATGATACATGTTTTGAAAATAGGGACTACAACCTGCAGGAAGTCAAGCTTAAATGTATTTTGTTGTTCTGGTTTTGGTGTACAAATGTCTACTCCAATGAGACTGAGTCAATCATAGATGGTTTAGGGTCCATCTAGTTCCTGGTTTAGCATTGGAAGGACTTCAATCTTTTTCTTCTTTTTGTAAATATGGTTTTTCAGTACTACCCTAGTACTGACTGAAATACAATGTTACTAGTGTCAAAACAAAAAATCCAAAAACTAGTTTGAGCTAGTTTTTGGGAACTAATGGAAATTGCATCCGCTACTGTTTTGTGTTACTGGGTTCATAGGTGAAAGTAAAATTATGGTCCAAGTTTATTACAATAGCTCTGCATCTACCTTGCATTTAGTGGCAATCTATTTCCGTACGAATATACCGGCCTTGATATGCATGTATATATGTGTACATATCAATAAAATAATCTAGTTCTAAAGTCATTGGCTGTAGGCCATACTTATCGCTTTTGTTGTTGCATTGCAGTCAATGACTGAAGCTTTGGAGACTCAAGTAAAGAGCAAGGTTACTATTAAGGTACTTATAATTTGTTTTTTTCATGTTCTGTTTGTCTGTCAGTTTATATCCATATTATGAACTCACAACGATTATACTTCAATGGATCAGTTTCATGATTTGCATAATTAAGAATCATGGTCTCCTTTTTGGCTTTCTGTGTCTTTTTTATAAATTTGATGACTTATTAAATGATCGTATTAACTAGTAGCATGGTTGAATATGTCTCTGTTAGTTTTATTTAAAAGATTAGAATATGAAGAAGCCGATTGAATCATACATGTGTCTGTTTACATCCGTTCAGACGAGGCGACATCCCAAAAATGCTGCCTTGTCATCAATGTCAGTAGATAAGCAAGCGTTACTTTTTGTATATAGTGATGAGAAATGATGTCTGTGGAAAGAATGATCTTTAGCCTGTTACTTAGAAAATGCTACAGAAGTACTGTGACAGAGGAAAACATCTCTTAAAATTTTAAGCTTGTCTCATTCTAAGATCTACAGTATCTTAGCGAAATTACTGTGGTCTTTCAAACCAATCTCCCAAAAAAATAAAACAGAGGGGAAAAGGTGCTTTGGTCTCAAAATTGTCAATTTAGAAACAACTTTTAATGGTCTATCCTGCTGGATTTGTGTGTTGTGTTTATATAAAGGCTATTATATTTGAGGTATAGCAGTCATTTTCAGATCTTTTCCTTTTCATTTAAATTATAATAAATCAGGCACATATTTGTGACGCTTCCTTTGTCTAATAACATTTAAAAGGGACCTCTGACCTCTCAAATGTACTGCAGTTGCAAAACTTGAGGTATTCTGCTTGAATCATGCACATTCCAATCCATTTGACTGAAGCTTATCATCCTCTAGGAAAAAACAAAAATATTGAAGAGGATAGAGGATTAATCACTATTTTTATCCCCGTCTTACATGATATGACTGATGTCATAAAAATCTAGGAGATGAGTTTAGTTATCTTCACAAAGGAGGAGTTCTGTTGCCAAGTGATTGCAATCAGACCGAGGAAGCTGATTTTGTTGATTTGCTTGTTCTCTGCAATAGTCATCTATAACACAACCGTATGTAGTACACCCAAATTATGTCTCCTGACAATCAGGAGTCATGAAAATCCAACTAATGTTTTCTTTTGGGGGATGGAGGTGGAGGTGGAAGGTATCTTAAGTAGTTAAATGAGCAGCAGTCTCTCCGTTGATGTCCTTGAAGGTATTATGTATAGTGGATGATTCCTCAGTAGCTGAGCTTGAATTAGAAGAAACATTGTTGTAAATATTGACGGCAACTTAGGAGTGCTTCCCTATGAGAAAAGCAAAATATATAAACAAGTTGCTCCACTAAAATACAACAATCATTCAAGATCTGATACTTTAATTTTACTGGCTAATACTTCTTGATGACAAGAAAGACATGACAGCAAGATTTGAAGTTGTTGTTGACAAGTAAATTTCAAATCACAGAGGTCATAGTACAATTAGTGTTTTAAAATTTACTTGTCGACAACAACTTTGAATCTTGCTGTCATGTCTTTCTTGTCATCAGGAAGTATTAGCTAGTAAAATTACTTTATTTCGAGACAGCAGCTTCAAATCTTGTCGACAACAACTCCTGAAGTGTAAGAGACAACCACCTTTCAGATTGATTGTATGAAGTAAAGTACGTTAATATGTAGAATTCTTTGATAGCTACTGTTTTGCTCTTAATCTCCCTGTACTCATTCCACTCCCTTGTTTATTCTATTATCTTTACACAACATGTCTCTCCATTTACCATGAGGCCATACAAATTTATGAGTAGAAAGCTATTGTGCAAATTGAAAAGAATTGATAAAAGTACACACAACCTGTCAAAAAGCGAGTGCCTTTCACCAGAGTCAAGTATTTGGCACTGCGTGCTAATTTTGTCTTTAGCTTATCGCTTTAGTATGTGGTGTTTGGGCCAATTTGCCCCCTGGACTATTCTACCTGGTTACATACAACTCCTTTTTTTGATAATGAGGTACATACAACTCCTATTAATACAGGTACCAGGTACTGCCTATAAGGCTTAGACAGATAGGATTGAATCACTTAGCTTGCCTCGATTGGGATTTTAATCGTGGCCTTCATTCCATCTTTATTAATACTTGACCTCCAGGTCTCACTTTTTAGTGCATTGGAAGTGTGGAACCCATATATTATCAAGTACATTATGTTAGATTTCAAAATATGCATGCAACTGTTTCTGCAAGTGGGTTAGGTATTCAAGAGGGTGCTCAGATTTCATTAGTTGTGAAATGAGATCTTATGTTCTTGCTTTCTGTAACCTTGAAATTGAGCATAGGGCTTCTATTAATAGGTCCGTCTTTTGTCATCTCTTTGATTTTGCTATACTATCAATGGTCAAAGCTTATTTTTGAAGAATTCTATCCTCTTGCCAGCAATTTTTGTCTGTTGGGTATCTCTACCCTTTTTATTTGTTTTTTTCCGTCCTCCTTTAACTACTACTGAATTTTGGCTGTTCGCTATTATGTAATTGCTTCAGTTATATTCTTCTCCTAATTTGAGCAACTATGGTTGCAGGGACATCTTCACACCTACAGGTTCTGTGACAACGTGTGGACTTTTATCTTACAAGATGCTGTGTTCAAGAGCGAGGAATGCCAGGAGACTGTTAACCGCGTTAAGATTGTGGCATGTGACTCAAAGCTGCTCACACAGTGAGAAGACAGCTGATTGAGAGAATTTTCTGTCTGTTGCTGATTTCCATTTCTATAATTAATGTAGAAATCGACATATTATAACTCTGAGAGAAGAGAGTGGAGTGTAGGTGTGGTTATATCCATTCTGGGTATATTCCCAGGGCTGTTTAACACCCCTATATTTTGTACAAACCAGCAAACGTCAATAGCTATCCGTAGTCAAACTGTTATGCTTATGATGCCAATGTATTTTACTATGGACCTTTTGTACAATGTTGAACTTTAGTATTTCTGACATTTATATGAGCTCAAGAATCTAATCTCTTTTTTTTGATGAAGCAAGTAGTTTCATTGATGGCATCAAGTAGATGCAAAAAGTTACAGAAGTAAATTCCGATACACGAGAGGCTATTCTAAGACCAGGGAGTTAACAAATCTGAATAGCTTGCTTTGTACATGTATTAGCATGTAAATGGATACACACAACAACACCTGAAAAACTCCATGTATGGCGAAAGGGAAAGTTGTTTCGACTCACAAGTCTGCATGGACATCATATGCATCATCGCCAAAGCTTTTCAATGTCACTGTACTCGCGGGTTTTTGGCCAGAAAGCCTGGAAAGTATCAGCCTTGCAACATTTTCAGCAGCAACAGCACTTGTTTCTATGGTGCTAGCTGCATTCTCAAAAGCATTCACATAGTACAAGTGCTGACCATCCAAGATAAACGGTGCAAATACCTCAGGAGCATGATAATGCGGGTATGCACCCCAGTCTATCTTGATTGTTTCGTTTCTCACACTGAAAATCTGGTCTAACAAAGCATCATCAAGAGGTTTACGCGAGAACACCTTGTAGGACATATCATTCTCGTTATGTTGCTTAAGAACTGAAATACTCGAAAAAGGAACATCAGGAGTCTCAACAGTGCCCACCAGTTGTGGAACTTCTGATACCGAACTTAAACCAAAATAAGCCGGATTCAATAGACCTCTGATGAATGTAGTATATGTGTGCTGTAACTTCCTCTCCGGGATTGATATTCCGGGAAGAAATTGAATGTTGACCTCATCCAAAGGTGTAGCTACAACTGTTATTTCACATTGATAACTCTTTCCCTTTGTGGTATTGAGTTGATATTTTTGCTCTATGGATGAAACTGATTCTACTTCTTCATCAAGATGTATTTCGATGTTTGAATAATTGATCAAACCAGCAGCCAGTTGCCAATTTCCGCCTTCAACTGACCATACACCTGAATCAGATCCAGCTAACGAAACAGCTCCGGCAAGTCCACTGATGCTGATACTTTGCCCGTAATTGATTCTGGTAATAACCGTGACTAGTTCTTCAATGATCCGAGGAGAAAAACTAAGATCGAGTAACTCCTCCTGTAGTGTTCTTCTCGTCAAATTGTAAAGCCCAGACCATTTAAGCATCTCTTCCACAGTTTCGAACACTGGCCGTGACTCAAAATCTTCATAATACTTCAAAAAATTGTCCACGGTGTTATCGACGAATTTGTTCAAGCTAAACAGAGAGAACCCGTAGCGAAAGAAAATAAGACCGAATTAGCGAAGGACACAAGGCGTTTGATAATAGGGAGATCCGAATTGAAGCTTAGGGTTTTGAAAACGAACTCCCGTCCGTTCCAAATACCGAAACCCGAATCAGATTCAGCAGAAGGAGGTCTTCGGACAGAGAGATATAAAAACTTAGTGTAATTCAAAGTATGGTAGTTCTTCGGATGAAGAATAGATGCACCAGCTTCGAATGTCTCCCCGGCGAGAGTCACCGTGGCCGTGCGTCCTCCGACGTAAATATTCCTCTCGAAGATTCTGATTTTGCCGATTACGGAGCTGGAATAGTTCCGGAGGAAGTGCGCCACTGAGGACCCACCGATTCCACTGCCGATTATGCAGACAGTCGGAGGTGATGATTCCAAGTCAACGGCGACGGTTGTGGCGGTGGAGATGAGTATAAGTGACAAAATCAGGTAGAGATTCTTCATGCTTGCTTTGTATTTGAGCTTTTTCCTTTTGCTTAACAATGGAGAAGTTTTGAAGGAGACTGTTTGAGAGACGAATAGATTTTGTCGAGTGTTAGAATGAATGGAGAAGAAATGGATCAAAGTCAACGCAAATTAAGGATAATGTTTAATAAAAAATGGATTTGAATTATATTTTCATAATAATACATCAATGTAGTCTTTAGCTTATCTGACATTTACGTTCTCTAATTTTGAACGTAAATAAATAGATATGTGTATTGCATAATATATGTTAGATAATGTGTCTATTTATGTAACTTTTATTCAAGTTTCAAAATATATTTATGCATATTCAAAATTGAAAGACATAAATATCAGTTGTGGTGCTAAATTAAAATACATGTTAATATATTATATCATGTATTTTTTAAGAATTGTTTTGGCCATAAAAGTTGTTCATGATAAAAAATTACTAACTATTAGTGAAAACATGTCGCGTCATATCGATCACCAAAGCAAATAGGAACAAGCTCAATGCTAAACCCTAGTGCACCCCATCTGGACTGAAAAGTGTCTCGAGCCTCCTTCTATTGTTCTTACTTGGATCTTGATCCCATTATCACCTTAATATAAGCTAGTGTTTGACCATAATTTTTCAAATATTCTTGACAAATATTATTGAGTGAAAATTTGGGTGAAATTTCACCATTTGTTTAGTCATATGTTTTGAAAAATATATTTTACATTTTTAGAAAAATATGATTTATACACATAAGTTTTAAACACTATCAAAACTAATTATAAGTTTGTATTATAAGTCAATTGCATGTTCGTTACAACAATAACAAAATAGTGTCCATGACACTAGAACAATGTGGTAATTTAGAGTGAGTGTAACAAGTATCATTCCATACATCGCGAAGTAGACGAAACACATGATTTTATTACATTGAGTTAATTTTTCATCATTTTCATTAGGGGTGGGCATAAAAACTGGAAAACCGAAATACCGAACCGAACCGAAATTTTTCAGAATTTCGGTTTCGGTATTTCGGTTTTCGGTTCGGTATTCGGTTTAATTTTTTGTATTTTGGTTCGGTTTTCGGTACATATTACTTTGAAATTCGGTATTTCGGTTTAAACCGAAATATTATATTATAATTTATAAATTATATTATATTTAATAATTATTAATATTAAATAAATTTTTTAAAAAAAATAAGAAACATTAAGTTGAAATATCAAAGCCCATTAAGTTGAAATATCAAAACCCATTAAGTTGAAAAATCAAACAAAAAATTGAAAAAATTGTAAAGTTTAAAATTTTAAAAAGCCCACTAAACAGGCCCATTAAAAAATTGAAATAAAAAACCGAACCGAATTAATAAAAACCGAACCGAACCAAAATATTTCGGTTCGATATTCGGTACGCAATTTACAAAAACCGAAAACCGAAAAAACCGAAAAAAAAAACCGAACCGAACCGAAATACCGAATGCCCACCCCTAATTTTTCATCAACAATCATACCATTATTTAATATTTACTAAATATTTCACCATTATTTTAGTGTTCACGTAAAAAATTACGCAAATACAACACAAACAACTACAATAGAGGGTGTTTTTGTAAAAGATAAAAATTTGAGGTAAAATTTTAATTTTCAAAAGATCCCAAATAGTGAGATTTGACCCAAATACTAGAAAAACTAGTATTTAAAATTTTTGGATATTTGCCAAAAATATTTATCAAATAATGATAAATTATATGAACAAACATTATTTGTCAATTTTTTTCTCAAATATTATTTGAAAAATCTATAGCCGAATAGGCCATAAGTAGTACACCTTTAGGTTGTAAACATCACTAAAGGAGTTCTCTCAGACTTTGGCCTTTTCAAGGTCAATAATCATCACATACAAAATCTTTTTATCTCTATATTTCTCCATTAATCTCATCACCAGATTAATGAATTTCGTAGTTGAACGCATGACATGAATTTAAACTATTTCTCAAAAATTAACACATCCGTTCTCATAATCATCTTCACAACTCTCTCTCAAACTTTCAATGTATGCTCAATAACTTAATATCCCTACAATTATTGTAGGTCTGTATATCCCCTTCTTCAACTCCCATAAATCATACTCCCTCAGTCCTATTTTATGTGATACTTTTCGTTTTTTGAGAGCAAATATTTAATTTTGATCGAATATTTGCATAAATTTTTTTTAAATTTTTTGAAATGAAATTTATATATTTATAAACTACGTAAAGAGTACTATAGGTTACAATAATTGATAATTCAAAATGTTAAAAAGATTTATAAAAAAATTATAATACAAAATACACTTGCTTAAATCTCGAAATACGAAAATTATTCATATAAAATGAGAGGAGGGAGTAATAGCTTATGCCCAACTTAATTATAAAAATATTAAATAATTCTATCCATAAATATTAGAATATGTGAGAAAAAGAATCACAAATATTTATCAAATACTCCCTTCGTTTAAAAAAGAATGAGTCTATTTTTATTTTAGTTTGTTTCAAAAGAATGATCTCTTTCCTTTTTTGGCAACACTTTAACTTCAACTTTCCACTTGACATATTTAAAACCACAAGATTAAAGGTATTTTGGTACATTTAACGTAACTTTAATTTAGAATCACAAGATTAAAAAATATTCTTTCTTTTTTTAAATTTCATTCCAAGTCAAACTACACCATTTTTTTTTAAAACGAAGAGGGTAATATATTTTAATTACATATTGAAACTAATAAAAATAATTTCGAAAATTACTTATTTTTAGAAAAAATATTTTCCATCACACCCAACACACCTTTAGTATGTGTTTAAGCAAAATTATAAACGTAGCAAAGTGAAAAAACTTGTCTCTGTTTTTTTTTGTGTATGCAAATATGGCGGATCGAACTCAATTCCTTTTACGTCCTTCTCCTACAATCACTCCCATTGACCTTTTCTCATCCTCCTTCTACTTCGCTTCTCTGTCAATTTCTCCCTATTCTTCTTTCTTTCTTCTTCAATTTCCAACTCCAATTCATTTCCTAATTTTTTTTTTCGTCAAAATGCAGAAAAATAGTGTATTGAGATTGATTTTTCTGCTTTGAATAATGATTTATCAGTGAGATAAGATATCAATTTGATTCGATCCGCCATGGCTGCTTCTTTGGCTAAGTATATGTTCGGTTTCTTTGTTGTATCAGCTATATTATGGAGTATAATCAAGTAAGTCAAATGCATTTCAAATTAACATTTTCAGCTTCAACTGTGTTTGTGCTTTATATAATTGGTTCTTGAGTCGACTGTCTATTTGAATATGTATACTCCACCCTAGTCGAACAGCACTTGCGTGATTACATTGGGTATAATAATAATAATAACATGATTTAGATGACAATTAGTATACACTTAAACTTATATAAAGTTGAATAATTAGACACATGTATCATACGTGACATAATACGTGTAGGACTCCAAGTAGAACATAAATTGGCGTGTCGAATGGTACGTAGGATGTTACTTAAAGATGCGTGTGTGTAGTTGTTCAATTTTATACAAATGTGCCAAGTTAAAGGTGCACGTTTATGTATTATGACTTATCATCAATGTGCTCGGATTTCCAATTTATGCGACTGTTTCAAATAGTTTTTTGTTTGACTAGGATTTTTCATATAGTATAAAGATATATTTCTTTGATAACCAGAGATTTCATTTGAGTTAGCTGGTGCAACACAGTAGTAGCATGGCCCTATCCTCTATCCGGCTCACTCCTAATTGCCTATGTATCCGCAGTTTCCAAGTGTTTTTATTATTTATGACGGTAGTGTTTTGGACAACTTACATGAACCTTAACTATTCCGGCCTCCCACTATCACAAGTACGAGGTAATTCTGCCCACTAAGACAGGGACATGGGAAGAAATCGTCTAGTAGTTTTTGCGTTCGATGGAATTTGAACATTAGACCTTATAGTTCTCCTCCCACTTCATTTTCCAGTAGGCTACATTCTTGAATTCATCATCCCACATGTCTTTATCACTGAACCTAAATAATTGAAAATATATTTGTAATATAAAAATATACTACTATAACTTATAGTACTCTCATCAACTTAAAATCTGCTAATTTTAATTGGTTTCTTTATATGAAGGGACTAATTTATGAGTTTACTCGGAAAATTGAAAGGATTGACCCTAATAGTGCACGTCATCCTTTTTGAAACAAAAACGAAGGATTATATATATTTCTATCATCAGTTAAACTTTAAGGTTGTGCTAGCGTTTTCTTGAAAAATACTGGAGAACTATAATCCATTAGTTGAATAATTGAACTTTGGTGGTTGTGCTAATGACACTCTAGAAGCATATCAGACACTAGTACATGTAGCAGATAGGATATAGTTGGTGCAATCCATTCACATTTCTCTTCTAATTAGTTATTTTAAAGAATGGTTTTGTTGAATGTAAGACTCAACTTAATTGGGTTAGATTGATGTTTTGATGATATGCTTGTCGTATGCTTCTTTTTTGTGCAAAATATTGAGTCTTAGTAGTGATTGCAGAAGATTTCCGTTCTTTTTATTGTCAGCATCGAGCAGTCTAGTTCTATCCAAATAAATATTGTTAGCTAAAACATTCGAGTGTCCCATTTTGGTCAATCTTGAATCCGTGAATCTCGTTTTTCTTTTCTTCAATATTTTTTCCTTTTACATTTATTGAATTATTTTTAGTATGTGTTCTTTATGCATTTCTTTCTCAGATTTTCTTCCAGGTTGTTCAAATGGATTTTAAGCCGAGTCATGAAAGCCTCCGTTTCATTCCGTGTTGGAGGATGTAATTGCTTGAGAGACGTGGCGGTGAAGTTCAACAGGGTCCGTTGTTTCTTTTATCTTTTTCCCTTTTTTCTTTTTCAGTTTGATCTATATATTATTGTAGTGATTCCAATTGTCTTTGTTTGACTGAATGGTTTTTAACTCAACCAAATCTATATTTTGTTTTTTGTTTATATTTATTCTCTTATCTGACTTTTGACGTCATGCATAGTTTTCCAACTACATACTGCTTGTTGTCCACCTTTCTAGGTGACGTACTCCCTCCGTTTCAAAAAGAATGACTCCATTTCCTTTTTAGTCTGTTTCAAAAAGAATGACCCTTTTCTTTTTTTGGTAATACTTTAACTTTAACTTTCCACGTGACATGTTTAAGACCACAAGATTTAAGGGCATTTTGGTACATTTGATATAACTTTAATTTATAACCACAAGATTAAAAAGTCTTCTTTCTTTTCTTAAACTCGGTTCCAAGACAAACTAGGTCATTCTTTTTGAAACAGAGGGAGTGCTTCTCAAGAAGTTGGTTAGAAGAGTAGATAATATGTAATTAGAAGTTCATTTGATTTAGCCTTGACAGCATAATTACTGATTTTAGTTTTCACCTTAGTCTAATATCCTGACTAGGACTGCTATAAATTTTACAACATATCTAATCTTACATTTAGGACTTAATGTCTTAATATTTCATGATCCAAGTAGACTTTAATGGTGTGATTCTTGGAGTAAAAGAAAGAGTATGGGGACGATCTAGACAGTAACAACAGGAGAGTTGGTGTTAAGTAGGATCCAGTTTGGAGTTTTCAGTGGCTCATAAATGTAGACCGTTATTCCTTGACAACTCGTTCATATACAAAATATAGCAGGTGCCCACAAATTTACTGGAAAATAAGAAATAATTATATATCTTTCTACTCTTTCAAAGCTCTAGAGATGATTCTTTATCATAGCTTGAAATGGATTGTTTGCAAGACCTTCTCATTTGAAAGTATCATTAGTATTTGCTATTTCCAGTGCCTTTGGAAAATTTGGATTCTTCATTCGAATTGGTTTGTGAGCTATGGGTGACTGTTTTCTAAAATGGTGATACAACTCTTGTTGTGATTCTGTATGTTTCTTTTGCTTCTGTAATGATTAACAAATGGAAGAAGGAGATTTGTCATTAGAACTTCTCCTATTTTTTTCTTTTGCATTGATTTGTGTAGAGATATTCTTCATTTATTTTTATTTGAGGTATCTATAATATGGTATGTTATTCCAGTACTTGGGATGGTTCTTGCACCAAGTGCACAGTGATTTGGCTACTGTCCTACACTAGAGGGAATTCTTAACCTTGTATAACTGTTTTGGCCTTCAGTTGCAAGTTTTTGATTGTTTACTTGTCAAGGCAAGTAGGCAACAATCCTTGCAAGATATTCTATTTAATCCCGAGTCATAGATTACTTAAAATCATTATTCTCATCATGATAATAATTTTCAGGGTGCTGTTGAGAGCATATCCATCAGCGAAGTCAGACTCAGTATTCGACAGTCCTTGGTTAAGAATGGGGCTGGTTTGATTTCCAGGGATCCTAAACTACTTCTGTTAATATGTGGACTAAAAGTTGTAACGAGGGCTTCAAGTAAAAGCGCAAAGAAAACAAGCTCAAAGAGAACAAGATCGCGTAAACCTCGGAAATTAGGTAGAGGGAAGTGGATGATTATAGCTAATATAGCCAAGTTCTTGTCGGTTTCTATAACTGAGACGGCTGTAAAGGTAAGTCTGGTTACAGTCATCACACTTAATCTTCTGGGCATTTAATTGTTTTACTTGCCTTTTCTTCCATCATACTGTTGCACCAAAAACTCCAATGGATGTTGCTTTTGCATTTATTTTTTTGTCAAATTTATGACTGTTGATAATTGTGCATGCTGAAAATACTTATTACAAATTTGAGTAATCCTTCTATTCACTGAGATTTTTTCTTTATGTGTGAGAGGTAGTAACAAAGCAAGGATAGTAATTGCTTTTGCTTGTAGTGTGTACTACTTCCTATCTGTTGAATTTATACATAGTAGGATTCAAATTGTAATACATACAAGAAATCAGTTGACGTATACCTTGGTGATCAAGGTTCAAATCCCAACTAGGTGAATTTTTTCCATTTGTCTAAGCTTTAAATGACAGCATTACACAATATCTGTGGTGGTGGGAGATAGAAGGTACCCGATGGAATAGTCGAGTGCGTAAGCTTGCCCAGACAACACCGTTATTTAGAAAAGAACAAAAGAAATCAGTTGAAGTATAATTGGCTGATGGGAACATAGTAAATTTTTGTGTTAACAGATGTGACGATAAATGTGAAACTAGATATCCTACTAATTAACCTGAATAAAGTAATCTACAACTTGTGGCTAATATTTACGAATTTATATGAGTTTCATTAGTTGACGTGTTCTATACTTTAACACGAGGGTGCAGCCAGACCAGTTTCAGAAAGGTAGCATTTTACTACTTTAGGCAATTTTGGGATATTGTGGGACTATATGAAGTAAAGGTAAATATTCAGTCGGTGCAAACTGAGAAGAGCTTGCAAGGAAGCTGCTTTAAGAGTGCAGGCAAGAACAAAAAGGAACAGACAAAAAACAAGAAATAGAGCCAAAAACGCTTGGAGTTGGTGTGATCAATAATGTTAGTATGTCGATAAATGAAAATGATGAGAACCTCAACGAGCTGAGTGTATTGTCTTAAGGTGTTCATTAGCTGTAATCACTATTCTAAGTTATTTGGGGACCAGGTACTTTGAGGTTTGGATATTCTATTTTGGTTATTGGTATACTCCGTCACTCCGATGTACATGGGTTCCCCTTCGAGTGCTTCTAATTCAATTATCTTACCTATCAAAAGGAAAAATGTGTTATTGTTTTCTTTTTCAAAATTATTTATGGGACATTGAAATAATTACTTTGGAATCTTCCTGTACTTTTATTTACAGATTATTAAGAAACAGTACCAAGAAGAGGATAATTTGGAGTACTTCATTAGTTAGTGGTATTGAGGAATTTAATTACTTTGTTTTATGTGCTTGGAAATTGGTATAGGACAACTTAGTGGTATTTGGGAATATTCTTAATGCTTTATGTGCATGGAAATTCATTACCCGTAAAGTGACAGATTGTACGAAAGTAGTTTCTGTCCTGCAATGGAATGTAGCCTTTGTGTAGTAACTCGATGCAGTGATAGCTTTATAAAGTTATTCTTAATGGAACATCCATTTTGATAGAGTACGTTCCTAATTGGCGCTGATGTACATGTACTTTAATTTTCCCTTTCTTTATGCTTATGTTCTGCTTGTTTATTTTGGTAGCTTTTTCCCCACTCATGTTTTTTGTTTCTTATGCATGTTGGTTCACTCTTCAAATTTTGTAGACACCAAAAGCTGGTTTGGAAGTTAAAGAAATGACACTTGATATATCTAAAGATAGTGGACCAGACCCAACCTTGTCTGTGAAGTTTCGCATTGTTTCTATTCTTGTTCAATTATGCGAATCACAAACCAGTTCTGGTCAATCATCAATGCACAGCGGATCTTTACCTGCCAACCATGCAATACAAACCGTGACGGAAAAGACCTCTGCTCCTTTCAGTTGTGAGGAAGTTTCTCTCTTGTGTGAGTTTGGCCATGATAGGTATACTTTTTCAATTGTTTCATTGTTTGAAAAAAATCATTTATGTAGCTAAGCATATTCAGTAACTGACAATTTATAGCACCTCTCTGCTGGTCATTCCAATCGTAGTTACTTCTCTTTTAGCCTGTACATTGTGAGACAGACTTTGTTGGCATATACTTTCTGGTTGCATTAAATCAGATATCATATCATACTGTCCATGCCATTATTTAAATCATTGCCTTTTGTGAATAAGAATGTTCCTGCTACCACCACCACCACCACACACATTGACTTATTCAAATGTCATTTGAATAACCGGTCCCATCTCTCTCCAAACCTAACATGGAAGTTACCCATCATAGGCAGTGGCGGAGCCAGAAATATCACGAAGGGTGTCCGAGTGCTAAAGTTAACCTTCTTTTCTTAAAAAATGAAAAAAAAAATCTTAAAAATTAATTTTTTTTTGCAATAGTGAGATTCAACACTCAAACACTTTAAGTTTGTGTGTTCTTTACTCTTTCAAGCGCCTGAAACCACTAGGCTACATCATATTGTTGTGACAAGGATGTCCAATATATGTTATTTAGGCAATTTATTTATCATTTTACTTTTATATATGATATAATTTTCCGACGAAGGGTGTCCAATTGGACATCCTGACATAAGGGTGGCTACGCCACTGATCATAGGCCTTTCTATCTATAGTCATGTAATCTGATCTTAGAGAAACCAACTTTTGATCTTTAAGTCTGATGTCAACTGTGCCTCATCACTTCTCTTTGCTGTTGATTTCTATTTAGGGAAGCAGGAACTGTTGTTAGGAATGTCGATATCAGAAATGGTGCAATTTCTGTTAATCTGAATGAGGAGCTGCTTCTTAAAAAGAAAGGTGCTGATACTGCACATGTAGCTGTAAAGCCGATTAATGAATCTAGTACTGCTGAAAAAACAGAGAAAAAACCAGCAGCATTGGCTGTTATGAGAGAAAAATATGCTTCTATGTTTCCAGAAAAGGTCAGTTATTTCCTTATTCTCATCTTTGCTGATGTGTTTTACTATATATTTCATCCTCTTAAACAGTTTGGTGTCTGTGCTAAAGCGTCAAATAAGCTAAGATGAAATGTACACTTTATGCAGTTGTGCTTAACTAAGTTTTAGAGCTTGTTAAAAAATGGATTATCTGCCTAACTCAACCCCAAATCTCTCATGAGGTGAGGATTGCCAAGATCATGTAAGAAGCCAAATTCTGATCCCACAAAGTGATGTGGGACAACTCTAACACCTCCTCCGCATTTCCTCGACTTATGTGGGACTTAACAAGGCAATATTTAAACGGTGCATGAGATATGAAGGTGATCTTCACCAGGCATTTGAGCTTCTGTATTTGGGATGAGAGAAAAATGAAGATCAGAAACATGAAAAAGGGAAGTTTCTCTTTCCACTATGTTTAAAAGTCTAGGAGGTTACATGGAGTGGGATTTGGAGGCTAATGGATCAGTAGGGCAGGGGAGGGATCTTAAATAGAGTTTTGAGAGCTAAAATTTGGAATAACATGAAGATGGGAGATGCAATGTGTTGTAGCAAGAGTAATATTTCTGAAGAGGAGAATAAAGTTGTGAAGGATTTCAAGAGAGGAATTCTCAGATTTTGTCAACTATTAAAGAACACTTGAGACTGAGTTGTTGAAGAGTATAACTTGCCTAGTGCGATACATGCAAGTGAGATGAACATTGAAAAGGATTGTTCATATGGATATCATGTTTTACAAGCTTATTATTTTGGGAGGGAAAGGATTCCACACTCTTCAATGTGGATTTCTAAAGTCTAAGTACGCGCGTTTTGTTGCACGCACTGCAGCATGTAAATCAATTTACTGCAAGGTGAGGTTCTTAAGGAATGGTGTGATGCAGTTGATTACCACTGGGAAGAAAATGCAATAAGAAGAAGCTGGAAACTGAGGTTCAATAGCATGAAGATTATGCTGTTGAATTGTTCTTCCAGACAATCACGAGTAATACTAGACTAGAGCAAATATATTGTGAATGTAATCTATCAGTTAGAAGGCCCTAATTTCCAGTATGTGTGGAACATGCTCCAATTAATTGGATTCAACATATTCAGATAAACCGTCAATGTCAAGCATTTTGATTGAAAATTTTGATGTGCATTTTCCAATCCAGTTAAAACTAACTCTTTCATAGACTAGTTCTTTCTCCTGTAGTTGTAGAAGAACTGGTTTCTATATCTGTAATTTCTCTCTTTAATTTTTCAGGCACCTTAAGATAACTTTTTTCCCCATTACTTCAACAAATTTGATAATTGCCCATTGTTAAAAATTTAAATGGAAATCATGATCTGAGTGCAGTTGGCAGCTATGTTGGTTGGACTCTCCAAAAATGTTGACCCAAACGTGTCGGATACTCCAAAAGTGAACAATTTCGGAAGGATCCGACAAGCGCCTATCAACATTTTTGAAGAGTCCGAGCAACATAGTTGGTAGTGTACCTACCAGGAAAAACAGATGCAGTTAGGTAATAGCTTTTATCAAGCAGTTAAAATAGAAGTGACTTGTGAATTAGGTATCATCTCGTGCAATGCTTGGTAAATAATACATGAATGACATACTGCATACCAGCGCTTGTTATGTATTAACACACATGTAGTTTGTGGTGCATGCATTTGATTGATATACTTACTGTATTTTGTTTGATAGCTTAGCTTCACTTTACCCAAAGTGGATGTGAAGTTTGTGCACCGAGTAGAGGGTTTTATGGTTAAGAATAGCATTACGGGCATCCAACTAAAAGGCTCAAAAACTCAATCCATTGAAGATGTTGGAGAAAGCACACAACTTCATGTTCAGTTGGATATCAGTGAGATTCATGTATGTTCTCATGGTTAATTCCTTTAAACTCTTCTGCACTATAAAATTTCTATTGCCCAGTATTAATCTAAATATTGATTCTTTACTATTCTGTAGCTACTTAAAGATGCCGGCACATCAATCCTGGAGTTATCAAAACTTGAAATCATTGCTTCGGTTTATATTCCAGTTGAGGTAAAATGCTTGCTTTTAATGGCACCATTTTCTTAGCTTTCATATTTTTGTCTAATTGCTGTACAGTTGTGCCACGTGGTCGAGTTTCTTCTTTCACTGTTGAGAAGACAAACTTGGGCATACTATACCTCAGTGAAGTCCTGAAAACTTGATATGGTGATTAAGATGATTAGATATTACCTTCCCCAAAATACCATCCACGATGAAAAAAATTATGCCAAGGGAGGGGGTCTTTTTTACGTGTTCTCTAACCTTTATTATTTAGTGGCTAAGAGGGGGTCCTTTTTACGTGTTCTCTAACCTTTGTTACTTAGTGGCTAACTTCCAAAACATCATTCTTGTATCTAATCGCGTTGATTAGCTAGCAGTTCTGCAAGGTTTGTAGGAGTTGGGTAGGGTCTCTTTTCCTAAATATTCCTTTAGTTTAAGTTGCGATACATAATCCATTTTCTTTATGAAGAGTTGAAATGTTTGTATGGTTTTACATACTGCTGCTATAACATATGTTGTACTTGTTAAGGGTTCACCTCTACATCTTGCTCTTCTACCAGCACCATTTATAAGGATTCATGGGTATAAGTTAAACTAATGTTCTATCCATGACATGTTCTCCTTTCGCTATATCATCTTTTTCATGTTTCCCCTTTGGCATTCATTATTTCTTTAATTCTAAGTCAATTTCTTCTCCTGTAATTTGACCGTTCATAACATTTTGTTTTCAGCCTGCTTCACCGATCAGATGTGAAATTGGTGTTAAGCTGGGAGGTACCCGGTGCAACCTCATAATTACTAGATTAAATCCTTGGCTGCGCCTTAATGCTTCAAAGAAAAAGAAGATGGTACTCAAAGAAGAAAGTCCTGCTCGTGAAAAATCAAGGCCATCTGATCATAAAGCCATTATATGGACCTCCACTATTTCGGTCCCTGAATTAACTATAATGGTCTATGATCTGAATGGCTTGCCATTATGTCATGTAAGAGTTCTGTAGCATAAACACATCTATGACTCTTGTTGAAATGTTGTTCCTGACTCGAAATTATTCTCTTTATTCCTTCTCAATATTTTTGTGTTTTCACTTCACACAAAAAACATTTAGTGATCCTAGCTCACAGAGAAAAATGCATGCAAAAATTTACTTGAGCTGTTTGAACGATTTAGCTAGGATGAACTATGCAATGCTTAAATATCTAAATACAGATCTGCTGAAATTTTGTGGGTTAAGATGGTAGTTACATCAGCATGGTAAAGATACTGGTCTTGAACTCTTCCCTATAATTTGCATCTTCTCAGCTACAAAGCACTCATGGAGTTGGTAAGCTTTTGCATGAACCGATTTTCTTTGCCTTATCTTGTAATCAAGTTCATGTTGCCTTCAACTTCAGTTAGTTTCTCCTTCTATGCAAAGTACTCAACAGAAAAGTTTATATCACTATTAGCATGTTGGCTGGTGTTAAATTACTTTTCATAGTAGATGCGTTACTCTTCTGCATAAAATCTTAATTACGATGCATCATCTTTTATTATAAAAAAAATGCTACATCTTACTTTCATCTGTAAACAGGGTTGTTCTCAGTCATTACATGTCTTTGCCAACAATTCATCAAGTGCAGATGCAGCAGTGCAAGTGGAAATAGTTGAATTCAATCTGAACATGTCTGACGAGCATCAAGAATGCTTAAAAGATCTGTTTGGCATTGAAAAGACTTCACTAATTCATATAGCAAAAGTCAGTCTTGACTTAGGCAGGAAAGATCTGGATTCACCTGAAGACGGACTCAACTGTAAAAAAGTTCTCTCTGTTGATTCTACTCACATGAGTATTTGCTTGACCTATAGGCGCCTAGCATCCCTGATATCAGCTGCTTTCTCTTTCAAGCGTTTTATGAAGAGTTTTTCTGTTTCTGGTAAGAAAGCAACTACTCAGGGATCAAAATCATCTAAGCCATCAGGAAAAGGGATTCAAGTAACAAAATTCAATCTACAACAGTTCTCTTTAATTATAAGTGGAGAGGTGGGCTTGGAAAATGCTGTTGTTCCTGACCCGAAACGGGTCAACTACGGATCTCAGGGTGGTCGTATTGTAATTAGTGTTTCAGCTGATGGTACACCACGCACCGCAAATATAATATCAACAGCTTCAGATGAGCTAGAAAAAGTGAAGTATTCTGTGTCCCTTGAAATTTCCCACCTCAAATTTTGTATGAACAAGGAGAAACAATCAACACAAGTGGAGCTTGGAAGAGCCAAATCTATCTATCAAGAACATTTACAAGACAGAAACCTTGGAACTAAAGTTACATTACTTGATATGCATAATACAAAGTTTGTGAAACGAGCTGGTGGCCTTAAAGAGATTGCGATGTGCTCTCTCTTTAGTGCTACCGATATATCAGTGAGATGGGAGCCTGATGCGCATATATCATTGGTTGAGCTGGGTTTGCAATTGAAGTTACTCGTGCACAATCAGAAGCTTCAGGATCCTGCTAAAGAAGGAGATCTTAAAGATAATGAGCAGAGCAAAGACTCCAAGGAATCACAACAGCTGGAGAAGCAACACAAGAAAAGAGAATCGGTTTTTGCTGTTGATGTAGAAGTGCTTAATATATCTGCTGAAGTTGGAGATGGTGTTGAGCTGTTTGTTCAGGTGCAGTGTATCTTTTCAGAAAATGCTCAGATAGGTATGCTTCTTGAAGGGATAACGCTCAAGTTCAATGATGCGAGAATATTCAGAAGCAGCAGGATGCAAATCTCTCGTATTCCCAAACCCTCTAGCGGTGCAGCTAATGAAAAAACTGAGAGTGGCACAACATGGGATTGGGTAATTCAAGCCCTTGATGTTCATATATGTCTGGCATACAGGTTGCAGTTGCGTGCAATTGATGATTCTGTTGAGGATATGATTCGAGCTTTGAAGCTCGTAACTGCTGCAAAGACGAAACTTATGTTTCCCAATAAGGAAGAGAAACCAAAAACTAAAAAGCCTAGTTCAACAAAACTTGGTCGAGTCAGACTCTGCGTAAAGAAGCTCATAGCTGATATTGAAGAAGAACCACTACAGGGATGGCTTGATGAACATTATCAGTTATGGAAGAACGGGGCTTGTGAATCAGCTGTCAGATTAAACTTTCTTGATGAACTTATTTCGAAAGGAGGAAAATGTGGAAACGCTGCTGAAGGAAATGATCCTCTTGATGATGGAAAGATCAATATTAGTGGAGAAGATATTGATGTAGAGGATACTTCAGCCATTCAGAAACTGCGAGAGAAGATCTACAAGCAGTCATTCAGGACATATTACGAAGCATGCCAGAAGCTTGTTCAGGCAGAAGGATCTGGGGCCTGTAATGAAGGATTTCAAGCGGGTTTCAAGCTTAGCACTGCAAGAACTTCTCTTTTTTCAATTTCTGCTACTGAATTAGATGTAAGTGTGACAAAGATTGAAGGAGGTGATGCAGGGATGATAGAGATTCTGCAAAAGCTCGATCCAGTATGCCGTGCACATAGCATCCCATTTTCACGATTATATGGTGCTAACATCAATTTGCGTACAGGTTCTCTAGCTGTTCTGATAAGAAACTACACATGTCCACTATTCGCTGCTAATTCAGGTCATTGTGAAGGCCGTATTATAATGGCTCAGCAGGTGCAATCTTTCGTTCCTTTTTTTTTTCATCATCCTCAGACCTCCAAAGGCTTGTGGCGTTTACTGAAAATATATGGTCATGAAAAGGCAAATAACTTTTCCTGCATCTGCTGTCTGCTAGATTTTGTTTCTGGATATCCTGCGATACCTATATACTTAATTTTATCTGTATGTTGTGAAAATAAAATTGCTTCTTCTCATAGTGTAGACAGTAGGAGATTCCCCATCTAATAGTTTTCAATTAGACCTCCCAAACTTGTTGCAACTTCTATCATTTATCATTCTAAAATATTGAAGAGACTAGACGTAAGTAGTGCACTTGCAAGTTCCGTTGTTTTAAATTTGCCAATCAAAGCACATTTTTACTTGCTCAAGTACTGGAAATATTAGTATGACTGATATGACTTGAAATGATAATTGTGACAGATGAGTAAAGTTCCCAGTTATATTATTATGACATAGTTGTTATCAGCTTTGATATTAGTTCTACAACATTATATCACTGTAAGGAATAAATCAGAACATCTTTTTTTTCATTATGGTGCAGTAGTATGTGTTGCCTTTGTCTTGTTAACTTCACTTTCTGTTGGTTAAGGCAACAAAGACAAGTCCTGCTGCTTCTATTTTCACTCTATCAGTGATTTAGTTCACTTAATGCTCAACAAACTCCTGAGCCGTGCGTATATTTAACTCTTTTTGCTAAGTTCCATTAGTACGCTAATGATATTCATAAGCAAAGATTTCATAAGCTGTTACTAAGATTCTACTAGGGGAAATAATCTTGAGTGAGATAATAATACCATTTAACTGTATGTTTATCTTTGCACCTTGGAATTGGATAATCCTAAAGCAGAAGATAACTTACTTTTTCTCATTTATTTTCGTTTGAGAAGTTTATTTATCAATTTTTTCTAATGGTTTATTTATCAATTGCCTTTTGATTGTGTGGGAATCTGTTGATGTACTCTGAAATAGTGGTGAACCTTGTTTGGTCAATATTAATTGCAGGCAACACCCTTTCAGCCCCAAATGCAGCAAAATGTGTTCATTGGGAGATGGAGGAAGGTCCGTCTGCTTCGATCACTCACCGGGACAACTCCACCTATGAAAACATATTTGGATTTGCCCTTACATTTTCAGAAAGCAGAAATTTCATATGGAGTTGGTTTTGAACCTGCTTTTACTGATCTCAGCTATGCTTTCACTGTGGCCCTTCGTAGGGCCCATTTGAGCATCAGAAATCCAACTCCGGATCCTCCAGTACCTAAAAAGGAGAAGAGCTTGCCATGGTGGGATGAAATGAGAAGCTACATTCATGGGAACTCCACCTTACATTTCGGTGAGACTCAAATCAATGTTCTTTCCTCTGCTGATCCTTATGAGAAATCCAATAAGCTTCAGGTAGCAACTGGGTATTTGGAAATCCAGCAGGCAGATGGTCGTATTTATTCTTTCGCGAAGGACTTCAAGATTCTATTAAGCAGTTTGGATAGCTTGTCGAAGAACGCCAACTTAAAACATCCAACTGGCTTTTCTTGCACTTTCCTAGAAGCCCCGGACTTTAGTGTTGAAGTGTTAATGGAATGGGGTTGTGATTCTGGAAATCCTCTAAACCATTATTTATTTGCTCTTCCAAAAGAAGGTGTGCCTCGTGAAAAAGTTTTTGATCCCTTTAGATCAACCTCTCTGTCCCTACGGTGGAATCTTTTGCTTAGGCCCTCTCTTCCCGTCCATGATAATCAGTCAGAATTACCTTCTGTGGATAATCAAGGTGTCTCGAGTGGTACTACCTCTGGTGCTCTCAAGCAAGATAACGGGTCAGTCAAGTCCCCAACAATACAGGTTGGTCCTCATGATTTGGCATGGCTAATCAAATTTTGGAACTTAAACTTCATTCCTCCTCATAAGTTGCGGACCTTTTCAAGATGGCCCCGTTTTGGAGTTCCAAGAGTTCCTAGATCTGGCAATCTGTCATTGGACAGAGTAATGACTGAATTTATGTTTAGAGTTGATTCGACACCAACATGTATAAAGCATATGCCTCTATATGATGATGACCCAGCAAAGGGGCTGACAATTACAGTGACTAAGTTCAAATTAGAAATTTATTTAGGCCGGGGAAAACAAAAATTTACATTTGAGAGTGTACGTGATCCTCTTGATCTTGTGTACCAAGGAATTGACCTTCACATTCCAAAAGCATTTATCAGCAGAGATGATACCATCAGTGTTGCGAAAGTAATTCAAATGGCTAAAAAAGATTCACAGTCTGTGGTTTCGGATATGTCTACTAATGATAAACCTAGTAGTAGGAGTGGCAGCATGGACAGACATCAAGATGATGGTTTCCTTTTATCATCTGAGTACTTCACCATCAGAAGGCAATCCCCAAAGGCTGACCCAGAAAGGTTATTGGCATGGCAAGAAGCTGGTAGAAGAAATATTGAGACGACTTGCGTTAGGTCTGAGGTCGAAAATGGTAGTGGAAGTGATGAGAAAACAAGATCTGACCCAAGTGACGATGATGGATACAATGTAGTGATAGCAGATAATTGTCAACGTATCTTTGTCTATGGTCTTAAGATTTTGTGGACACTTGAAATCAGAGATGCTGTTCGGGCCTGGGGAGCTGGACTATCTAAAGCCTTTGAACCTTCAAAGCCATCTCCCTCTAGGCAATACGCCCAACGAAAGCTGCTGGAGGAAAGTAAGGTAATTAATAGTACTGAATCACAAGACGATAACCAGACTCCTCCCAGTCATGATGCAGGGACATCAAAGAGTCAAGATGATAACCATAAATCTCCTCCAGAACCTGAAGGGCCATCAAAATCACAATCAGAACCACCTCCATCAAATGCAATCAAAGCAGACACTCCTCAGTCTAGTTCTACAGGTAAGCTCTAACTGAAAGTTGAATTCTTGTCGTACTTTGGACATGGAATGTGTATTCTACTTTGGGAAATATGGAGGCATAACACCACAATTATGCAGGGTGCAGTGCATATCTGTAAAGTTAGGCTATGCATTTCACTGATTTAACAGTCTGACTAGAAGGAACAACTTTTTTCTAGGAACTGTAGGTATTAGGTTTATGCAGGTTACTGACTGGCACATATTGGCAATCAGAGTGTTGCACTAACAGGGGATAGCTTCATGTGCATGTGATCAATGTGAACATTTACATAGTCTTTTATATGTGCATGAGAACCTTTTGGTGGACTTCGCACTACTTGAACTCCTCGCTGCTAAATGCTTATAGTTGTGGTTTGTTCTTTTTTGTGCTTTATTACCAGAAAAGCTTGGTACTTCTGAAGACTCCGAGGGGGACGGTACTCGCCATTTTATGGTGAATGTCATTGAACCACAGTTCAATCTTCACTCCGAGGATGCAAATGTAAGTTAATAAAAACTCATTCTAGGGTAAAATGTTAATTTTAATACTAGCGAGGTCATAATTTTATAATTGATTTTATCATTCTTCATAGCTAATTATCAGTATTTGTTTATTTTCTTTCTCTGTCGCCTAATCCATTTGTTGGATGATTTTATAACTGAAGAGAGAGGACATTAGTTGACATCATTCTTTCATATTAAGAGATGGAAAATGGAGGAACTACAAGGAGATAAGTATGTTTAAGACCATCTGTTCTATTTAGGTCAGGAAAAACAAGGAGAAATGCTTCAAGTTGGTTACAATTTTTTTACTTATCCAAGACCCAACCAAAATCATGTAATGCATACAGACGATTGATGCAGCCAAATCAATTACTTTGTGATTGGGGTATAATTAGAATGCAAAGCTCATCTTCATAAGTAACCAACCCCTAATCTGAAACTAAAAAGTGACTTTTTACTTTTCAATTCTCATCCTTACTGAAATCAAGATGTATAGCTTTCTTTTGTTTATGGTGTAGAATGGAACATGTGGATGACGCTGAATTAATTCTTGAGTTGATAGAATCACGACTTGCCTTTTCTAAATGTATTTTTGTCCTCCTCCTGTACAGTTATCACAACACATTCTTGGTGCTGATTCTTAATATAAAACACCTTACCTTCTCTAAAAAAAAAAAAAAAAAAAAACTCACCCTCATTGTATCTGTCACTTTCTCGTCACCATTGCTATTTAACACAACATATATGTAAAGAGATTAAACTCTGTACTTTATTATATACTACCTTTTATCATCAGTTTGACTATAAGAATCCTAAGATTTGAGCTGGACCATGCCAAGATTATTGGGCTCTTGCAAGGGTGAACAGACTGGGGATTAGTTAGAAATATCTAACAATACGGAATACCATACCTCAGGCCATTTGGTGGACTGTCTGGCTCGAAGGAAACAACATAACTTTTTAAGGCAAAAAGAGAAACATACACAACCTTAGACAGAGATGCATCTTTTGTTCGGATTTTTGGTGCAATCTGGTTATTGAACGTGATATTGATGGAATGCTAGACGCAATAGGGATTGAAAAGTCTGTAATTATTCCTGATGCACTGACTTAGTACAGAAATTTAGAAAATCTTTTAGTACTTACCCAAAAAAAAGAATCTTAAGATTTAAGATTTATCTCTTCTCTACAATGGAGCGTCTTTTTCTTTTCTTGTCAATTTTTATTTTCATGTTCTCCCATTCCCCTGCAACGCAGGATGATGTTGGATCTTAATTGATTATTCTTTTGACTTGGGGATTTTCTGTATGAAGTTTTTTAGAAAATGAACTCCTCTAGGACTACTTAATGGCTTGAGGTAGAAAATACTTTCTGTAGATCCCATCTCTTAACCTCAATGTGAGAATTCTCCATTATCTCTACGACATGCTTCCCGTTTTTTCCCGTGGTAATGGAAAGCTGTCATTTGAACGTAAAACTTCTCCTAGAGCAACTTCTCATCTCATACCTCTTTGAACGCAAAATGTGTCTACAGTTCTTTTAATTGATTTTATCCAGAATCTTCATTATGACTTCATAAGTGTAGCGTTTCCCCTTTCCAAATGGCAATTTGAGTCTTAGGAACACCAGTGAGAGAGAAACTTGGATAGTTGATCTACTTTTTCAGGTGGGAAGTATACATTTCACTCTTTATGTAGTTTTTTTGTGTTGACTAGTTCGACTAGGTTCTGTTGTTGAATGTAAGATTGCTTTCTCTTGACTGGTTCTAGATATAAATTTTTTTTCATGGTAAAAATTAACATCCAATTGGTCTAGTGGTAAGAGTGCAACACGTGATGTGTGGGTTAAGCACACGTCATGGGTTGAACCCTGTTGCAGAAAAATCCTAGTATGTTAGTGGAGAAGGATAGAGGAGTGGGGCCATCAACCACCGAGTTGTGAACCGTGCCCCATTGACCCTCAGGGATTTCTTGGTTATAGAAAAAAAATCATCTAATAATCTTCTTGTTTCCTTACCCTGCCGCAACGGCTGTGTTGGAAAATTTGTTTTTTTTTTCTTTTATATACAACTATCAGATATATCCTCTAGTGCTCAAAGTAACTATTTGATGGAATTTAGCTTAATACACTGTTGCATTTTTCTGCTTATATTTGCATTATATCATGCATATATTTGGATATATCGGTTAAAATGCATTCGAGCATGGAACTATGTCTCTCACGATACATGACAAACTTTCAGTAAAACTGAGAGAGTCATTCTTAGTTTCTTTCTGGTAACCAAGGAGATGCACTTAGCAGAGGTCCTGGAACAATATCTTCTTATAAAGAAAATAGCAGAAAACACTTGCATAACGATGAATATTTGGTTTATCATTTATTAATGTGAGATAATGTATGGTTCAGTTACTGGAAGTGTGTGTCTTGTTTCCCCAAGTGCTTCCAACTTCCAAGTTTGGTTTATGCTAGCATCGAGTGCTAGAAGACGCTGAAAAAATTTCTTTATGAATAAGTATCAATGTATCATTACATTCCATGTTCAATTCCCAATTCTTATGTAAGCATTTTCAGTGAAATTTTAATCCAACATACATGACTCTGGTTTTCTACGGATACAAGAAAGTCTAAAGATGATCTATGTGTAATCTGTTGCAATACTTTGATATTTCATCTATGCTAATGCTACACAAACCTTGCTCCTTGACAGGGTAGATTTCTATTAGCTGCTGTGAGCGGCCGTGTTTTGGCTCGTTCATTCCATTCAGTTGTTTCCATTGGTAGTGAAGTGATTGAGAAAGCTCTTGGTGAAGGAGGTGTCCAAGTTCCTGAGTCTCAACCCCAAATGACATGGAATCGCATGGAGTTGTCTGTGATGTTAGAACAGGTACAGGCACATGTTGCCCCAACTGATGTAGATCTAGGGGCTGGACTGCAGTGGCTCCCTAAAATTCGTAGAAGCTCACCTAAAGTAAAACGCACTGGAGCATTACTTGAAAGAGTGTTTATGCCTTGTGATATGTATTTCCGCTATACTAGACATAAAAGCGGAACAACACAGTTGAAGGTATGCATGGTTTCTGAATCTCTGACAACCTGCTGAATTTTTTTATGAGATCACAATTGTACTATCTTTTGTTTGATTCTCAATTATGATAATGTACTATCCAGGTGAAACCCTTGAAGGAACTGTCGTTCAATTCACATAACATAACTGCAGCGATGACGTCTCGCCAATTTCAAGTTATGATAGATGTGTTGACCAATCTTCTCCTTGCTCGGGCTCCAAAGTACAGACACCTATTAAAATTTCTCATTAATTTTCACTGAACATCTTATAGTTTTTAACTTGCTTATTTGGGAGTGGCATCTATCTTCATTTGTTCCTTAGAACCCTTTAAATACTTGGATTTTAGGTCAGTTGCTTCCAAATCCTCATTTTTATATTAAGTTTTCACAAATTGCTACTTCAGGCCTCCAAAAGTTAGTTTGTCATATTCAGAAGGTGATGATGAAGACGAAGAAGAGGAGGCTGATGAAGTCGTTCCTGATGGAGTGGAAGAGGTAGAATTAGCAAGAGTGGACCTTGAGCATAAAGCACGAGCACAGAAGTTGATCCAGGAAGATATTAAGAAATTATCTCTTTGTACTGATGTTTCTGCGGACATGGGCCCTGCAAAGGGAGGTGATCTCTGGATTATTAGTGGTGGAAGGGCCATATTGGTAAGACAGGAACTTTCTGAAGCCCTTTACCTTTATGAATGTGATACAGGTCCCCTACCACTTTTATTCTGAAATAACAGTGTTGTCAAAGGCGAAAAGTATAGAAAAGTTCCCAACGTCTGTTGGGGTTTTAAACGAAAGAAAATTTATGCATGAGCTTTAGTTATGAAAGATGCAGCGAAGAAAAAATTAAACATAGCTATGTAATGCAGAAAAGGTAACTATTAAGACAAATAGCAATTATATAAACATAGTAATTGGAAAAACTATAACTAACTGAAATATGAAGTGGAAAATAATTTAAAGTAAGTACATGAAAACTTTGACCTTATAAAAGAAAAAGTACTAAAACTGATTTGAGATTTTGATTAAGATGCAAAGTTGCAGTTTTAGGTTTCTAGTTCGCATAAGTGGCTAGTTCTCTTACGATCAAATTCATGCATTACTCTTCCTTTCAATGTAACTCTTTTTCAGTTTGTTTGCAGCCAACTTAAGTAAATCCATATAACAATTGGATGGTTGGCTATAGATTCAGTTTTTTGAAATGCACCCCAATATTTAACCTAGCAGCTATATTCTTTGAGGAACTTACCTTAGTAATGATGTTTTGCATGTTTGGTCCCTTGTCTCTAGTAGATTCATCATAAGTCGTTACTAGCATCATCGGTTGTTTTGAACACAGACGGGTTACACTAGCTGAAAGGCAGGTGGTCATTTGTCATTGTGCAGATTTATTAAAGTGAAGGCTTATTATGTTGACCGTCTACAGGTGCAAAAACTGAAGAAAGATCTGATAAATGCCAAAAAAATTAGAAAAGTTTCATCTGCTTCTCTAAGAATGGCCTTACAGAAGGCGGCACAGCAACGGTTGATGGAGAAAGAAAAAAACAAAAGTCCTTCTTGTGCTATGCGCATCTCTTTGCAAATTAATAAAGTGGCCTGGAGTATGCTTGTCGATGGGAAATCATTTGGTGAAGCTGAAATAAATGATATGGTGAGTCTATCTGATTTCATCTTGTTTGGTTCTATGTTTGCTAGGCTGAAATTCCCATGGAGGTTCTCTATTGAAGTAATACCAGTATCTTTCATCAGTAGGCTTTTATGTCAGACTAGTCAGCTCACACGGAATACTGAAATGCTCCAACAAAATGAATTACATCTAGAAACTGCTGGCTTGGAAGTATGGTATCTGTTAGTCAGTAGATTAGTCCTTGGTATTCTCGTATTAGTTCAGGAAATCCTTTCTGCTTCCACCCAATAAACATAAGATAATCAATGTAGTCTAAACTGCACCACTAATCTACAGTGAACTAGCAGCTAATTCTTTTTGACTATCCTAGTTCCCAGATCAGGTAATGTACTGTTAAATACTCCAGCACTTTGGGTTTTGCACTCTGCATCATGCTGAGGTTGGTCTTCTATTCTGAAAAATGGATATTTTGTGAAAAATGTGAAAACCCTCTTTCCCCTTAACGAATGGCAAAACATATTGAAAAACTACATACTAATCCACAAGTTGGAGATGCAAAACTTGTGGCAAAGAGAACATTCTGAACTATGAATTCTATTGTTAATCTAAACAAATCATTCCTTGTTCAGATGAAAGTTGTCGTCTAAGGCTTTTGGATCTACTGCTGGAGCATGATCGGATCATTTTAGCTGCTCTAGTCAATGTTTAACTTGATATATTCCAATACACTATTTGACCTAGACAACTGCATTAGAAATAAGGTTCGAGTTAGAAAAATTCCATCTTTCTGTATCAAGGCAGAGAAATATTCTGGGTTGTCTTTTGCACATCCATGATTTTGAAGCTGCTAGGTCTATAAGAGGAGAGCCCTCAGTCCACTGCATGCAATTGGTTCTTTATGAAAGTTCAGTGCCTAGTGCACATATATAAGTTCAACACTCGCTGTCAGTTAAAAGTAAAAGAATGGTTCTTTCTCCATTCTGGTGCTTGAATATTTTTTGAGGAGGCCAGATATATCCTCCTCCTATGTAGCTTTTGTTCTCTATCAATAAAGACAGCCAACTTATGGGTTCTTACTAGAGGAAAAGTTAGCAAAGTCCATACCAGGACACTTAGATGAACAGTAAAGTACCAGCTAAGAAGATCAGAGCTTAAGTGAGTCTATTCGCTAGCTATTTCATTAGGGAGGAAGCTCTCTTGATTATAGTGATGCATTTCAACAGGACAAAGTGATCAGTTGTCCTTTTCAACTTGTTTTGGAATCTGAAATTCTGATATTTTTAGTTATCAGAACTGAATTTAGTTTCTTTCTCGTGGAATTACTTGAATCCAAACATTTTATTTGCCATTTCGCAATGCAGATATATGATTTTGACCGGGATTACAAAGATATTGGGATTGTTAAGTTCACAATAAAGAGCTTTGCTGTGAGAAACTGCCTGCCGAATGCCAAGTCAGATAATCTTCTATCAGCATGGAATCCTCCTCCAGAATGGGGAAAGTAATCCTTGCTCTTTTTGTTTAATTTTATCTCTGTTCTACTTCTTGCATTATTAGTCATGCATCTTGTTTGTGCTTTTCAACTTTGCTTTTTGGTGCCTTTATTGAGTCTTTCTGTTGGCTATGTATGTATGTCTAATGAGCTTTTGTCACTTTAGTCCTTTTCCTGAATTGAAGATAATGTGCCATCAGGACATGCCCTCGTTACAGCCTTTCTCGAGTACCTGGAACGTCCTTTTCCTGTCCGCAGAACAGTCTCTCATGCCCTTAATTGTCTGTCATATCCTGATCTGTTATGCTTATCCTTTTCACTTAATATATGCCCTGTAACCATCATCTTGAACTTAATTGAACAAAATCTGATCTTAGTACTCAATTATTTCATATTTGGGCAATTACATATTATTATGTCTGTCTACATGATTTGATTAGTAACAGAACATACTTCATTATTACAACTGTCCTCTTGTAATAATTTTGTATACGTTGTTATCTGAAACCTAGTTAACTTGGTGTTCGGTTCCTGTCTAATTTATTGAGTTTGTGTGGCAAAGTCAAGACAGAGTTCTCTTTTACTTCTTCCTAGAATTAAGAGAATCAACACTTGGCTTAGTGTCGATGTCTGCTGAAAACTATTCAGTGGCATTGCATAAAATTCTTCCCTTTTTTTGGTCATCACTTGGGAGAAACACTGTAAGGCATACTTATTGAAAAGGAAAAAGAGAAGTATCATTAAATGAAAATTGAAAAATCTGCTAATGGGTAGACTGGTAGATTACCTAGCAATGTTCATGGAGATCATGATGTTTTTTGTTGTTCCTGATCATACTTTTTTTTACTTGTCATTGCCTCAGAAAAGTGATGGTCCGGGTAGATGCCAAACAGGGGGCTCCGAAAGAAGGAAGCTCTACCATTGAACTGTTGCAGGTAATAATGGTTCTTTTACGAAAGATACTGAACCTTGTAAGTTTTAATTTTCTTGAGAAGATGTCACACAGAGAGGAACTTACACTTATCTCATTGAATTATTCATTGTATCCTCACATTAGGACAGTTGTAAGAGATCAACCGGTTTGCGTTCTTTTGTCGTCTTTTGTGATAATCCCTCTTATAACCTGTTTAAAGTTTTCCTTTGTGTAGGTGGATATTTACCCCTTAAAGATACATCTTACTGAGTCAATGTACAGTATGATGTGGGCTTATTTTTTTCCAGAAGAGGAACAAGACTCCCACAGGCGGCAGGTGTGTCTCAGGTCCCATTTATCAGTTGTATTATGCAATGAGTTTTTACCCATGTGATGCTACAATTATGTGAAAAGATAATGTTCAAAGCATCTTTTTGTTTGTAGGAAGTATGGAAAGTTTCAACTACTGCTGGTGCCAAGCGTGCAAAGAAAGGCTCTTCAGCGCAGGAAGCACCAGTGTCAAGTAGTCATTTAACTAAAGATTCTCAGTCTTCCTCCTATGGCGATTTATCCCAGGTGAGTCTCTGATTCCTTAAGTTGGTTGTTGTTTGCTTATTCATCTTGCTAACTAATGGAAGCAGACGATGGTATGAACTGTGCTTTGTGCGTCCTCTTTGTTTAAGTTTATTTAAGATCTTCAGTATACTTGCGTAATCTCTAACCAAACAATTCTCGAGCATATCTTTTTCAACATTTGGTGTACTGAATATATGCAGGCAACAAAGAATCCAAAAGCTAATGCTAGTGCTGTGACCCCTAATCTTAGACGAACGTCCTCCTTTGATAAAAACTGGGAAGAAAATGTAGCTGAATCTGTTGCTAACGAACTTGTACTGCAAATGCACTCATCAAGTGTTTCTTCTTCAAAAAGTGGGTCCCTTGCAAATATTGAGCATCCAGATGAATCTAACAAAAACAAATCCAAGGAATCAAAATCAATTAAATCTGGTCGTTCTAATGAGGAGAAAAAGGTGGGGAAGGCACATGACGAGAAAAAGTCTAGGCCCCGAAGATTGAGAGAGTTCCATAATATCAAGATTAGTCAAGTTAGTCAAAAAAAAATTTGTTGTGTTTGTTTTGTAAATTTGTCAGTTCCTTAACTAACTCAATTCTTATTTATTCATGTGATAGGTTGAGTTACAAATTACATATGAAGGATCGAGATTTGCTGTGGGTGATATGAGACTGCTGATGGATACATTCCATCGTGTTGAATTTACTGGGACCTGGCAGAGATTATTCTCTCGAGTTAGGAAGCATATCATCTGGGGAGTTCTTAAATCAGTAACGGGAATGCAGGTTATAATAACCACAAATTTGTTTTTATCTTCTCATTGCCTAAATATTGGCGATATTCAATCAATGTCTTCAACTTCTGAATCATGTAGCTGCATTACAACCGCCCCTCATCCGTGATAAGTATCTTAGACTGTTAGATTACCTCAGGGGGTTCTTAAAGCTTACGGTGCCTATTTCTGTTAATTTTGATACAGGGCAAGAAGTTTAAAGCAAACCACCAAAAGGAAGCCGGTCCTTCTAGTGTTCCCGATATTGATCTGAATCTCAGTGATAGTGATGGTGGCTCAGCTGAAAAATCTGACCCGTTATCCTGGCCTAAGCGTCCCGCTGATGGTGCAGGTGATGGATTTGTCACCTCAGTGAAAGGCCTTTTTAATACTCAGCGTAAAAAGGCTAAGGCTTTCGTACTTCGGACAATGAGGGGTGAAGAAGATGACTTGCACGCTGACTGGAGTGAAGGTGAGGCCGATTTCTCTCCCTTTGCCAGACAACTAACCATAACAAAGGCCAAAAAGCTGATCAGACGACATACAAAGAAGTTCCGTCCTATAGGAGGAAAAGGTTGGTGGATCTCTGACATTCTAATGTACTCTTTTAGCATATTGAGCCTCCTGTCTTTCATGAGGATAACATAATATCAAGGTAAAATTGCTAAAATGACGCCTAAACTATGACCGGATGTGCAGTAGCACACTCATACTTTAATGGGACCTAGTACACCCCATGTATACTTTTTTAAAACATTCTTTTTGGCATTTATCCAACGTGACACAAGCTGAAACTCGATTATAGAAGAATATAGTGATTCACGAGATTAAATTTCAAAGGATTTAACTGATTTCTTCGTAGATTGTTATTCAGCTCACCTGATAAATGTCAAAGAAATGCTTTGGGGGCATAGGAACCCCGGAAAGTATAAGTGTGTTACTACAAATCCGTCTGTAGTATAGGCGTCCCTTTAGCCATTTTCTCTAATATCAAATATTCTAACCTCCATGTTACACTGAGTACCAGTGACTGTTTTGCTGATTCACAATTTTTTTCCCAGGTCAAAAAGGTTCACTTCCCTCATCGCCAAGTGCAAACGCCACATTTGAAAGTGATTCTTCAAGCGAAACATCACCTTACGAGCAGGAGTAGCTGAACTTGATAACAGCAAAACAAATATGATTTTAGGATCTAAAGTGGGGAGTACCAATTGCAGCCTCGACGAGTCCTACTTAGATTGTGTGAGAATGCCTACTTGTTCTAAAAAGCAGAACAAGGTAAGAGCTGTGCACACTGATGGAAATAAGTCCACTGACTATTAACATATCATTGCCTTTTAGAGCTCTGAAGATATCTTAGAAATAGATGTGAAGTGATTCCTTTGAGTATGGGTTTTTCTTCTTCTTTCTATTATGTCTTTATTCTGTCACCCTTGTAGAATGGACTTTTGGACTTGAAATATCATGTGTTTAGCAAAAAGCTAAAAGGTTTATTACCCATACTTTATCCCTATGATTTTTGGAATGATCTACAACGACCTGATGAACGTTGGAAGTTAGGTTCCACAAAACGACAGTCCTTGAACTCTGCTAACACGGGATACTTTATGCATCGAATTGTCCCCTTTTTTTTGTGTAGGTTAATTTTTAATAGATTCTTGTTCAACTGATCAATTTGAGTTTAGAAGCTTGAAATTAGTGTTGTTTTGATCATCATGTGAGTTTGTCTTGTACCTGAGACATTGCTAGCAATGGACTACTCTATCAAGGGTATAAAAGGCAAATTATAGTAATTTATACATTAATTTTATAAAATGATAAGTATTGTGATCATTGGCGGACCCAGCAGGGATTCGAACTTGGGGCATGCAACTTAATATTCAGGGGTCTTACCATTGAGTCATCTATTTTTATTTGTTATTGAGGGCTTCAAAATATATACATCTACAAAATTACAGAAAAATTACCTTATATATATCGTGTATTTTTTTGCCGAGAATGTTCGGATGAACACCCTGGACCCAGCGTGGGTCTGCCCCTGATTGTGATCCAACTATTTATAGAAAAGGATGACTTATAAATCGGATGGAGGAAGTATTAGCTTAATACATAATCAACCCATAAGTTTGTTAGGATATTTATAGGGGTGATTGGATTGACTTCTTTTTAAGTGACTTCTACGTTAAAAGTCAAAAGTCAAATGTTGGGAATATCCAACTTTTGTGTTTCGGCTTTTTTTGGTACTTTTTCGGCCTTAAAAAAGGTCGTAAAGCACTTTTTAAGTCATCCAAAGAGTTCAAAAATTTAAAAATGACTTAAAAGTCGAAAGTCGGTAAAAATAAGGCAATTCAAACACTCACTTACATATGCCAAGCTTTAGTCAATTGCAAAAAACTCCCCACTGTTGTCTCGTGTTTGGCCCGTGTGTCACTCTCAGTTTGATTGATCATCCACTTGAACCAGATCATCGCCTTGATAAGCTATTATTGCCTAACCAACTAGCTATTAGACGCGAGCCTCTCCTTTCCTTTCCTCGAGATGATTCCTTCTTTTGCGTAACTAAATCTTGTTTCAATATTTGAATACCACAATTCTAAAAAATGTTCCAATTAAACCCTTCGATTCAAATTTTGAGGAAAAAAAATCATGTGTTCTCATTCGTGATCTATAGGTAGTCAAGTTAGCCACATAAAATATGTCATTTTCCTTAATTATACGCATTCGCCTCAAGAACTCGAAAATTTCAAACATTTCCTACTTGACGTTGATATATATAACTATGTCACAATCTTTATTTTACTCTCAAACAAAACATTATACTAATATACTTATATAGAAACAATTTGGAGAGACCTTGTATCTAATATTAATATTTGTGTAACGCATGTGCTGAAGAACTAATTTCCTTTAAAGTTATAAAGAAAAATTACAAAACAATACAAAATAAAATTTACTAATACCAATTTAACAGAAAAATACAACTCATCATCAACTAAAATAAGGAAAATACTCTTATTCAAACAGAAATAATACCTTTTTCTTTAAAATTTATTCATCAAATTGGCTAATAAAATTCAGTAAATTAATTAAATTATTATTTTTGTGTTGGAATGCCTTAGGCAAAAAGATTTCAGTCTACTTAATCCTTCTTCAAGAAAAGATACATCAACTGCAAATGTTATTCGAAGCCAATTCTTCAATCCCACAGCAGTACCTGAAAAAAAAATCGTATTTTTATCAGACATACGTTATTTTCAAGAAGAATAATATATTTCTATATATAAAAACTTGTTAATTTTTAATTTTATTTTTAATAAGTGACTACAAGTTGTAAGGATACTTTTGGTATACATCAAACATGTTCTTTTTCTTAATTTATGTATTCAATTACACACATTTATATATAAACTCAAAGAGGAAAAGATAATAAATGGTCACTTATGTTTGGGATTAAAGTTCAAAATGTCTCAATTTAATATAATTTTGGAGAAATTTTGACTATTTAAATTTTTCAATACATGAAAACTCGTTAACTTTAAACTTTTGATTTTATCCTTACTGACGTATTCTTATAGTGTTAGAAATATCATGATATGCTTAAGACAATAAATTCTAACGATATTTTTTATATACGTCAGTTAAGTAATGTAAACTTCATATTCAATCAAACGCGTTATATACCTGGAAGTAAAAGGACAGATTCCTCCTTGGCAAGCTTAAAACAAAAGTCAATATCATCACTTATATCTTTGAGGAGGGTTAAATTGAGCTTCACCTTCATACAAAAAAATTTAAAAATTAAAAAGTAGAAGGACCAAAAAGAAGAAAAAAAGCAAAAAGAAGGGGCAAAAGTGTATGAAACAAGAAGTTTTGGGAAAGTAAAAGAGTTTACCATAAGAACCATTGAGCCTTGTGATCTATAAGGGCAATTTATACATGAAATCTCTTGTATTTTTTCATAACATATATCTGAATTCTTCTTAAGCATTTTGAGTGTGTTTTTGAAGAAATCCTCTTTTGTGCTTTCAATAATTTTGGGAACTGCTGCCTAAAACAAAAAAAAATTAAGTTATATACCAATAAAAAAATCGATATCGATCAGTTACCTGTAATTATCTTATAACAAAAAAAATTATATTATAATGCATAAAGTTTAAACTCAATAAGATTATAATGTAAGGAATATATCTGGTCAACGTAAATATGTTTCACACTATCAATATAATTTAACAACCCCTAGTTTAATTTATATATACAGAGACACTGTAACTAATTTTTTGATCATGTAGATTACCTTCTATAAGAAATGATTAAATAAGATTTAATAGGTAGAAATAACGTCTACTAATCAATTTTTGGCCTATCTTTGAAAAATAGCTATTGTCATAAAGTTTTAAATTCAATAAGTAAAAACATTATCATATAGTGAATTTTGAAACGTGACAATAGTTACTATAGGGACGAAAACTGACAAGTTGCGAATTTTTTCAATTTAATAGTGTCATGTTGTGTTAAATTTATATATTATCGATGTATAAACTTGATCTTCAACCTATCTGATTGAATATATATTTTTATATTATTTCGACTTTAATAATTAGTGGAAAAATAAATGTTGGAACTATAAAAAGAGTGAAAATAAATAAATGAATTATGTATACAAACCTGTACGAAAGTTGCAGGACCTCCACCTATGTCACAATACTTCTTAATACGTTCAATAATCTGAGAGATTAATTAAAAACTTTTCATTAATTAGTACTCCATTTTGAGAGTTTAAGACTTTTTATTTTTGACCATGAATTTGCAACAAAAAAATTGAAATAAAATTTACATACATGAAAATTACTTTAAAAAATACTATTATAAGTTAAAATAATTAATAATTTTAAAGATATAGAAAAAAAAGTGATATTAAAAAATAACTCATTTGACTCAATTGTTAATTAGGGTTTCCTATTTAAATTTATATGTGAGACTTTGAGAATTAATTGTTAAAATTTTGATCATAAATTCGAACACTAAATCTTTAATTTTTTTGAAAATAAAATTTAATTGATAGAGGTATGAAAAGATTGTGACTTAACAAAGATTAACTTGACTCTCAAAATTTGAAAAATATCACGTAAACTAAGACTAATTTGACTCTCAAAATTTGAAAAATGTCACGTAAATTGAGACGTAGACAGAAAAATTACCTTAGGGGATTTGAAGATGCAATTAGGATCATTAATGACAAACCAACCAAGTCTCCAACCAGGAATTAACCATCTCTTAGACAATGAACCAAGAGTTAATATTGGTGTTATTGAACTAAATAATCCCATTGATATAAAAGGATTTTCTCCAAATGCAAGATGTCCATATACTTCATCTGCTATAATTAGTGTCTTCACTTTCTTTGCTGTTTCTGCTATCTAATCATCATTAAAAAAAATTAGTGATCCCTTAATTACTCTGAATATAAAATAAAATAAAAAAATAATTACATGTAATAGTCGTGAATGCTACTATAGGGATAAGACACAAGTATCCCCTAGATTATATAATCGAAATTTCAGAAACACACCTTAACTAAACTAAAGCAGAGGCGGAGCCAGGATTTTCAATAAGGGGTTTCAGAATTTGTAGAATAGATAGCCGAAGAGGATTCGACATCTACTGTATATACATATAAACTTATTTTAACCCTCTTCTATGAAGGTAGCTCCGCCCCTGAACTAAAGTCCTATTATAGCCCTAAACTTTTATACACCTTTTTGCCCTATATGGCCTCCAAACATCTGTGCCACGTAAGTCAAGGAATTAATAGGATCTTAGATTAGTTAAAGTGTGTCTCTGAAATTTCGATCATAATTTAGAATTACTTGTACCTTATCCCTGCTACTATATAATATGTTTAAAATATATTGATATAAGGTAAAAACTGTTAACATATGTATATATAAAAATGAATAAAGAATATAAAATTGAAGGAGTGAAGCACGTGTGAATTCACTATTTTAAAACTATACTCATTTTAAACATTATATTCATTCAGATTTAATTGTGTCGTAGCTCTATGATTCAGAATCAAAAGGGAAAAGTTATAACGAGAGAGAAAATAAAGCGCGTACATCGTACCTTCTCCAAATGATCATAAGAATAGACATTTCCACAAGGATTTCCAGGATTTATAACAACAATTCCAATAGTATTTTGGTCAGCCAAATCTTCAATTGACTTCAAATCAACTTGCCAATTATTTTGAGGTAAAAGATCATAATACCTAACTTGAACATTTCTAAAAGCAGCACAAAGTACATAAGTTGGAAATCCAGGCCTTGGTAACAAAATATTTGAATTTGGTTTTGCAAGAATAGACACTGCTATCTCTATAGCTTGTGTACAACCAGATGTCACATATACATCTTCTGCTGACAAATCATATGGAAGATCTCTTGACAAATAGTTTGCAATTGCCCTGTCAATTTAACCAGTAATACTGTCAGCGTATATTACTTAAACCAGTAATCAATATATCAAAAAATAATCATTAGCGGCAATTTATTCTTAATTATCGTTAAATATGTACTTTAACGGCAATTAACACTATTTGTACATGTCCCTAAAGCCTTTAGCGACATTGATTCTAATGGCACTTAATTAATGCCGGCAAAGACTTTAGCACTCTTTATTAATGTCAATAATTATTTCCGTAAAAAAAAATTCTACTAAATTTCAATGCAATAACTTTGGAGATACAATTCATTAATTGTTTAATATTCTTTCTGTCACAATTTATATGATATTTTCCGCTTTCTAAGAGTCTGAACAGTCGTATATTCAGGTATGAAATTTTTAAATTTTTTGAAATTAAATTTACATATTTGGAAACAACGTAAAAAATTAGTATAAGTCACAATAATTGTCAATTTAAAATATATATGCAAAAATTACTATAAAAAATAGACTTGTCTAAGTTTCGAAATCATAAAAATGTCACATAAATCGGGAAGGAGGGTCTATTAGGGAGAATTACAGTTCAGTTTATATAAGCAAATGTATAGATTGTGATCACTTTAAGTATAAATATAAATAATCAGTGTATAGATTTTGTATATTTCTATCAATGGCGATAATTAAATAAGTTTAGCTGTACATATTGGTAAAATAACTATATATACCTAAATTACTTTCAATATTCGATTATATCTATGTATAGGAAAATCATATATAATATATAACAAGAGCTTAAGTTTTTTATAGATATGTCAGATAATCATGTTACTTAAAAGATAATTATAAGTAACGATGCATAATGAGTGATTTTTAGTTAGTAAAAACTTTAAAAATAAGACAGATAACTTGATATAACGTGTTAGAATTATAGATATAACATTACTTTCTAGCAATGGGAAGACCATTAGAGGGAGAGTATCCATTGAACTTGTCAAGAAGAAGGCTCTCAACAACAGCTTCTTTAGCAGCATCAGTTGTATGAAAGCAAGAATGAGCTGTTGGATCTCCTATTCCTAGTGAGATCACTTCCTTCTTATCTTCACCTATCGAAAAATATCAGTGTCTGAGTTAGAATTTTTACTAATTAATATACAAAACATAAGAAATATCAGTGCTGAGTTAAATTTTTTACTAATTGATATACAAAACATAAGAAAGTAAACGTATATTGTTAATCTAGAGAAAATTCAACATATATATATATATATATCAATTATTTGATACGAGTTTAAGTTTTAGATATATATATATATATATATCGATTATTTACCCCGTATTAGCTCATGTTATATTTGTTCTAGAAGGTCGTCTATATATACAATATAAAATGATATTTGATAATTTGAAATAGTTTTTTTTTTTTTTGTTTTGTTTTGTTTTTAAAGACGCTACTAGAAACAAGATTTTTTCTATTGCAAATTAATTTGTTTTTTTTTTCCATCAATTTTCCATTGAATAAGTTCATGAGAAAACTCATGATGGAAAAAAATTCTCACTTCTTTCGGTGGAAAAACAGTGCTCGATTTTTTCTCTTCTCAACAATTCAATCAAAATATTTATAGATAGCCGCTGAATACTTTTATTAAAAAAAAATAAGAAAATTGTGATATTTCTAATCGCGAAACAACTCCTCAAACATACACAAAAAAAAAAAAATGTGTCACTATTGTTTATACTTCAGTAATTTTGCAACTTTACCTTCATCAATAGTGTCCATCAACAAGCCAAGAATCCCTTTGATAGTAATATTTGTAAATGATTCTACTTGTTTTGTTTGAAAAGAAATATTTGTTTGGCTTCCAATATTCTCCATCTTTTCACTTTTCACTTTTTGAACTAATCCAAAATGCAAAAAAAAAATGGAATTAATTAAGATGACAAGGAAAATGAAAAACCAAAGAACACAAAATTAAAGGTTTAGTGAAGTGAATTTGCCTTTTAGAATCCCTAGATATTTATACTTTTTTTTTTCAAAAAGATTCTTCTTAATTACCTACTAAAGTATAATATAATATTACTAGTAGTACATTAGTTGTACTTTTTAAAGTTGAGTCAACTAATTTAACGGAGCATAAATAGATTTGACTTATAATATAAAACCATATGTTAAAATGTGGACTGAATTTATTCCATTACAATAGGGAGTATGGATCAGTGCACCATTTTAATGATTAATTATCTCAATTTATGTCCTTTTATATTATGATAAAATTTGGGATTTAGATATAAAAAGATTTTTAAAAAATGGTAATGACTAGATCGATCAAATTATTTAGTATATTTTATTCACTTTGAATGTACGTAAAGTATTTACATAATATATCGACGGTAAATATTTAAAAAAAATTATCCTAAAAATATGACTTTTCAGTATAAATTTAAATTAATTAGACTTTAAAGTGAATATTAAATGAGGGAAAAAAATCATACTCACTAAAATTGAGCAAAATTTTTCTAGTAGGGACATAAAGTTTGTAAATATTGTAATATAAAGTCCTAAATTAATCTTTTCGAAGCATTAAGTAATGAGGCGATTATTTTTTTTCTTAAGCTAAGCAACCAATCAAAGATGCATTTAATTATCTTATACAGAATTTTACTCTAAAGTTAAACACGTTAAAAATTAATTAAAAACTTATATATTTGTCGTTTGATTGAGATTAAGTTTATTGTGTGTGTGATTAATTATCTTGAGACAAGTTATTCTTGAATAAGTTATTCCATCATGTGTATGAAATAACTTATATCACTACCGAGATATAAATAATGGGATAAATAATCTCAAGATTATCTAATACCTCCAACCAAACAAAAGATAAAATAATCCAACATTTTATATGTCAAATTATTATACTTTATACCTTATATCTCACGTCAAACGATTTCCTAGTGTTTAAAAAGTGAAAGAATTTAAGTTAATCACATATACTATCAAAAGAAATACTATCAAGTATATTTACATATTGTAACACATAATAATTATCTTATTTTTCAAAATTGTAAATTTAGTTTTGCTTATACATATTCTTTAGATGACCGCACTTATGATATATATAATTTAAACTCAACATTTATGAATCTTTAAATCGTTCTAAAAAGATATAGCTACCGAGTCTTTAATGCTTGAAAATAGCTTTGATGCTCCAAATAATCAAAATTTCTATCGAAAAAATCTACTTCAAAAATAAAACAAACAATTCACTGTCTAATTATTAATTTAAGATAATTATCTAATTAGTTAATAAGTATCATGTGATTGCCTACTGTAGATAAAATTTTGAGTCAAAGTCGTCACGACCCTAAAAATATGGCAAATTGACTTGAGAAATTTCAAGTCAAATAATCAAATTGACTTGAAATTAATAATAATAATAATAATAATTTTAAATTTTCTCATTAACGAGGTCTTAAGTTCTTGTACTTTCATGCAGAAACTCAAATATTTTTTATAGCATGACAATATTGACGTTTATCGTTTTAAATTTGGCTAACATCATGATTCTGTAACGACCCGCTAGGTCGTTTTGAGAACTAGGACTAGTTTGACTCCTTTTGAAAATTTAAAGGGGTATTTTTAAACTATTCGAAACTAAGAATATTTAGTTGATAAAAATTTTAGTGAAGAATTAATCTAGTTAATAGTTAGTGGGTCATATCCATAATTCATTTAATACCTATAACCACTTAACTATAGGCAAAAGTGGACTAAACTAATTGAATATTTTTTTGTGGGTCATAACTAAAGAAAAGAAAAGGGGAGCGTGTTATTCATATGGAATGAAAGAAAAGCATAGGCGGAAAACCTATCTACGCATTGCCGCAACCGCAAATCAGGTGAGAACTTTAGATTTCCCAAATCCATGGAGTATGTACTAATTTACTAGGTGTAAAAATAAAGTATGCATTGTTCTCATAGGAATGGGTCTTTTTATATATTGAAGGTGGGAGAAAATTGAATGTTCTACTTAATAATGCTACATGAGTGACCATTCTGATGGATTATTCGATTAGGACTAATAAATAAGTACGGATTAAATAAAATAAAGTAACCCAAATGGAAATTTGTTGCCGATACAATCTGTAAGTTTGTGGGATATAAATAATAGGTTATTTAGGATTGGATTGTTAGTAGCTTGAAAATATATATAAAGGAATCATCTTGAGTTAATAATTAGTTTATGGATGTGTTAGTAGTAAGGACTTGTAATACACTGCCATATCACTGTGATGGGTTGGATTGCGGATAATTAATTTTTGATTAAGAATAGAAAATTTAATTATTGGCAAAAGGTAAGACTATTGCATAAATGGGTTTCTGTGCATTTTGTTGTTAAGGTTCCAGGCTACGGGAATTTGGCTTTAAGTTTGAAACTTTCCAATGCTTATTACCCTATAGTTGAAGTTTTAATATATTGCAAATAGGTAATTAAATAGATGTAATTGGATATCATTACATTTATAATGCTTTGGAAATTAAGACTTAATCTTAGTTTTGAAGCTTAGAATATGAGACTTGACATATTAGTGACACCAAAATTTATAAACTTTGATATAGATTTGAGTGTAGGAAAAACATATAGTAAAATACGGGTATGTACGGATTTGTTTACTTATACATATTGCATAATTGATAGATTGGGAACGATTTCAAGCTTACTAAAAGGAATTGCAAAAAAAAACCTTGAAGATTCGTGGCACGTATTCTGCATTCAAGGTATGTTAAGACTTTTTAGACTTGTTGAAGGACGTTTTCCTAATTAAAGATTAAAAATGAAAATAGACAATGGAGTAAGGGGAAAAAATGGTGGTCTCGTATCAATGGTGTGACGGGCATTGGTACGAGTACCGGTGTTATAAAAAGGAAAATTTCTATTATAGAATGTGGATTGAAATTTGAGAATGCCAAAGCATATGGGCATTAGCTGATATATTATTGACTTGAATTCCTTGTGTGATTGTGTTTTATTTATTTCACCCGTATAGTTGTGATAATTGAGGTGGTTATGCATTATGTTCATATTGATTGATTGAGATGCATCATCATCCCCTCTATTGAAATAATATTGTGCACATGCATAGACATGAGACTGAGTATAAGTTGGGCACGTGGAGATCGTCCGTGCTGGGGATGGTGAGATGTTAAGATTGTAATTTGGGCACGTGGAGACCGTCCGTGCGAAAATTGTTTGATATTATGATAGTGCGTTGAGATCGTCCGCACAGACACGTGGAGATCGTCCGTGTCGGTATATGGACCTCGCGAGTCCCCCATGGGTCATGAACTCTCGATGTATTTCCGAGGAGTATCATGTATATACGGTTGAGTGAGTACTGGGTATTCTGAGACATATCATTACATGGCATCCTATTGCATTGCATTTCATCCCATCATTCATTCTTGATGACTATATGTTTCGTTTGGTGTTTGGCAAATATTAAATGTTGATTTCCTTTATTGATGAAACTTAAATAGTAAGTGTAATATATATACTTGTACAATCTAAGAATTTATTTTCTTATATAACTCCCGTCACTACTTCTTCGTTGTCGGTCAATGAGACATACTGGGTACACGTGGTTTCGTACTCATACTACGCTTGTTGCACTCTTTGTGGTGCAGATTCGATTCCGAGTAGGAGCACATCTCGAGGAGCAGTTTGAGTCCGAGTTCGGAGTGTCTTGGAGTTGTGGTGAGCTGCTTGGCTGTTCCGTGGCCCACACCTCCCTCTATCTTTTACTTATTCTGTTATTCAGTATTCAGACAGGATATCCCTTATGTTAGATTTGCCTTTTTAGTTTCAGACTTGCATCGTATTTTAGAAGCTCTTGTACTCATGACACCATTTCTTGGGTAGTAATTTTTTTCAGTTTTCCGCATTCGTACTTATAAGAACCAGTGTTGGAGATTCGGAAATTGTTGTCTTTTCACTTCTTGTTAGTTAAGTTTGTTAAAATATGTTGGTTGGCTTACCTATTGGTTGGGAATATAGGTGCCATCACGACTCGTTATTTTGGGTCGTGACAAATTTGGTATCAGAGCGGATGTTTGGCTTACTTAGCCCATATTCGAGATACTAGTATTGAGACTCCTATGCTTGAGTCTATTCCAGTGGTGAGTGAATTTTCAGAGGTATTCCCGACCGATTTGCCAGGTCTTCCACCAGATCGTGATATTGATTTTTGTATTGATGTGGAGCCAGGCACTCGGCCTATTTCTATTCCTCCTTATCGTATGGCACCGGCTGAATTGAAAGAGTTGAAGGGGCAGTTGCAGGATTTGTTGAGCAAAGGTTTTATTAGACCAAGTGTATCTCCTTGGGGTGCTCCAGTGTTATTTGTGAAGAAAAAAGATGGATCTATGCGTATGTGTATTGACTATCGACAGTTGAACAAGGTAACTATTAGAAATAAGTATCTGATACCTCGTATTGATGATTTATTTGATCAGTTACAGGGTGTGCTTCAGTTTTCTCCAAAATTGACTTGAGATCTGGCTATCATCAGCTGAAGGTTAGGGCGGAGGATATCCCTAAGACGGCTTTTCGAACACGTTATGGTCATTACGAGTTTTTGGTGATGTCTTTCGGATTGACTAATGCCCCAGCAGCTTTTATGGACTTGATGAATGGAGTGTTCAGACCATATTTAGATTCCTTTGTTATTGTCTTCATAGATGATATATTGATATACTCACGCAGTAAGGAGGAACACGAGCATCATTTGAGGATTGTTCTTGGGATTCTAAAGGAGAAAAAGCTTTATGCAAAGTTTTCAAAGTGTGAGTTTTGGCTTAGTTCGGTAGCATTCTTGGGACATGTAGTGTCCAAGGAGGGTATCATGGCGGATCCTAAGAAGATCGAGGCGGTTAGAGATTGGGTCAGACCTGCTTCAGTTACTGAGATTCGGAGTTTCTTGGGCCTTGCAGGTTATTATCGACGGTTTGTTGAGGGTTTCTCATCCACTGCATCTCCATTAACTAGACTGACACAGAAGGAGGTGACTTTTCAGTGGTCTGACGAATGTGAGATTAGTTTCCAAAAGCTCAAGACTTTATTGACTACTGCTCCGATTTTGACCCTACCCGTGGAGGGAGAGGGTTTTGTCGTATATTGTGATGCTTCTCGGATTGGTCTTGGTTGTGTATTAATGCAGAAGGGAAAAGTGATAGCATATGCTTCGAGACAGTTAAAGGTTCATGAGAAGAAACCCTATTCATGATTTAGAATTGGCGGCTGTGGTGTTTGCATTAAAGATTTGGAGGCATTATCTTTATGGTGTGCATTGTGAGGTGTTCACGGATCATCGTAGTCTCCAGTATATATTCAATCAGAGGGATCTAAATTTGAGGCAGAGGAGATGGTTGGAGTTGCTCAAAGACTACGATATGACTATTCTTTATCACCCAGGCAAAGCAAATGTGTAGCAGATGCCTTGAGTCGGAAGGCGATAAGTATGGGTAGCCTAGCCATGTTACAGGTTGGCGAGCGTCCCTTAGCTAGGGATGTCCAATCCCTGGCCAATAGCTTTGTGAGACTTGATATTTCAGAATCTGGTAAGGGTTTGGCTTATATGGAGGCTAGGTCATCCTTGTTGGAGCAGATTCGGGCTTTACAGTTTGATGATGGTGAATTATGTAAGATTAGGGACAATGTGTTAAAAGGAGAAGCCAAGGCTGCAATTCTTGATAGTGAGGGAGTTTTGAGGATTAAGGGTCGTATATGTGTTCCTCGTACAGGTGATTTGACTAAATTGATCATGGAGGAGGCTCATAGTTCGAGGTACTCTATTCATCCGGGGGCTACTAAGATGTATCGTGACTTGAAGCAACACTATTGGTGGTGTCGTATGAAGAGGGACATAGTAGATTTTGTATCTCGATGTTTGAATTGTCAGCAAGTGAAGTATGAACACCAAAAGCCTGGAGGTATAACTCAGAGGATGCCCATACCTGAGTGGAAGTGGGAGCGCATTGCTATGGACTTTGTGGTAGGGTTGCCACGTACCTTGGGTAAGTTGATGCTATATGGGTCATCGTGGATCGACTGACTAAGTCTGCACACTTTGTACCAGTTCAGACTACTTATAACTCAGAAAGGTTAGCCAAGATTTATATTCGGGAGATAGTTCGGTTGCATGGGGTTCCTATATCTATTATTTCAGATCGTGGCACCCAGTTTACATCTCATTTCTGGCGGTCTATGCAGAAAGAGTTGGGCACTCGGGTGGATCTTAGTACAGCCTTTCACCCTCAGACTGATGGTCAGTCTGAGCGGACTATTCAGGTTCTTGAGGACATGTTGCGGGCGTGTGTGATTGACTTTGGTGGTCAGTGGGATCAATTCTTGCCATTAGCGGAGTTTGCTTACAATAATAGTTATCATTCGAGCATTGAGATGGCACCATTTGAGGCTTTGTATGGTAGGAGATGTCGATCTCCAATTGGTTGGTTTGACGCATTTGAGGTTAGACCTTGGGGTACAGATTTGTTGAGGGAGTCCTTGGACAAGGTCAAGTTGATCCAAGATAGACTTCTCATGGCGCAAAGCAGGCAAAAGAGTTACGCAGATAGGAAGGTTCGTGATTTAGAGTTTATGGTTGGAGAGAGGGTTCTACTTAAGGTTTCACCCATGAAGGGTGTGATGAGATTTGGAAAGAAGGGCAAGTTGAGTCCAAGGTACATTGGTCCTTTCGAGATTGTGGAGCGTATTGGTGAGGTGGCATATCAGTTGGCTTTGCCACCTGGGTTGTCAGGTGTCCATCCCGTATTTCATATTTCAATGCTTAACAAGTATCAACAGGGTGGTGATCATGTGATTCAATGGGATTCAGTGTTACTTGATCAGAATTTGACTTTTGAGGAAGAGCCGATCACCATTTTGGATAGGCAAATTCGGAAGCTAAGGTCCAAAGAGATTGCTTCAGTAAAGGTTCAGTGGAAGCATCGTCCAGTGGAGGAGGCTACATGGGAGACAGAGTCAGACATGAGGAGTAAATATCCTCATCTTTTTTAGCGTTCAGGTTAGTTCTTTTCTTCTTTCCCGTTCGAGGACGAACGTTTGTTTAAGTGGTAGGTGATGTACGACGACTAGGTCGTTTTGAGAACTAGGACTAGTTTGACTCCTTTTGAAAATTTAAAGGGGTATTTTTAAACTATTCGAAACTAAGAATATTTAGTTGATAAAAATTTTAGTGAAGAATTAATCTAGTTAATAGTTAGTGGGTCATATCCATAATTCATTTAATACCTATAACCACTTAACTATAGGCAAAAGTGGACTAAACTAATTGAATATTTTTTTGTGGGTCATAACTAAAGAAAAGAAAAGGGGAGCGTGTGTTATTCATATGGAATGAAGAAAAGCATAGGCGGAAAACCTATCTACGCATTGCCGCAACCGCAAATCAGGTGAGAACTTTAGATTTCCCAAATCCATGGAGTATGTACTAATTTACTAGGTGTAAAAATAAAGTATGCATTTCTCATAGGAAGGGGTCTTTTTATATATTGAAGGTGGGAGAAAATTGAATGTTCTACTAATAATGCTACATGAGTGACCATTCTGATGGATTATTCGATTAGGACTAATAAATAAGTACGGATTAAATAAAATAAAGTAACCCAAATGGAAATTTGTTGCCGATACAATCTGTAAGTTTGTGGGATATAAATAATAGGTTATTTAGGATTGGATTGTTAGTAGCTTGAAAATATATATAAAGGAATCATCTTGAGTTAATAATTAGTTTATGGATGTGTTAGTAGTAAGGACTTGTAATACACTGCCAATATCACTGTGATGGGTTGGATTGCGGATAATTAATTTTTGATTAAGAATAGAAAATTTAATTATTGGCAAAAGGTAAGACTATTGCATAAATGGGTTTCTGTGCATTTTGTTGTTAAGGTTCCAGGCTACGGGAATTTGGCTTTAAGTTTGGAACTTTCCAATGCTTATTACCCTATAGTTGAAGTTTTAATATATTGCAAATAGGTAATTAAATAGATGTAATTGGATATCATTACATTTATAATGCTTTGGAAATTAAGACTTAATCTTAGTTTTGAAGCTTAGAATATGAGACTTGACATATTAGTGACACCAAAATTTATAAACTTTGATATAGATTTGAGTGTAGGAAAAACATATAGTAAAATAGGGTATGTACGGATTTGTTTACTTATACATATTGCATAATTGATAGATTGGGAACGATTTCAAGCTTACTAAAGGAATTGCAAAAAAAAAACCTTGAAGATTCGTGGCACGTATTCTGCATTCAAGGTATGTTAAGACTTTTTAGACTTGTTGAAGGACGTTTTCCTAATTAAAGATTAAAAATGAAAATAGACAATGGAGGAGGAAGGGGAAAAAATGGTGGTCTCGTATCAATGGTGTGACGGGCATTGGTACGAGTACCGTGTTTATAAAAAGGAAAATTTCTATTATAGAATGTGGATTGAAATTTGAGAATGCCAAAGCATATGGGCATTAGCTGATATATTATTGACTTGAATTCCTTGTGTGATTGTGTTTTATTTATTTCACCCGTATAGTTGTGATAATTGAGGTGGTTATGCATTATGTTCATATTGATTGATTGAGATGCATCATCATCCCCTCTATTGAAATAATATTGTGCACATGCATAGACATGAGACTGAGTATAAGTTGGGCACGTGGAGATCGTCCGTGCTGGGGATGGTGAGATGTTAAGATTGTAATTTGGGCACGTGGAGACCGTCCGTGCGAAAATTGTTTGATATTATGATAGTGCGTTGAGATCGTCCGCACAGACACGTGAGAGATCTCCGTGTCGGTATATGGACCTCGCGAGTCCCCATGGGTCATGAACTCTCGATGTATTTCCGAGGAGTATCATGTATATACGGTTGAGTGAGTACTGGGTATTCTGAGACATATCATTACATGGCATCCTATTGCATTGCATTTCATCCCATCATTCATTCTTGATGACTATATGTTTCGTTTGGTGTTGGCAAATATTAAATGTTGATTTCCTTTATTGATGAAACTTAAATAGTAAGTGTAATATATACTTGTACAATCTAAGAATTTATTTTCTTATATAACTCCCGTCACTACTTCTTCGTTGTCGGTCATGAGACATACTGGGTACACGTGGTTTCGTACTCATACTACGCTTGTTGCACTCTTTGTGGTGCAGATTCGATTCGAGTAGGAGCACATCTCGAGGAGCAGTTTGAGTCCGAGTTCGGAGTGTCTTGGAGTTGTGGTGAGCTGCTTGGCTGTTCCGTGGCCCACACCTCCCTCTATCTTTTACTTATTCTGTTATTCAGTATTCAGACAGGATATCCCTTATGTTAGATTTGCCTTTTTAGTTTCAGACTTGCATCGTATTTTAGAAGCTCTTGTACTCATGACACCATTTCTTGGGTAGTAATTTTTTTAGTTTTCCGCATTCGTACTTATAAGAACCCAGTGTTGGAGATTCGGAAATTGTTGTCTTTTCACTTCTTGTTAGTTAAGTTTGTTAAAATATGTTGGTTGGCTTACCTATTGGTTGGGAATATAGGTGCCATCACGACTCGTTATTTTGGGTCGTGACAGATTCTATGTAGTTAAAGCGTATGGATATTTACTTTAAATGTCATATAAATAAAAAAGTGTATAAATTACATACAAAAAATGAATTCAGAATAATAGAATCGGATCTTAGTTTAATTATGATATGCATCTGAAATAGGGGTGATTCAACGGAGGCCCTTAAATTTATTCCATAAAATTTATACATTAACAAAAAAAATTATTTTATGCACAATAAATTAATTATTTAAAATAATAAATAACAAAAAAAAAATTAAAAAGCAAAAAGAGTACAAAAAATAAAGTGACATAATCGATGTTAAGCTTCGAAACTCAAATTGAAATTTCAATTTGTCTATCATTACAAATAAGAAAAAGGAAAAGAACATAACTTAATAGTAAAAGTTTGCGCATGAATAATATCAGAAATAATCACCTTATAATAATATCATAATTCTAATCAATTTAAATGATATAATTTATTCTATTAAGTAGCATTCGTTAATTCATATCTAAAATAAATTATAAAAATTTCATATAATATATGAAAAGGAAACTTCTGCATGAATGCTTTTGCATTCACACAGTTTAAGAAAAGATTAAAAAAAATTAATTATGGTATCGATGTTATATAATAACTTAGTTCCTATTTAAAAAAGATAAATTTTAAAATTGGAAGCTTAAACAAATATATCAAAAAATGAATAAAGTATAAAATACTCAAGCAAGTAACAATAAAAAACAACCAACATCAATTTTATTTATATAAATAATACTCTCTCCGTTTAAAAAAGAATAATCATATTTTCTTTTAGTCTATCTTAAAAGGAATGACCCTTTCCATTTTTGGCAACACTTTAACTATAAATTTCCACGTAGCATATTTAAGACCTCAATATTAAAGGGCACTTTGGTACATTTGACATAACTTTAATTTAAAACCACAAGATTAAAAAGTTTTTTTCTTTTCTTAAACACAGCTCCAAGTCAAACTAGCCCTCAGTCCGTTATTGTTTGTCATGTTTCTATTTTTAGAGTCAAACTATAAAACTATGACTAACATTTTAAGATGTATTTTTCATCATATTAATATACAAAAAATTATAATTTATAGTACTTTTCATATAGTTTTAGAATATCTAATTTTTTTGTTTAAAATATTAAATTAATATGATTCAATTTATCTTTAAAAATTAGTCAAATTAACTTTTAATAAGTATAACATGATAACAATTTCGAACGAGGAAGAGAGTAATAAAATTAATAATAATAATTCAAATATATTTGGGCCTTCAAATTTTTAGGGCCTGAGGCAATGGCTTCATTGGCCAAGTCTTGGGGTACATATTCTATCGATCATAGTCTAGAAAACTACATGTATTTTATTCCTAAAAAAATACTAAACAATTTTAAACTTTTCTAAAACTTGATCAAACAAACCTTAAATCCAAACAAAGGAAAAAATATAAATGAGGGAGTGCATTCAATAAAATGATAAATAAATTTGTGAAAATTCAATCGAAAAAAGTGTTACTGATTTATTATTGAGTTATTGAATAAATTGTTACACATTAAGATAGTAATAAATATTAAGTATTATTTTCAATACCTTACTAGTTACTGTTTTTTGCCCTTTAATGTTCAACTCACGTTTCATGATGAATATGAGTTCACAACTTCACGTTATACAAAACGTCAAAACATAAAGTAAGAATCTTATGATCTTGATTTCTCTTTGCATTACAGTTGTGTAGTTATTATTGTTTCTATTTTATGAATACTAGCAAAGTTACGACTATTGACTTATTGCATGAAATTATTGAATAATCCATATATTTATTTATAACATTTCCTTATTATTTAAACTGAATATCAAAATCGTTAAAAATCAAAACCAATTAAATCAAAAATATTTTATTAACTTAACGTATTTACAGACCAACAAATCAAACCGACCAATACACCCCTCGATATCTCAAGTAGAGAAACAAAAATCAGGAAATCCAAAAATAATAGGAAGAAAAAGAAAGATTTAACCAAAAAAAAAAGTTCCTGTTTTTTTAAATTCCAAAAATACCCCTCAAATGAGCAACTCAGTATAAACGTGGTGGCATTATCGTCATTAACCTTATAAGGACAAAATTGGTAATAATCGAAAGATTTGTAAACACATAGCATTAGGGATTTCAAGAATTGGAACTCTGTTTTCTTCTCCATTCCAATTTAACCTAAAAAAAAACATAGCTTATAATTTATAATTAAACTCCAAAACCCAAAATCCACCATAAAAATTGCATCTTTTCTGCATTTACAACAACCCCATATAATTTTTCTTTTTGAAAAAAATTGATTCTGATAATGGATGAATCAGAGAAGAGAAAGGAAAGGCTTAAAGCTATGAGAATGGAAGCTTCACAAAGTGGAGATTACAATGAAGCTGTTGGTTATGGAGGTCTTACAAACCCTTTAACTGATGTTCCTTCTGGTAATGTTGAATCTTATGCTATGCCAAGGCCAAGATTTGACTATTATACTGACCCCATGGCAGCTTTTTCTGCTAATAAAAGGAGTAACAATCAACCCCATGTCAGCCCTCAGGTTTCTCAACAGTGTTATACAAGTAATTGCATTTTCTTTCATAAAGTTTGTTATTTTAACTTTTAAGTTATAAACTTGTGTAGATTATGTTGTTATTGGTTGTTTCTTTTGTTTGGTGAAGTATCCTTTGTGGGACTATACTAGTATCAGCTGTTAAGTTTCGAGCCGGGGAAGCGAACACTAATGCTTGTATTAGGATAGTCTGTGTATACTGCCTTTTTGTTGTTCTTTAATACTAGTTAGAGAAATTGCCTTGGAAACAAGATATATAGCCTACATTTAGCTTATTTGGTTTGAACTTTGAAGCATAGTTGATTGATAGTAGTTTAAGCTGTGAATAATGTCAAACTGGTTTGGTCCATAGGTGTTGAAGTGAAAATTGAAAAGTGAAGTGCATAGTTGATGGAAGTAAAAAATACAAACATATATAGATTTAGTACTTATAATAATCATGCTTTACATGAGCATAGACTCTCTACCTTCACAAGGCAATATGGTTGGTGTACACCTTTTCCCAGACCCCACTTGTGAGATAACACTTTGTTGTAGTAGTAGTTATGATAATCAAAGTACAAGTGCACTTTCTAGTTAGCATACAATATATAATGACGTGAATCGGACTCCTCATAGACATAGTAATCATCATTGACAATAGCATGGTAGTGGTCTAGGAGCGTAATTGCTAGACGAACTACTATAGTGAGTCTAGTGACTACTATAATTTTTACTAGGGCATAAAGATACCTTCAATCACAAATCACTTTTGATTAGTGAAAGACTTTTAATTTATATTATTATTAGCATGCATGGTTATAATATTGTTGGATGTTGGGATGTCTATGTTCTTTCAGTTTCTTATGGACAGAGGTTGTCTTGTTCGGTATAACTTTCTAATGCCATATTGGATAATAGATGTGTGCTGTACAATTATTGCATACGAGGTACAGCCTATTAGTGACAACCAAGGAATATCAGTTCAATAGGGATGATTTTCATTTCACATATCCAGTTTTACCATATCAGGCAGAAGGCTATATAGTATGTTGTGTGAAATATTGATATCATAGTAGTAGCAGTAGTTTCCTCTGATTCGATTGACTCTGGCTAATGCCATCAGTATGAATTGGTCCTCATATATCGTAGTATATAAGCAGACCTTTTTGTACATGATATTTCAGGAGCAACGAACCCTCAATCTCCAATTTGTACTCCTCGAGGCAACTATTCCGTAGATCAGAGATCACAAGGAGTCCATCATACCTTTAACCCTCTTGGAAACCCTGGGCAAAATAGTCCTTTTGGCATACCACAAAGAGGTTCCCCTAGTGCATGGAATAACTCTTTCGACACACCTAAAAACTACCTTCCACCTAATTCTTCAATGGGTGGTAACTTTGCCAGTCCTGGCATTCAACAAGGTGGAAGACCTGGTTTCCATTATGGACAAGGTAGCGGGCAACCTGGTTCAGGATATGGAGGCAGCCCTTACCAAGGTTCAGGATATAGAGGCAACCCTTACCAAGGTTCAGGACACAGAGGCAGCCCTAGCCAAGGTTCAGGGCACAGAGGGAGCCCTTACCAACATTCAGGGAACCGAGGGAGCCCTTACCAAGGTTCTGGGCAAGGCAGGAGTCAATGGAGGGGGAATAGTTCTAGTCCTTTTTCGTTTCGAGGTGGTAGAAGGGGGGGAAGAGGTTCCCACGGAGGCACATCAGGGGAATCTAGACCAGATTTGTATTATTCAAAGTCAATGGTAGAAGATCCATGGAAAGAGTTGAAGCCAGTTATCTGGAAGGCTTTCCCTGAGAAACCCTGGCTTCCACACTCCATTAGTGCAAAAAAGACCAAATTCCCAGATGCTCCAGTAAAATCCATTCCTCAGCAAAGCCTTGCTGAGTGTTTGGCTGCCTCATTTAATGAAGCAGCTAGCAGTGAGGCTGCGACTGATGGATCTGGAACATGATTGCCATGTGATGCCTCAGTGTCTTGCTTATGATGTTCTCACTCCCCTAATATCGTCAAAAATGCAAGTTAGCAGCAGTTGAGTAGTTTGTCATTTATTATGAGTTAACATCGAAAGCTAATACGCTCCAGTCTCTGTTTCACCTGAATTATGCTGTTATAGCATATGACTTTACCCTCCAACTGTTGGGAAAAAAGATATTTTTGTTTTTGAGAGTGCAAATTTAACTGTTTTTTTTTTGCTCCCAACTTCAAATTTGTGAATAATTTGCTTTATGTTTCTCCTGCTAGTAGTATTGGTATATTTTGTTGGGTATTCTTATTATTTTACTACTTCGGTATTTCTCATTCTTAGTTTTCTATTACTACTCGTCGTCTCTTATGCCTCTATTCTTACTATCATGTTGTTGTTACTACTTATGTCTATATAATTGTTGTGTTTTTCCTTCGATCCACCCCTTATTACGTCTGTATTTCCTTTCATAACTACCTGAGCCGAAGGTCTTTCAGAAGCAACCTCTCTTCAACGAACACTTCACCCTCCTCAGACCTCACTTGTGAGATTACACTAGGTGTGTTGTCGTAATTTGTGAGATGCTACAGTAAGATCCACTCCTCAGGCTGTCTCAATTTAATGAGTCTGTGAATATTGATGAATTTGGCACATGATACTTTGTACTTTCTCAGCATCTTGAACTGCTATGTCTTTACTAACTGTACTTCTTGTTACTGGTAGTAGTTGAGTTGTTTCTGGTTGTTAGTTAATCATTGATAGCAAATAAATTCCATTCATGTGTCACTTGAATTCTGCTGTTGTGGCACATGCATTACCCTTTTTTCTGTGTTGTCTACGTGTAATAAAAAAGTAGATTATATATTCGAGTTATACAATCAACCTTTCATTGTTTGTGTTAGTATAGTCTGTCTAACACGAAATGCTTTGTAACATGTCATTACCCCCACTTATTCTTGAATGGAACCCTTCCTTTTGATGTTGTGGTAACATGTCACGGTAAAATTATTTTTGTGTGATATGTGTAAGTCACAAGTTCGAAATTAATAAAATCAAATACGTATTAATGTTTATGTTAGAATATGATGTTTATATTACATGTATCTCTTAATGATACTCACGAAATTTTGTATGATATATAAGTTACAAATTCGAGTTATAAGATTAAACATGAATTAATGCTTTCGTTAGAATATGTTGTTTGTATATATCCCTTCAAGGTACCATCTTTCTTCGATTAAATACAAAATTTTGTGTGATACATAAATCGCAAAGTTAGAGTTATAAAATCAGACATGTGCTAAAACTTGTATTAATGATGTTTTCAGAGTCCCACAAAAATTAATAATGTAAGTAACGTTACATATACATTTAGGAAAAATGTACCAGTATTCCTCTCAAACTTATATTTGAAATTTCAGAGACACACTTATACTATACTAAAGGTTCTATTACCCCTGAACTTATTTTATAAGTAATTTTTTATCTCTTTTCGGTCTACGTGGTACTAACATGAAAAAAAAAATTCAATCAGCATTGAGCCCACAAGATAGTATTACGTAGATTGAAACAGGATAGAAAATAATTAATAAAATAAGTTCAGTGGGGTAATAGGACCTAGTATACCAAACTTTAAAACCAAAAAAAAAATACCAAACTTTATATATAATTATAATAAGCTAAAAAAGTGGCTAATCAACATTATTTTAATGAAGTTTACTAATTGAGCAACCCCCAACTACATAAGTACCATACTTTTAATATCATGAGTTGCAAGTGGCTTAACAATTTGTGTTTTTTTTTTTTTTAAAGTCTAGTAATCTAATAATAGTTTTTATTTTAATTAATAAACTTCATAGGAATAATGTTCCTAAAATAGTGATATAGGTAACAATTGAAACTTAAAACCAATTTGGCCCCTCGGCTCATTTAATTTACACATCTCCCCAAGATTAATTTTTTTATATGTTAAAATTAAGTGAGTACAAATAATAGTAAAAATTATTTTTGAAATACTGAACAAGTAAAATAAAGGTGAATATAGAGGGTTTTTGTTGATATTTAGGGATGTTCAACTGGGATTTTCGAAAGTTATTTGAGTTGACAAATTAAAACGAAGGAAGCATAGAATATCAATCAAAAAAAAAAAAGATTTTTCATGAATCATATTTTACTACATATCAGCCGAGCTTTTAAATGAATGGATCAAAATATCAAACTAATAAATAGACATATCAATAATCCACCCAAATAGACAAATCAATAAGACATGTCAAAAAAATTGAATGTTTCACACATCATTGGGGGACGAATATTTCTAAAGGGAGATAATATAACACCCCAGAAATCTCATGACATAAGCTAGCGCCTAACTCGTAGTCTATTAACCTAACGAAGATAAAATATAAGGTAAAAGTCCTAAAATAACTTCCCTAACCTAATACTAGGGTTTTAGTACCTAAATGTCAAGGCATTACCCTCTAAATTTTTTATTAAATTTAAACTTTTAACTCTTAAAAAACGAAAAAGGTTACATAATTGAGACAAAAAAAGTATACAATATAAAATCATATATAAACAACATTATTTTATTTTTCTCTAAACCCCTTAATCCTACCTGGCTCTCGTGACACTATTGTCATTATATTCAATCTATATATTTACTCCTTTTCATCTCCTTTTAGCACCTTATAACTCTCTCTTCCACAATTTTCCTTTCAAATACTTCCCTTTCATTCCATGGATCACGTCGAGAAATTAATCTCCGACGTGAAATTATCGTCCGTCGTGCCGGGGAGGATCACCGGCGACGACAAACTCCAGCATGAATTTACCAACATGGACTTAATAATGAAGCTTCATTACATTAAAGCTCTTTATTTTTTCAAAAATGATGTTGTTGAAGGTTTACATATTCATGACCTAAAACTTCCCATGTTTAACCTTCTTGAACTTTATTACCCGATTTCCGGCAGAATTAGGCGGTACGATGGCGGTGATAGTGGTGGTGGTGGCGGCCGGCCGTTCATGAAGTGTAATGATAGTGGTGTTAGGGTTGTTGAAGCAAAATGTAAAAATAAAACAATTGATGAGTGGCTTGCTATGAATGATAATGATCATGATGATGAGCTTGTTTATGATCAACTTCTTGGTCCTGATTTGGGATTTTCACCTCTCGTTTTCATACAGGTAATTACGTTTTGATTTGACACGAAATTTAAAAAAGTAATTTTTTTAATTTGAATTTTATTGTATTAAACTAAAGATATATAAAGGCATAATTTATAAATATGCGTTTTTAACTTAAAGTCTCTTTGACATTATTGTTGAGAGGTCATATGTAAGTGTTTTTTTAAAGAAAAATAAGAGTTTCACGAGCCTTTGAAACTGCTTTTAAATGAAATAGAAGCAATCTTTTTGCGGTTGGGAAGAAACTAAAAATTTCTGCTTCTTAAAAAAAGCAAAAGAAGAAAATTAGTTTTTGATAGACTAAAGTATCTCTTTCATATATATGTTTACCAATATATCTCTTATTAAGTAATTAACATATCACATGAATTTAGTTAAGATTCATTTTAGAATTTTATTTTTATAACAAATTTTTTAGTTTATGCTTATATATTATTATTTATTTAAAAAATTTATATTTTATATGTTACCTTATGTTTTATTTTATAGAATTAGAAATAAAGGTGACAACAATATTTTTGTATTATTTAAAATATGAAGAGCTATATTTATTTTTGTGGTGAACTTTTCGTATATAGTGATTTAATTTGTGGAAATGATTTTTAAATTTATAAATATGTATATTTTAATTTAATTAAAAATATGTAATGGATATTTAAAATAGTTTCTTTTTGTAAACTAATATTAAACATTGATATTTATCTTTTTATGCAATTTGACCCTCAAAAACACTTTTTTTTAAAAAAAATTAGTCAAACACAATTTGCTTATCAAAAATATTTTTTTAAAAATTTAGTCAAACAGTAATTGTTCTTTTTTTTCAAAAGTACTTTTTAAAGTAAATAGTTTTTAGCATCAATGTCAAACAAGCTCTTAATATAATCAATTAATATTAGTGACGGAATTAGAATTTCAACTGAAGGATATCAAATCATAAAAAAATAAAATTAGGTAAAAAGCGAAAGAGTGTCTATACATATATACATACCTAGCTATATAGTGTAATAATGAAAGGGTGTCGATTGATACCATATTTTATATATATATATATATATATATATATATATATATATATATATATATATATATAATATATATATATATATATATATATATATATATATATATATATACATATATGTTCCACCATTTGATTATTTTCTACTTTTTTAATTTTAAATATACATAAATAAACACAAGCATATAATATGACATAAATTAATATATTTACAAATTATAGGACATGTATATCTACTTGTTTAATCGATTAACCAAATGGTTGCTAGTACGAAGGAGCTATAAGGTTACTGTCGAATTTATTTGTTTGAACTGCTGGACTGTCAGTATTTATTATGTAAAATTAATTTGTAGTGGTCACTCATCTAGAATTACATGGCTGATCATTAAATACGAGTTCTAGGTTCATGTCTTAGTTGATTAAACAGATAGATTAATGACAAAATAATAATAATAATAATATAATAATAATAATAATATAATAATAATAATATTGATAAAATAAAATTATATGTAATTCTACAAATAAATATAATACGTACGTAAATTTTATTGTTAACATGAGACGATAAAAATGTTATCGCATAAAATATCAAGTCAAAGAAGAAGCAGAGAGAATAATCGTTAGTTCATATTACGTAAATTATTTAATATAATACATTATTTTGTTAAAAATATTTTAGAACATAAATAAGATACTCGATACATATTACCAAATAAAAGGGAAACTAGAGGGACATGAGGAAAGAGCTATCGAAACGGAGTTGAGTCGTCAATCTCATTAAATAAATGATAAATATAGAAAAAAAAGTGAAAGAATTTTTTAAAATTTTAATTTACTTAATTTAGACTATAACAGAAATCTCAACTAACCATTTAATATAAACCGGAGGAAATAATTAAAAGCTTTTTTTCACCTACCAATCATTTAATACAAAAGGGAGGGATTAATTCTAAGCTTTTTTTTCACCTAGAATATTATTGTTCAAAATAGTATGCAAAATACTTTTCAAGGAAGTAATTGAAGTAACTTTAATTATTAATTGAAGTAGCTTTAATTATTTATCTATTTTTAAATTAAACATTTATTAAAAAATAATTAGCATGGTGGAGTTTATTATTTTATTCTTATCTATTACGAAGTAAATAGATTAAAAATTTTAAAATTTTAAATTTTTTTTATATTTTTTAAAATAATTAATTGAGAATAGAATAGATTGAATTTATCAAAATAATTAAATAACGATTAAAGACAACTAAAAAAAAGCATAATATTCATAACCGAATTATTAAAAGAAGGGCAGGCTCACCATTATTGTGGAAAGATTAAATTACAAAAAATTAAATAATTGATGTGTGAGCAAAATCAATCAGTTTCATCTTTAAAGTAAGGGATTATTATGGAAAGATTAAATTACATGAAATTAAATAATTAATATGAGAGCAATATCAATCAGTTTCATCTTTAAAATAAGGGAAAAAAATAAATATATCTCTAAACTATACTAAATGGTATGCAGATATCTTCAGTCACATTTTTGGGATATTTATGTTTTTGCTGTTAAAAAATTAGATTATATATGTTTTCACTCTAACGAAAAACTAAATAGGGACACGTAACACAATCTTATTCGTTAATTCGATATTTAATAAATATCGAATTTACGTATAAGATTATGAAACATGTACAGGATATATATGCTCTGGTTTTTAACCAATAGAAATATCAATGTCTTAAAAATATGATAAAAAGTATTTGTATCATTACCGATAATTCAGAATATATTTATGTTTTTTTCCTTAAAGTGAAATTAAATATAATGTTGGATTACTATATATATCTAACATATAAATTGATTATGTTGGTGGTATTATGATAGATAATTCCTATTTTAAATAGTAGATACCTATCCTTATAGATGGGATATTATTAATTTTGTTATTATTAGTGAAATTGAAAATAAAACTCTTTTTTTAATCTCAGATAAAAATCAAGAATCGACCCTCGTGGGTTCTACATAAATTATAAATTAAGGATATCAATTCGTTTTTGTTAGTATGTGTTTTATTTTAAATATGGAATATTGTAATATATATTTAAAATTTTAAATTAAGCCACGTGTTAATAGAAATACTGAATATTTAATGAAAAATCAATAACAACAAACTTATTGTTATTTCATAGGCGGGATAGGGGGAGTGTGGTGCTTATATATATATAGACTTACGGTATATTTTAAAGATAGAAATATTATTTTTAATAGACTCTTATCTCAAGTAATAAAGTATATTAAACTAAAATATAAAAAAATATACAATAATAAAAAACAAAACATATTCTAATAATAAAAGAAAATAATAACAACAAAGCATATATTGTCAGCCTACGTACAAAAAAAAGTCAGTTAAGAGTTATGGCACTTTATTATATTATTATTAGGTATTATTTTGAGCACAAAATTATTGGTACTTTATAAAATTAGTTATTTAAATGATTATTAGTTCTCTATGTGCATATCAATTTAAAACTCTTGTACATAGTCACTCATTTCGACATCTACAAAATTCATATTTGATGAGATGATATTTAAGTATGAATATGTATATGGCTAACTTATATTATAAGTTTCAAAAATCTCTCTTTCATTTCGAAACGATGAAAATGAAACGGTGTGCATACACCAACAAACAATATCACATATATACAATGAAAATAATGGGAGTATATTATACATATAAAAATAATGATAAAAATACACACATCTACTATATTATTTCATCACAAATTTCACATATCTCAACTATTAATAGTTCCAAAAAAATATAAACTAAAGTTATTCCTTTGATCTAAGATTGTTTAGGTAGGAAGACATAGTAATTGATAGTTGAGGTATGTGTTAATATATAAATGGTGTCATGGTGATAGTTTGAGTAAGAAAAACAGAACAATTAATTAGTAAATGAGGTGTGAAACTCGCAAAAAAATGACAGTTCAAATGTGTTTTGATCATTAATTTTTTTAATTTTTTTAATTTTTTTGTAGTTCACTTGGTTCAAATGTGGAGGGATGTCAATAGGGCTAAGTTGGGCTCATATACTTGGAGATTCATTTTCAGCATCAAATTTCCTCAACATATGGGCAAAAATCATGGTTGGTCAACAAATTTCACCTCAAATTCTTCACAAGTCAACAAAAACCAACAATTTGATCAATAATAATAATAATAATAATCCAATATTATCTACTATTAGAAAGTTTCCATTTTCTCTAAAGAGAGTTGATCCAGTTGGTGATCATTGGAAAATCACCAACAATATCAAAATGCAATCACATTCTTTCCATATCACACAAAATCAACTAAACCAACTAATTTCCAAGGTTTGTGGAACTTATAATAATGTGAAGCCTTTTGATGTTATTTGTGCTACATTGTGGAAAATGTTGGCTAAGTTAAGGGGAGAATATTCATCAGAGCCCGCGATCGTGACCATTATACGTGGCGATCATGACAGTGAAACAACTGAAGTCGTGTCAAGCAACAATCAAGTGATTATCAGCATAGTTGAAGCAAATGACGTGAAAGTTTCAGATGTTGATATTTCAAAACTGACAGAATTGATAGGTGAAAAGACCGTGGATGAGACTAGAGTTGTTGAAGAACTAATGAAAAAGAAAACGGTGTTTCGGATTTTATAGTGTATGGGGCAAATCTCACATTTGTGAATCTCGAAGAGGCAATGATTTATGATTTAGAACTTAGAGGTAAAAAACCAATATTTGCAAGTTATAATATAAGTGGAGTTGGTGATGAAGGTGTTATTTTGGTATTACCAAGGCTTGAAGGTGGAAGGATAGTGAATTTGGTTTTGCCACAAAAACAAATTGAAGGTTTGAAAAATAAGATGAGAGAGGAATTAGATATTTTTTGAAATTAATATTTGTCTATTTACATGGCCATTTGATAAATAAAGTTCTTGGCTTTTGTAGTTTAAATTTGAAAACCCAATGTTTATCTTCTTTTTTTTTGGTGTAGATATGTAAAAGCACAAGTCTATAGTCCATACAATATATGAGTGTGTTTGAACATTCTAAAATAATAATGAAATTGTGTAATTGTTGATCTTTTTTATTTTATATATATATTAATAGAAAAGGAAAAATGAAGAGAAACACAAAATAGAATAAAGAAGGGAAAAAAATGATTTGTATGTTAGTAAAATGACCTGATGTCTAATGTTCGAGGTTCGCTTAACGAATTTAATTAAAATTATTTGTTCAACTTTATAATGAATATTTACAATCATTGATCTTCATATTTTATTTTTTTTATAAATGAATGATACTTAATACTCTCTTCATCCATTTTTAATTGTTATGTTGCGCTTTTTGAAAATTAATTTAACTAATTTTTAAATTTAAATTAGATTGCACTAATTCAAATAAACAAAATTTTTTAGATATTTCAAAAACTAGACGAAAAGTACTATAGATTGCAATTTTTTGCATATCAATTTGATGAAAAAAATACATCATAAAATGTTAGTCAAAGTATGTAAATAGGTCTTAGGCATAACTCACACCCCAAAAGCTAGCTCAGGGGGGAGGATTGTCCAAGCCTTATAAGGAGCTCACTCATCTCATTAACTATCGATGTGAGACTTTTGTCATTCTTTAACAACCCACCTCACGCCCAATGCTTAGCTTTTTGGAGGGCACAATATCAAGTGAGACGGACCCTGCTCTGATACCATGTGATATTAGTTCTTAGACCTAACTCACACCCCAAAAGCTAGCTCAAAGGGAGGAGGATTGTCCAAGCCTTATAAGGAGTCCACCCATCTCATTAACTATCGATGTGAGACTTTTGTCATTCTTAACACATCACCTCACGCCCAGTGCTTAGCATCTTGTGCGTGGATAATTTTTGATTTTGGGGGGGCACAACATCGAGTGAGATGGGCCCTGCTCTGATACCATGTGAAATTACGTCTTAGGCCTAACTCACACCCCAAAAGCTAGCTCAAAGGGAGGAGGATTGTCCAAGCCTTATAAGGAGTCCACCCATCTCATTAACCAACGATGTGGGACTTTTGTCATTCTTTAACACAAAGTTTTTATTGTTTGACTCTAAAAAAGAAAATCATTATAGCTGAAAGCGGATGGAAGGAGTAGTTTTTTCATCTATAGAAATTACAAGATTGAGGGTAACTCAAAACAAGTCGTAATATTACATATTTAGCATTTGAGAATAGCGCTGTAAGGGTGAATAATACTTAACATTTATTTTGAAAATAGATCATCAAACTTTACAGTTTCACTTGTCATTGATCTTCGTCTTTTTGCCATATGTATCAACATTATCATATTTTATTGTGTTGCTATGTGAAAATAATTATATTTTTATTCATGACGAAGTGATTTTTTATTATAATACTCACAAGTTTATTAATTTTTGTTTTAGGAAAAATGCACAAGTACCCCCTCAACCTATGACCAAAATCTCAGAGACACACTTATACTATACTAAAGTCCTATTACCCCATGTACTTATTTTATAAGTAATTTTCTAACCATTTTCGGCCTACGTGACACTAGTTTGAAAAAAAAAGTCAACCACCTTTGCATAGTATGATTGTAATATATTTCAAGAATTTGTGATTCTTTTATTATTTGAAAGTCATGATGTTAGAGTTGATTTGCATTTCATAACTACTTTTATATCATTTTATTATTTTATACTTGTAAAATTAAATCATGTTAAAAGTTTTATTTTCTATAAATTTCTTTAATCATATTTTTAGTTGTTTTATACTATTGATATATCTTTATAATTACATGTTATATTACTCTATCCGTCTCACTTTATGTGGCACCATTTGAATCGGCACGGAGTTTAAGAAATAAATAAAGACTTTAAATTGTTTACCAAATTGTCTTTCAAAAGTAGACTCACTTTTCTCTTTCCCCATAAATGTGTTCGAGTGCTATTAAAAATAAAGTGGGACCAACAAAGATAAAAGAGGAATTGTATCTTTAAATACTTACCATATAAGAAAATGTAACATTATTTTTTGGAGTGACCAAAAAGGAAATTGTGCCACATAAAATGAGACGGACGAAATATCAATTTACTACCATAGAAATTAAAATCTAAAAGATTCATGGGACTTACTCCTCATTTGATGCTAAGTAAAATACCCTGTCTCACGCACCCGTATTTTAAAATATTGCCCGAGATGAGAATTGGTACCTCTGCCCCATACACCACCCTAAAATGAGTGTGATATATATATATATATATATATATATATATATATATTATTTTTTATTTTTTAAAAGAAAAAATGCATAAGTACCCCCTCAACTTATGTCCGAAATCACAGAGACATATTTATACTATACTAAGATCCTATTACCCCTTGACTTATTTTATAAGTAATTTTCTATCACTTTTCGGCTACGTGGTACTAGCTTGAAAAAAAAGTCAACCATCATTGAATCCACAAAATAGTATCATGTAGGCCAAAAAAAAAGTAAAAAATTATTAATAAAATAAATTCAGAGAGTAATAGAACCTTAGTATAATATAAGTGTATCTTTAAGATTTCGAACATAGGTTAAGGAAATACTTATTCATTATCCCTTTTTAAAAATAATTCTAAAAGTGAAATTCCTCGTACTTGACTGAAAATTAAGGAAGACTTTTTTTTCCATGTCCATAAACAACATTATAAAAACTTGATTATTTTTCAATCATGATGTTGTATTCCCATGCATTATTGAGGCCTACCTGTAAAAAAATAATTTAAGAATATTCTATTCTAATAACCAAATGAAAATATAAGTTTAAATGGATGCATATAAATATTGTATTTTTAATCAATAAATTCAAAAATAATTTACATCTTATTTTCAAGATTCTAGTCTTCAAGAAATAATAACCACAACAAATTTGGTGTAATTATATCTTAAAGAGAATGAAATATATTGAAAAACATTAAAATTTGTTTTATATAAATTTTCGTAAAATATATCAAAATAGATTAAAAAAGAAATATGGTAACTAAAATACTATCAAAAGCATGATAAGTATACGTAAAAAAAGGAAAAATTGCTACTATTTGTATAAAAAGAAAATAAGCAAGACAATACTTCACTATTTACTAAACTTACATGCTCTTCACGATCGTGCTTTTCTAATGTAATATCTTCGATAAGATGTAACAATATCATATCTAATCACTTCTCAATACTTGTAACACTCATTACTTACTAAAAGTTATCCCCCTCACAACATTTTATCGAAAATAATATCTTATTAACCATAACTGTGTTATGTCTAATCATCTCTCCGAGAACACAGTAACGCGTGCATCCACGCTCTCCTGTCAGTGCAAAAACGGTATCGTTTCCTTCATCGTTCTCAGAATCTTCACTAGGTATTGTCCTTTCTCTCTCTACACTAAGCCTAAAACCCTTTTCTCTCTCTTCAATCAATCTATCAGTGAAAAATTTCGAGTCCAAATATGTATTGTACGCAGAAATAGAGGAAGAAAAACAGATTCAGAATGTTCGAGAAAATGAAGAAACAGAAGTGCTTTATTAGTGAAGAAGATATAGCTATTCTCTTACAAAGGTAGAATTTTTTGTTGATTTTTGTTTTTTTGAAACTTGGGTTATTGAGAAAATTGGATTTTTGTTGTTGATTTTTTGAAGGTATTCGGTATCAACAGTGCTAGCGATATTGCGAGAGGTGGGACAAGTAGCAGATGAAAAAATCGATTGGAATGTAATGGTGAGGAAGTCTACTACTGGGATTACAAATGCAAGAGAATATCAAATGTTATGGAGGCATTTGGCTTATCGACATGGCTTGGTTGATAAATTTGATGATGAGGCTCAACCTTTGGTAAGTCCATTGACTAAATAGTTAAGTCTTTCTAAGTTTCTGTATGACTGTGTATTTTGAACTTGAAACTTGAAAATTCGAGTTTTGTGAGTGGAAGTTCCAGAAACTTGTCTGAGCTGGTTTTTAGGAACTTGATAACATTTGAAGGTCGGATTCGAAAATCTGATCAGATTTCATGGACGAATAGATAAAAGCTATGGTCAACGCTAGCTAAGTATGTTTTGGAATTAAAGGTCCAAATGGGTATAAGTAATTCACAGCTGAACTAGGTTGTTTGAGATGAACTAGCCTGGCAGTTGTAGTTTGCATTAAAAAACTTTTTCTTTTTTGAATGGAAGTGATATTTTATTGAGGGAATATGGTATAATCCGTTTACTGAGTACTCCTCCAAGTACCCACATAAGTGCTAAGTGTGTGAATTGGTTATGGTTATGCATAATCTAAGTTAATTTTGGTAAATTTGGGAAGCGTTGTGTGTTAAAGTGGAGTAGATTTTTATCATATGTTGTTAGTTTTTCAGTCTATTAATGTGGAGTTGTGTTTTAGTTTATAAATTCATCATCTTGTTTGAATCATTATGTGGGCGTAAGTTAAGGGCATGCATTGTTTGCTGATGTATGGGGGTCAATGTCTGTTGTTTGCTGTGAGATGAACCATATGTTGATAATTTTCAATTTCATGATATTATTTGTTGATCTTGCACTTTTTGGTGACAGGATGATGACAGTGATTTAGAATTTGAGTTGGAAGCTTTCCCTGCTGTAAGCAGTGAAGCTGCAGCAGAAGCTGCAGCAAGTGCGAAGGTAAGTCAAACAGCCTGCCCAGAGTGGTAATTTCCTTAAGCAAACACGGTATTTGTGAATAACTGTTTGGCTGAACTGCTTACTTCTTTGTTTTAAGCTCGCTATATGTTGCATATAACCAATTATGTAGTTTTCGCAATCTTGGTTTGAACAGATGCTAATTGCTTCTGGGACTCCGAATGATGCCAATATGTTAAATGGTTCAACCATTGAGGCTCCATTGACTATAAATATACCAAATGGACAAACATCTAGAACTGGTATGGATAATTCATTCCAAGGTACTTCTATGCATGGGACAAATATTACAGTCCCAGTTGCAGTGCAAAAACAGCCACTGTCCACTGTGGTGGCTGCTGAGGGATTGGATACCCATGGACCAGGTTGTACCAACTTGCCTCCTCGACGAAAGCGTAAACCATGGTCAGAAGCAGAGGACGTGGAACTTATTGCTGCAGTTCAAAAATGCGGTGAAGGAAACTGGGCAAACATATTGAAAGGGGATTTTAAGGGAGACAGAACAGCTTCCCAGCTCTCTCAGGTTTTCCTTCGTATATGATTAATGTATCTGTCTTTATGAAAATAATGATTAAATATATCTATCCCGATTTTAAAAAAAAGTTCTACACACTTTCTCCAGATTATTATTAAACTGGAAACATATTCTGCAGGTTTTTTTTTTTTTTGTTGATAATGGTAACTTTATTCTGCAGTTTTAATTACTCTCTCTAGTTAGTAAATGCTTTTACCTTATTAAGGGTAGCACAAACCTGGTGCTATTTGACATCATATTTTGGAAACTCTCTTTCTGTCAACTTGATAGGTAGAAAAGTTTTGTTAGAGGAAGTAGTTGATCTTTCATTGCTTAGGTTAATCTTTCACGTGGAGGTAAGTATGTTTTTAAGTTTTGTGGTTTGCAGCTCACTAAATGAATCTCATCCAAAATTCTACCCCTTTTATTTGCTCCAAAGAGCACAAAACAATAAAATAAATCGTTATCCAGTTCTGTTAATTGATTTGCTGTAGATTTGCAGTTAGTAAAAAAGACAGAATACATCCAGGATATTTTCATTAACATTCCAGCTATATAACTAGAGTTTGCTTCATTACATATCTATTGATTGAGGTTTGGAAGGGAGATCTTATCAGTTTGAGAAAATAGAAAACTGCTTCTGCCTTTTAGTGTTTCACAAAATGAGAGGAGAATTGGTAAGGAATTAAAAGGAATAAAATGAAATGAAGATTGAGTGGAATAGCCCCAATGGTACGATCGTACTAACTACTAAGGAACAAAGAAGAGTATGTTGTGCTTCTCCTCAATCTTGAACTGTTGGTATGTTCACCACGTTTTGCATTAGGCAACTACCAACTCATGTCTTGCAATTTCCAAAATTTGGTGGTTTGTGAATATATTGTTCTTCCACTCAGACTGACTTTGTTTTTCAAGCATTAGATTTTGATTATTTCAAAAATGGCAAGGTATGGTTGGACCAATAACAAGTTTTTAGTAACAATTCACATTTTGATAGGAATCTGTGGATGGATCTTCAATTCCTCCATGGAGCCGTTTTGTGCGATTACATGGTTAGTCTCTTCAAATTTATTTCTTCCTTCAGACCAAAAGTGTCCTTAACCCTCATACTGTTCCAGCTGTATATCAGCCATCAGATCAAAGGTGTCCGTAGGCATCATCCTAGTAGTTTCAGCTAATGCTACAAAGAGTTGCCAGGGTTGTCTAGTCTAGTAATAACAGAGTGTAGAAATAAATCGCCATTGGGTTCTTCTTCCTACTGGCATAGAAAGCATCTAAGACTGAGCTGAAAGCCTCTTCTCTGAAGAATTTCCTGTGTGAGGGGAGTTCTTCTTATAAATAGCCATGAAAAACAGACAACTTTGAATGGTGCTTTGATAATCATACCTGTTAGTGTTTCCAAGGCCAGGAGGTGTCCTGTCCTGTAGATGATAGATAGTTGTTTGCTGCTCTGAATGTGAATTTTGAATTGCTGCTTCGTTTTCATGTTAGAGAGCCTTCCTCCTCGTTTAGTCCTGTAAAGCCTTTTGGCATTCTGAGGAAAACTTCAGTGACCTTTAGTAACTTCTCAGTCGTTGAGAAGCATTCTGAAAGATGAATTCCAACCTTGGGAGCTCCAAGATTCTTCTATTGCGGCATTAGGTGAAGAGGAGAGGACAAATAAATCAGGGAAAAGGTCTTTCAGTCCTCCATGAATATGTAATGGGACTTCTTACTAATCCCTGCTACCAACTTGGACCAATCAATCGTTTTAGGATCACCCTTTCTTGGTAGATAGCTATATCCACTCATCTATGTGGTATGAGGTTATGGGCCAATTTCAAGAAATTTGTGTCAGTTTTATGGTATGTATTGCAAACTTATACTTGCTCTGATGTAGCACTGGACATCCCTTAGAGATGACTTTCCCTCCTTTTAACTCAATATCTTATGAAACTTCTTTACTGAAACCCTGCTACTAAATTTAACCAAAACCACCGTCTGTAATCCTATCTCCCATTTAAATTGTATCACTTCTTTATGTTTTTTGGGGGGAGAGTGGTAAAAGTTTTTTTAGAAAAAGGTGGTCGATACTTGCTTTATGATTTTCCATCAGCTTTTGCATTTTCTTTCTATTAAAAGGAGAAAACTGGCTATATACCAGTCCATTTTATGAAGCTATTGAATGTGTACAATGAAATTATTGTGGAGAGCCTTAAATTCATGCTGTTCCTTTAGGCAGAGAGCCTTGCTCTATGAGTACAATGCAATGGTTTGGTTTAACTTGTTATAAACAACGCAACAGGGCAACTATCAAAATGTCATGCCCTCTGCATTTATTATCAGATGTAAGCTCATATAGTGTCATTTGAACATACATATTATTTGCAAATGTAGAAATATTACTTGCAAATCAATGTTTGTTTGTCAATTGTCCATTGTTTCAACTTGAACTTCAAGTAGAGAGTTTGAAGTTGAAATAATCATCTGATCAAATTTTATCCAAATTCCACCCATTGGGCTTCTTTTTCTCTTTACTTTTTTAAGGAAGATTTCTCCTTGCAGGCTTTGCAATTTGTAGTTCAACCCAACATTTTACTACCGAAAACTTTCTTCTTCTTTGCCTTTTTTTCTTCTCTTTCTGGAGGAGTCAGACTAGAGTGAAAGGATTGTAATATTAACTAGGAATATATTTTAAGGCATGATAAAAGCACCGTCGTTTTAAATTGTCAAAGTCGGTTGTTCGGTAACAAAGTGTGATAAAGTTTGGGAACTTTTGATAGTTGCTAGAAAATGTGGGGTATCAGTTATATATATTGAAATTACTCCAAGCATTAAATTTATTCCAAATATTTTTGTAAAAAGTGTTATCCGAGCACAACTTCATTTCAAATCAAAAGTACGAAGTCAACATCATAGCCAGTATATTCCCACAAGTGGGGTATGGGGAGGGTGGGATGTACGTTGACCTTACCGTACCTTTAAGGGATAGAAAGACAAAACTTCAACGCAGTCGAGCAGAGAGATACTCAAATTTTAGCTAAAAGAGATTATCCTTCATTTCAACTCCTTTTCCTTAAAAAAAAGTCTGTAATTCTCTTTCCCTACTGTGGTCTGCTATTAATCATATATTTGCTTGTTTTCCCACTTTCATCTAAGATTTACCTTTTATTCTGATAAGGTAATGATTTTTTTTGACCAATAGGACACTTCCTAGTATACAATTAGGGCTGTTTTGGTTGAGAGATAGGGATGATTAATCCTTGTTTGAATTTGGGTATATTCCCTTTACAGCAACTAGTTGGCGGTATAAAATTCAGCATTACTAACTTCACACAAGTTATGCCAAATTTAAACTCTGAAAACCAAATGTTGTATTGCCAATGCTTATATAACTTGTATAGGAATACAAATTACCTTTACAAAAAAACTTGTACGGGAAGATGTGTGTTATTTTATGCATGATAGAATATGGAATAAGAATACATATATTAGCAATACATTGATAAGAGTACCTAAATAAAAGAATACCCTTAAAGTCGATAATTTCCCTTTTATCAATCCATGCGTTTGTTATTCACCACATAACAACCAATACTTTATTATTCATGTAAATTAACCTTACTAAAAGTACTAATAAACAATCCCTGTATTATAATCTTAAATGACTAAACTCTAAATCAATAGACCCTGTAGTACACGAATAGTAAAAATCTTGCATTATGGTTCTCTATAAGTAACACCAGGCATCTAGACCAACAAGAATTTCATGGATGCAGCAAAAAGTTTCTATAACCAAAGACACACAAGTCAGTTTTGGTCGATGGCGCTGAATGAATCTTCTATAGATACAGTGATCAATGTGGGGTATAGTTAGGGTTCAAAATTATGTAGGCTACAGTTTAGGATGAGATAGTAGTTGAGCATTTAAATGAGGAATCAGAGATGCAAAGTATGGGATGTTACACCTTTGAATTTTATGTGTGGATGGGGGCTTGTCTTAAACTTTTCGTATCACTGGAACAACTTATTATTATCTTATTCAAATGAAAGTACAAATAATTTAAGTAGCTAGTTATTGCTTACATATAAACATATGATACTTCAACCAACTCTAGTGGCACACTAGGTTTATTAGTGAGGCTTCGGGTCCAACCAAATGAAGGCTTGAGACTTGAGTGTTGTTAAAAAAGGGCACTTGAGACACACTTCAGCCCTACAAATAGGTGCAGACTGAGTCTGTGCTTTGCCTCATGTAGGCAGTGCTTGCCCCTAAGCATGGAAAAAAAGCATCTCAACAAAAATGAACCCTTAATTTTAAAAGACCCACTAAAAGAAAATGATATTATTGCTAATTAGGATTAGAAAATTAGAAATCTACTATAAGAAAGCTAATCATCAAATCTAAAAGGTTAAAACTGCATCTGAATATAAATTTAGTGTGTTTCTCCACCTAATTGACAGGACTTATTTTGCTTATTTCACTTAATTGTAGTTTACTTTTTGCAGAAAAAAAATCTACAATAATTGTAGTTTTTCAATACCTTTATATATAATAACTGTTTTTGGTGTGTGTAATTACTTTTTCTTGTATTCTCTTTGTCAAAAGAAATTGTTTTTCCTCGCATTCTATGTATAAGTTTCTCTTCATCTGCGGAGTTATTATCTAAATGTGTGCTTAAATGCGTTTTACACTTAAAGCCTCGATGGAAATTGGAGCATTTTGCAGTTTTCACCATTGACAGAACTGGTGAGACCTTTAGGTTGCAAGCTCCATCCTTCCAAAGTGTTAACAAGATTTGGTACGCAATCACTTATTGACGATTTTGGTGACATTGATGTAAATAGACTAAATTAGTTCTGTAGCCATATCTAAGTGTTGTATGTCTTCATTGAATTTTTTTTTTCTCTGTATCTTCAACCCAACATTTTACTTGTCCTGAAGAGAATCCTCCCAGTGATATTCTTGTCAAATCGATATTTGGAAAGATATAATGGATGTCCGTTGTTATCTAGTATGGTTAGAATGTCTGGGTTTTACCAGGTTTCCCGGGTTCAAATCCCGGCAACGGAATGAGATGCAAAAGTGTGTATTGGTTCTAACATGGACTAGATGCTAAAAATAAATAAGAGAAGTTGTAAACATTTGGTGTCTGTTGTCAACTACCATTTTTCCTTTTATTTTTAACTATGAGATTGTGAATGTTTCTTTGTGCAGAGATGGGCCATTATTAGGAAGCGACAGGGAACCATTGTCGGGAATGGCTCACAGCTTTCAGAGGCTCAGTTGGCAGCTCGTCACGCAATGTCCCATGCTCTAAATATGCCAATTGGCGCTGGTGGTAATTCTCTCAAATCCTGTATGACATAAACATATCTGTTCCTTCACTACTGTGGAGAGAAGGAAAAAGTTGGGGATAGGGAGAGGGTAGTTATTGTTGTTTTGCTGTCTAGGGACTCTGCATTGGGTGTATCACATGGCTGATAGGAACCCCTGATAATCGATATGTATGTTGTCGTTTATGGTATATGCAATTTGTCTGCAAAGAGGGTAATTGATGATTCAACTGTTCAATGGTTGATAAGATTCTGCTGTTGAAAAATCTTTAGAAGGTCTGAGTTCTATAGCCAATTATTAATGTCTGCATGGAAATACCTGTAGAAAAAATGTGCATGTTAATCTCGGAGAACTGGAGCAATGTCTCTTTCAATGTCTTAGTCTATCCTTGTATGCTGCCGTTCTAACCCAGGTTATTGTGTTGCTTCAGTGGGGCCTAATTCAGGTGGTGGATCTAGTAACTCTTCTCTTCCTGTTACTGCCGACTTGGCATCTGGTGGTGCACAATCCCAGCATCAACAAGACCCGTTATCTTCAAAACCTCGGATAGTCCCTCAAAAGCCAGCACCAAAGCCTACTACGAGCTCAGATTCAATGGTCAAAGTTACTGCTGTAGCTGCAGGGGCCCGCATTGCTACCTCTTCGAATTCTGCCTCACAGGTGAAGCTAGCACAACCTAAAACTCCCCTCCAAATACCTGGAGGAGGTTCTGCAGTCAAATCATCTGTCCCAGGTAGTACAAATGGCTTGCCCAGTAATGTGCATTTTATTCGTACTGGTCTGGTGTCCCATTCCGCTGGCCCACCAAAGGCTATGCACTCTGCTGGCCCATCAAATGCCTCACGACCTGGAACTCAGCAGGGGTTGAGCCACTCTTTGAAACCCGCTTCGCCCACAGTTCAACCTAAGCCAATTGGTAATTCATCCAAACCAAATGCTTTAGCTGAACCCACTGTCCCAACGTCTACTCCAGTTGCTGAGCTTAAAGTAAATACGAACCAAGAAGTTCTCGAGAAAGTTCAACAAGATCAAACACCTCCATCAGTCAACGCGTTGATAAAGAAGGTCGGTGAATCAAAAGAGCACAAAAAAGAGGATCGAGATCCTGTTCATGCTAATGCTCCGGGCGTTCAGGTTCAAGAAAAGTTGATTAGTTTGCAAGGTCAGGAGATAGCCAACAATGATACTAGTGATCCCAATGAAGTACCAACTAGAACTGAAAGTGGGAGTGCTAATGGAGGTGATCCCAGTAAGGAACCAGCTGAAACTGAGAAAGGGAAAAATAAGATGGAGTGACTACTAGGTTGGACCAACTTTGTATGTAAAGTTAGATTCATGGTTGAGTGTTCTTGTCATCTACCCTTAGTGGTTTTGCTTCTTTTTCTTTCCCCTTTTTATTGTAAATGTGTAGGTTACTTGCTATGTATTGTTTATAATTATTAGGTGACAAATTACAATTCTTTGATACCTCCATATCAATTGTTGAATATTTCCATGTGTAATCTTGAGATCTCTTTGCAAGTGGGTTAAAGAGACTACTTCACTAACTAATTTTGTCTTTTCTCTGTTGCCTTGGATAACCTACAAAAATGGTCATATTTAGTTCAAGAGTATTGAGGATAGACTAGTTAGACTATGTGTCAGAGGCATGAATGAAAAGTTCTTTTTAACTTTTAAAAAGGCGAATGATTAAGTATTCGTCCATTCTTAATTAGAAGTCTCGGTTTAAAAGCCTTGAATGAAGTCGCATTTGATTTCTTTTGACATACGTGCTTCAAATTCTTCTTTTCTTTTGATGTAAAAGGATCTATCGAAAACAACTTATCTACCATACAAAGGTGAGGGTAAGGTTTTGCATAAATTCTACCTTCCTAAACCCCACTTGTAGGATTGCACCTGATATGATTGTTGACTTCCTTGGCTTCTGAAATGAACACATTTGAGAACAATTCCTTCAAAAGAACTAACTAAAGGACTAGAATTCAATCTTATGATATCAAACCTTTGAACCCCTTAAACAGTAAGTCCAATTTCATTTACAAGTTCAAAACTCGAGTGTATTGACTGTATGAGAGGTTTCGGATAGACCCTCGGTTCAAGGAAGAACAGTCTAGAAAAAGCAGTAATGAAAGTAAAAGCATAACAACGCATTTTGAACAACAGAGACATTTATTCTTACTAATAACATTTGAACTTCCCAAATATTTTCAGTACAAGTAGATGAAACTGCATATTCACAATGAAATGATACTTATAGCATCATAAGTAACCAATCATTTTTCCCAGAAAACACATTTACAACTGATGAAACTATTTACAGATATTTACATCCAAAGAATATTACAAGCATAATCACAACACTTGCTTTTTAGCTTTCACTCTTTTTTTCATTTTCTTAATTTTCCTTTTATAACCATCATTTTTTCACTTCTCCTTCCTCCAGACAGTTCAAATGACAAATTTACACCAATTATCAAGAGACAAAGTCGAGGTTACTTCAAATAATTCTGAAAAACATAAGACACAAGGTACTGGGAGTGTCCATAGACGATTTTTTATTTTTTTACAGTTTAACTTTCAGTTTACTCCTCGTCCATATTTAGGCTTGTAATAGGTAAGAAAAAACAGCTTAGTGTTTGATCCACTATTCAACAAAGAATCTGGAGAAAAGATATCAAATCAACTGAGCCACTGCAGCATGTCAGCTATACCGCAAAGATGAGAGCCACTGTTCCATAAACTTCTCATTCCCTGCATGTAAAATTCAAATTCGATAAGCACAAAGTACAGAACAGAAAGTTAAGAACTAGAGTGATGGAAAGAGTACTGTTATTCAACAGTAAACACATTTCTTTTTGGTTTATACTCTATCTAAATCAATGCATCGTTCAAAAATTATATACATAAACTTGTTTAGTATTGGATGGGAACGAAAGGGTTGTAGACGTAATGTTTCCAAAAAGGGTACATTTTAGGAGAAAAGAGATTTCAGATTTTACGGATATGTAATGGCCAAGAGTGATGTTGCATATAAATGAGAAGTCTCTCGATGACAAGAAGGTTAAAATACTTATATCTCAATGAGTAAACAGAACCCGCGCTAACCTATTACTGGCTTGTTAACGAACTCATAAATTCAACTCCAAACAAGAAATCTGAATTAAGAACAGCTACCAACTGATATGGTGCTAAATACTTCTCAACTGATCAAGTTGTGTGTGACAAAAGGACAAGAACTAACTATTATTTTCGAGAGGGAAATAAAAAGGGACAAGATCTAAGTTGTGTAGAAACCAGGACATGATATGTTGCTACATATGAGTTACACTAATTGACAACAAGTTATTCCGCAAAAAGATTTCTAGGCAACAGCCATTTATCATGTAGGAGATGCTCTTTACATACGTCGATGAGAAATTCATTCTGGATGATAATTCAGTGCTGCAGTCATGGCTTAAGATTACTAGTTACTAATCATTGCCAACCATTGCCCTCTCCTCTGTAAAAGACAAGGGGAGAAAAGTATATTTTGAACACATTCTAATTCTCTAGATTAGAGAACCTAAAAACATTTGATCAACAAGGCCAATAAAATCATCCTAATTTAGTCACAAAATTGAATGAAAGGAACATTTGGTAATCATAACATTCTAAGCTTGCATAAGATCTGCTGGTATAGTTTCAGCACATTAACAAAAAGGAACTAATCGAAAAGCAGGAAGGCTCAATTCAACAAATTCTGATTATGAAACAAGACTTTGTGTTCAAGTCCCTGCTTGTGCCATAAATTGTAGTTATAGCAGGGAAAGTTGAAGAACCTTGCGAAAGGTACTAGTCCATTTGTAGATCAGGTAATTTCCGCAAGCATTAAGTTTGTTTCAACATCAATTTGCATAGTTCTCATTGAATTGCTACTTAATAGCCATTTGCAACCAGCATGACATAATCAACTGAGAGCCCTTACTGGAGTTTGATATAAAAAGGGCAGTTGGAAGCATCCTGCATTTGCATGGGGTGGGGGGAAGGGTTTCACTCCAAGCCGGCTCAAACCAATGACCTATTGGTCACGTAGACAACTCTACTCTTGTTTCAAGACTACCCATATATAAGGAGTTTGATATATTTCAAATAAATTTGGTTTTCATCATTATATAAAAGGATAATTGTTCAAGAAATTGACTCTTACCAGAAGCATGTATATCCCTGAAATTACCAATGGTCTGCATGAACTTGTCTTGAGCATTATCTTCCAAATCCGCGCGCCCACGTCCATAGCAAGGAACAAGTACAGCAAAACTATCATCTCTATCATCATCACTCTGGAAACCAGGGCCATGAGGCTCCAACCATCCAACAGACCAATCCGAATCATCTGACTCAGAACCTGAAACACATCCGCCATCCGATGGAACAAGAACAATATCATACTCCCTATCAACCTTCCGCTCCTCACGACTCTCCCATTTTCGCTTAACCTTTCTAGATGAGGAGGCCATATTCCTTCTCCTATCAAGAGTGAACTTCAAAGTATCCAATTCCAACAAACTCGAATCAGGTGATGAATTTACAGAAGTCCCTTTCGATATTTTAGGTTCTTGATGCTTTCCACTCCAAAGCCACCATGATAAAGGGTTAAAAGCCAAAGCCATGTCTTAGTAAATCAAGTAAATTACTTGCCCTTTATAGAATCAAAATCCAGGATTGAGTTATGAACAAAAACGTTGGCGGATATAATGGATCTTGGATTTCGAAGCCTAATGACAATTGAATGTGCTATAAGAGTTATTTGTCCCTGTACAAAAGAATCCAGATAGTAAGAAGAATTAATACAATCAAATGATACAAACACTATTAAGATAGCATGTTATGCTTAGCCCAAAACAACAACATACTCAGTGTAGTCCCACAAGTAGGGTGGGGAGGGTAAAGGGTAGGCATACCTTACATCAGCTCAAGGTAAAGCATATCAAAGCAGGTCAAAAAAGAAATGATTGGAAGTGGAGAAATCATGGCAAAATACTGTAAAAAGCATGGCAAAGCATGCTGAAAAATGAACAATAACTACAACAAAATAGTGCAATAATCGAAGTACAAAAGACCGTAGTTTAGTAACAGAAACTAAATGACAGAAAATACAGGAAAAAATACTATGACTACTAATATAGAAGGATAAGCGAGACATACCACCTAACCTTAGCCAAGCAAGTTTTTTTAATTAAGTTCTTCAATTTTCAATTTTCAGTACATCAAGAACCTAGAGTGTGCAAGCACCTTTAATCAAAAATAATAACAAAATCACAGAACATAAATAAACTGAGATCTTCTTCCATTCATTGTGACCCATAATGTGGTCATCTTTATGACATTTTACCTAAAAATACTTCAAGAAATTCAAGTTCTTCCCTTTTTTCCTCCTTTCCTTTTCTAGGTTCCCATAGCAATAAACCAATGTTCAGCTTATAGAAAAGTCTTAAAAGAAACTGCTAGCCAATAATATTAACACTCCCTAGAAAGAGTCATGATAGAAAATTAACACCTAATATGTTGAGCCTAACAATTAGCTTAACTTTTTATTGTAATTCAACACAATTTAGCTCAATTTCCAGTAACTATACAACAAGGTATTCCACAAAATAAGACTCCAATTTCAACTTCAACCAGTCAAACAAAAAACCATCAAACACAAAGCAAGCACCCAAAAAAAAACAAAAAACAAAAAGGATAACCAGAAAATCAAGAATCCCAGTACTAATTCTCAAGAAAGAAGAAAAAAAAAACATGTCTTTGCAAATTAGCTCTACAAAGCTCTTCATCAATACAAAAAAAAAAATCATCCAAAGAAAGCAACTTTTTCAGAAACTCAGTACAAACATAGCTTTACAATTAGCTAAAAATCTTCATAAATAAACAAAAAAATCAAATCTTTATGAATCTAAACATAAAAAGAAATCATCTTTTTCAGATTTTCAATATGGATATCTCATAAATAACCTTAAAATTCCCCTTCTCTATCAAACTTCATAAAAATTAATCCAAAAATTTCAGTTGCAGATAACAAAAAAAAAACCAGAATTCATAATATATATACCTTGAAAACTCAAAATTAAGTAAATCAGAGCACTTCTAATTCAAAAGGGGTTGTTTATTTTTCCAAATCTGCCGATATTATCGAAGAAAAAAGAAAAAAAAAGAGATTTTTTTTTTTTACATACGAAGCTTTGTGATAGTTTCCTTCAAGAATTCAATCACCAAATCAGAAGCAGAGTCTAAATAAAACACAGCTTATTTCTGAATTTTTTAAATAAAAAGAAATTATCGTCTGCTTCAAGGTTCAGGTAATAAGGGCAAAAATGTCATTTAAATATCGTTTCATACGCGGATTAAATTATTTCGAAATTATACTCATTGAGCTAATAAGATTAGAAATAAAACGAGATGTTAAAAAAAAGTATAAATCTACTCACAAACTCAGCTCTAGAATATCTCAGCTTATTTTGTATCAAATAACGTCATTTGATACACGGACTAAATAATTTTTTGACGTTGATAAATTTGTGATCTGATACAATAATTAGTCGATCTTATTCCGCGTATCAAACCACTTTAGTCTAAGGGTAATTATGGAATTTTGTGATAAGTTTGTGTGTTGATTGGGTATGTATGATTGGTGATAAGATAAGTCAAAATTATAAAAAGTGAGTGCCAGGTCAGATGGTATGCCACGGTGGCAATGGGACCCAGAAACAAAGATAACGTGGCTGGTCAATTTCTTGTGTGTGTGGTTCAAGTAATTTGGCCACTTGTTTACCAAGAAAATAAAAAAAATATTCATATGTTTAAGTTTAAAATTTTTTATATTATTTAAAGTATCAAGTGCCATAAATTACCGAAAATAAATAAATAAAAATATTTTGTATCCATTATTTATGGACTTGTGGAGTTTAGTGTCTTAGGTGTTTCCCTGAAAATAGGAAAAGTAAATCTAATTTATTAGAGGAAAATATATATATATATATATATATATGTATATATATATATATATATATATATATATACTCGAGAAATATTGGGTTGATTAATTAAATTTATGTCGTTTAAGACTTTTAGTATGATTTTTTAATCAGAATTTTTTAATTTTTAAAATTTGAATCGGATCTTTAATTAATAATAGAGAAGATTGTGTAGTGGTCGTTTCGGTTCGATTTTGAAGTATATTGATTCGGTTTGTTGGTTATTGATTTGTAGACATGCTAAATCGTTATATAAACATTAAGATATTGGTTTGTCCGTTGATGATTGTTATCAATTTAACCGTTAAGATTTGATATAAAAAATCATTGAAAAACACTTAGAAACAAGGTGACAAACCAAATGAACATACACGTGAGTTGACAAATTGCAGTTTGGTTAAAAGCAAACATTGTCACATTGTAGAAAATCGAGAGTTTGAAACCGTCAGAAATAAAAGTAATAAACTCTAAGTTAAAATTTTTATACACCAAATAATATAAATATAATTATTTAATTTGCTATCGAGTTATTGATTAACCCATAAACCTCAACATACTAAAAGTCAATAAAGAATCATAATCATAACCAAAAAACTATTAAACTAATAAACGATTATCAATAAATCAATAACTTTTATTTCAATTCAAATTATTAATTTCGATTCAATTCGATTTGATGGAGGCTTTCATTCCACATCTCCACAAAAACTACTGTTAGGAAAGAAAAGTTGAAATTGCTTAGTACAATTTAAACTAGACACCTATAGTTAGTTGTTAGCCACAACTTTTTGAAAATGTTGCATGTTTGTCTATAATAAATAATAAATAAATGTATCTACTTGTTAGATTGGTTAAAAGCACATTCATGGACAAAGACAATTCTATAAAATAAAATAAAAACAGTTGGAGAATTTGTCCAATATAATTTTAGGTTTACAACAACTTTGTTTTGTTACCTTGATTAGGGTTAATATCTCCCATGTGTTAATATATGTTCTTCTTTGCTTAGCTAATCATATTATTTTGATTTTTTATGGGGGAAAGGGGAGCGAATGTTACGCAATAATTTCGTATGTTATAATGTCACACGTTTATGTATGTATGTATATATGTTATTAACTTCGTTTGCTATGTATTGTTTTGATATGAGTTACTATTGTGTTGAGAGACTGAAATAATTTTTCTGCTTCTATAAAAGAAAACGTAAAAGTAAATTATGCATTATATATTCAGATTTTATTAAAATTAGACTGAATATATTAATATTGTCTAACCAGAATAAAACGTATTTATCGAAATGATTGAAGAGAATAGGAAAATGTACAAATTAGCTAAGAGAATATTTTACATTTTTCACATGTTTAAAAAGGAGTTTGAGTTACAAAGAAAGAGGGTGGAAAGAGAGAGACTTTGTATTTATATTAATTATAATAAAATTTTCACACCAAATCTTAAAGTAAAAGTCTACAATTGAGATTCATGTACCTATGATACAAATTAGAATTTTATCTCACATTAGGAAAATTACTAGTTGATTAATTGGAATTGACTCTCATATAAATATCTTAGGAAAAATAGCAAGAATTATTAAAAATTAAGATGATAATTAATTAATATAATTCCAAATTAAAAGGAATTTGTTTTTTTCTAAAATATTTGCGGCTAGGTGGGGTTTAGTATTTTCATTTCTATTTTACCAAGTAGGATTAGGACAAGAACATGATAAAGGACAAAATGGCAAAAAAGTTAAAATTGACTACATCTATTTTTTTTTTCTATAAAAGAATTTAAGTTCTACATATATCAATGTTGTTTTAAAAATATATTCACATCATTAGGTCAATTTAAAGTAATTACAAGTAACTTTATTTCTTATCTTTGATTAGAAATATACATCAAAGAATGAATAATTCACTATTAATGTATGTACTTAGGTATATAATTTAAATCCTTTCAAAAATATTAATACTTAATATATATTTTTCTTGTTGTGCTTTAGATATTCAAAACTTACTAATTCGATTTGTATCGGCTAAACAGATTGAGAGGAAAAAGGAGAGTATGAAGATAAAATGTAAATTCAGAACTTTTAATTAAAGGTAAAAAGATTTTGATATATTTTTTAGCCACCCTGCAATAGTTATAATTAATATAAAAATTAGCTTATGGTTCAATCATTCATGATGGCGACTTACATTTAGTAGCAACACCTAAATAAAGGTTTGATAAGTAGGGCTTATATTTTTATTTTTTTTGAAATTTTTGGCCTAGATTTATTCTTAAATTTCAAAGGCAAACAAACTTTTATATCTCTATGACAATTTATTCGATTTTGTTTTAAATCTTTAATCGTACTTTTATTTTATATATTATGATATTAGAAATTCTTTTCAATAGTAATTTGTTTTATTTTATGTCATAAGATTTGTTTTATTTTAAAAATACTTACTCTCTAGATATCTATAGTCTTTAAGAATAGTTAATTATCACTAAAATTGACGAATAATTTGATATTTCTATTTTTAGAAGATTACGATAATTAATTTTGTGAAGGAAAGTATAAGAACACACAAGCAAAGGCTAAAATTGTTTGTATTGCAAATGGGATGACGAAAATGATCGTTTTGCAAGAAAAAAAGGAGTACCGAGCAACTCTGTATCCAGGGATTCGAACTTAAGATTTCTAATTAAAAATAAAAAAGTATTTATCAATCGTCAGATTCTTGGTGGATAGTGGTTTACAAGTTTAATTAATTCAAGAGTGTGATGATTTTTTAGTTGGCCCAATTTTGTTCACATTTTCCTTCAAACCAATCAATGCACAAGTGCAAGTGGTTGGCCCAATTTTGGAATAATTATTTTGTAAATCAATCTTTTTTCTTTTTCTTCTTGCAACTTATGAAATTTTTTAGATCACAGTCTAAAAGGCTTTTTTAAGAAAAAAAATCTAATAAGAAAATATTAGACTTTAGAGCACGACTAAAATTTTGTTAGTTACTACAAAATGTCAAATAATAGTTTAATATTTTATTTATAAAATTGAACAATATATAAGTAATCATTAGACCAAAAAATATTCGAAAGAATGATTTATAATTTTGCTTAAAATGGTACTTCTTCTATTCAAATTTATGTGACACCTTTTATGTTTCGAAAGTCAAATTATTTAAGTTTGACCGAAAATTTGCGCACAAAATCTTTAATTGTTTTTGCAATAAAATTTATATACTTGTAAACTACGTAAAGACTATTATAAGTCACAACAATTGATAATTTAAAATTTTTAAAGATCTTTGAAAAACTTACAGTAAAAAATAAACTTATTTAAATAGCGAAATTCAAAACGTATCACATAAAATAAAACGAAGGAAGTACTTTTTTATATAAAAGTTTACTCCACAATTTTGCTATCATTTAAGTCGAGATAATTTTTTTATTCAATCTCTAAGTGAATAATATATTCTTATATTATAATTTAATTTTTAATTTTTAAATTGTCTCACATAAATTAAGACAAACGAAATAATAATAATAATAATAATAATAGGTCGACTACAAAGTAAGTGTTTAACTATATATATATATTTCTTTTGACTTCTCTTTGCCGACAAATAATCATATACGTAAGCGCGTAAGATTTGATCATTGCAACTTTTGAATAATATAGGCATATAGATATCTTTTTATTTTTGCCTTTTGTTCTTGTCTTCGGAGCGGAACAGTGGTAATTTAAGATTTTTAAAATATAAATATATTATTAAATAAAGAAGGAAAAAATGTATTTAGTTGAAATTTATCTTTGATCTTCTAAATTGATAATTCAAATTTCACGAGTGTGTCTATATATATCTAGTCCAAAAAATGAGTATATATTATTATTCATCAACATAAATATCCGAAAACTTCGTTCATCAAAATTGAATGGATACAAATGGTTTTAAAATATATAATACACTCTAGGTTTTACGTTCTTCAATCAATAGCTAGAGTATGTAAATTCTAACAATTAGGGAAAATAAACATATTTTATACAATCATTTTTTTTAAGCAATTTCTATTACTACTACTTAAGTAGTTTGCTTTTTAATAAAATTGTAGAGTTGTTTATGTGTTAATTTTCAATGAAAGTAGAGGATGCGCTAAAAAAAACTTAATATATATAAATATGAAATTTGAACTAAAGTTATTGAATTATGTAGTATTCAGCAACGAGATTGTAGCATTGTTTATGTTTAAAAAAAGTTAATATATATAAATATAAAATTTAAACAAAAGTTATAGAATTATGTCGTATTCAGCAATGAGTTTGTAGCATCGTCTATGTTTAAAAGGAAAAAAAATTAAAAAGGATGATACTGAAGCTGATAGATGGTGGTAGCTCATCCAAATCATACATCTTTGACATTTCAAATTTGATTTAACTAATACATCAATAATACAAAGTTTTCTTACCACAAATAGATACAATTTAATTAACTTATTATAACACGTAATATATCTTATTCATATATATTAGTTGAATAAATACGTTTAAAATCAAAATAAAAAAAAAGAAGATAGTCAAAATAAGTAATCAATCGAGATTATGGTACCATATGTACATGAAAGCTCACAAGGAGATGTCATTTAGGATAAATAAAATTATGAATTTTATTGTTAATTCATCACTAAATCATACTATATAGCTAATGCTTTTTTAAAATAATCTTCACTAAGCCATTATTAAATAGAATTAATATTGAATTAGTTATAACATGTAACAAAGAGGGATATGGAAAAAAGATATGTTCAAACATGCATGCATAGTTGTAGAGAGAGAAAATATTTATAATGATTGTTAAAATCAACCTAATAAAATTATGATTTATTTTATTTATTTATATTTAAATGGATTAGCAATTTATTTTTTTTATTAATTGAGTTCATATTTATTAATTTAATTTAATTCATTTACAAATTGAATCGATATTACAATTCAGATTGAGCCATTTGGTAATTTTTACTAAAATATTTTTTTATTTGACATATTTTTTAAAAAGAAGAACATCAAAGAGTTTTTTGTCCTTTTATTAAAATCCAATTTGATCGAAAAATTGGTCTAATTATTCCCAATTTTCTATTTCTCTCTTTCAAACTTTGTAGCAAGTTGAAGAGAAGTAAAAGGATGGCCATGAAAAGAAAGTTGAGCTAACGTAACCAAGTCCATTTTTTATCGCACGTATATCTTCGAGAAACGATTTAGGTTTATCCACTGATAATATAATATAGTTTAATAATTATTTATCCATATCGAAAATTTATATTAACTTGTAATTAAAACTTTTAAGGTGAGGATACATGTATTATATATAATTAATAATGATTTAGTGATAAGACTTTTTGGGAAAACTTATATCATATATTCGTTCGATTATGTTAAACTCAATACTTATAAGTTTTTATCCAATTTGATCTTTATATTATTATTGAATATTGTTTTGGATATATCTTTAAATACGATAATGAGTGAAAGTGATTATCGATATTTTAACAAATAAAAAACACTATTCCTTTTCCTATCCATTTAATAACATTTCTATTTTTTTTAATCTATTTTAATTTCTTTATATAGAGAGACAAAAAGAAATAAGTACTTCTTATTGATAAGAAAAATGAAAGAAAAATATATAGAAGAAAGAAAAAACCATTCTAGCAACATTGATATGTTCGCTAAACTTCGTCAAACTCAAAATTTCCAGCTCCACCACCAACTGGCAGTATCCACCGCAGCGCTGCCGTCCTCCTCCGCCAACGACGGCGCTACCATCGAAGTCATCCGCCGTCCACGTGGCCGTCCACCCGGCTCGAAAAACAAATCCAAATCCAAATTTAAACCCAGTTTCATCATAGCAACACGTGATGGTCACGTGGAGAAACCCACTATGAGTCCTTACATCCTCGAAATTCCCATCGGATTGATATTATCGATTCGATCTATCGATTTTGCGGGAATCAAAATTTGGGTCTATGTATTCTAAACGGGTCGGGTACAGTTACTAATGTTACACTTAAACAGCCTTCAATTAACCCATCTGATTCTACAATTACCTTCCATGGAAGCTTCAATATTCTTTCGATTTCAGCTACAATTATACCAAGTGATTTTTCTCCGATTCCGAACGGGTTCAGTATTTCATTAGCCGGTCCACAAGGTCAAGTTGTTGGTGGACCGGTAATTGGACCGCTTTTTTCAGCTGGACCGGTTTATTTAATTGCAACGACGTTTAATAAGCCTTTTTATCACAAATTTCCGGCGGAGGACGACGGAGACGGCGGTCAGTCGCCGGATTCCGGCGCCGGAGATAATGGGCAGCCACCGGAATCAAATCAGCGTGAGTATTGTTATAGTTCTAATCAGTTGCCATCGGATGTGATATGGGCACCTACCCCTAGACAACTACCGCCTTACTAAAAGTCGTATTCAGAATGTGAAATTTATGGATTTAGATTTAAAATTTATCTTGTGTTTATTGAGTTTAGAATATATATTTTATTTTTATTTAGATTTATTTTAACATATATTGAGTTTGAATCAATGTTACTGTTACAATTGTGAAAAAAGAAGTTGAAATTTTAATTTTCTATGTTTGATTAACGTAGTTAGCTTTGAAATTTTATCTTATTTTATTTTTAGTATGTTAAAAAATTGAAAATATTTTATTTTATATTTATGGATTATTTTATAATTAAGTTTTATTATCGAAGATAATAAACTTCAATAATTTTTTTTCTTTTAAATTTTATCTACGATGCAAAAATAAAGTTTACACATAAATTAAAACAGATAAAATATTATTCTATTCAGTTCCATAAATGTTATTTAGATTAATGTTGTTTGGTACGAGGATGAAATAGAAAATGATAGCTAATTTCAAAATTTTAATATAAATAACAAGATCAAATAATCTAACAATATTCAAACGTCAAATAAAATAATTTATAGACTATTATTTTTATCTCGTATAGTATATAAGAATATATATTTTATTCGTATCTGATATGGCATTCTAGCTCAACTAATTTGATTTCACATTATGCAAAGCTTATTCATGATAATTTTCAATATTAATAATTCGAACTTGAAATTTTTGATTGAATCGGAATATATCTATCCACCGCATTATATACATTGATGGTTACCAAACGAAGGTTTGGTTCTCAAGTCTGTGTGGTTGATGCTGATTGGTGAAGAAATTTAGTTTCTCTTTGAGACATTTACTTTGAAACTACAACAGCAGCAGTAGCAAGTGGCTGAAGATAATGCTGACTTTTCACTTCCATGAATGGATTCTTCTTATATTGGTTGCCTAATTAAGTTGACTCTTTGTCAAATGCATAGATAATGCATTGGATTGAGAAATATGAGTTAGAGGTTCGATAGTCGGGTGTAATTTTATAAGTGAAATTTCAGTATTATATAAATAAAATTTATTTATATTTTAATGAGATAGAAAAACTGTTATAAATAGAGTTTCAGTTACTAAATCTAATCATTGATGAAAAATAAGCTAGCAAAGGCGGACCCACATGGTGTCCGTCGGGTGCTCGAGCACCCATTAACTTCGTTAAGGAATATATATATCTATGTAAAAATTGATAGGTATTTGTATAAAATTAACATAGAGCACTCAATGAATAAATGATTTAGTTGGCCTAATAGCTCCTGGATGGGTACTTAACACTTTTTTAGTGTTGTTGTACCAATGTTCGAATCTCACTGTTAACACATATTTTTTATATTTTCACTTTAGAGCACCCACCGTAAGCTAGTATACAAGTTTTTTTCAATTCAAAGTGAAAAAAAGGAATTATTCCTTTAGCAAATTAGGATAAAATTGAGTAAAAAAATCTTGATTTAAGATAAATTGATGAGAAAATGATATTTTTTTTTAGAATTTACTCGGATATTTAAAAATTGACTAATCAACAAAAATACATCCGTCTAAGAGAACTTAGTTATTTTTTTAAAAAAATAATAAAGACTATCATATGGTTAGATTTTTAATTGAAAATTTTACCATAGTTCAAATATAATTCTAATGTTTTATTCCAAAAAGATTTTAAAATATAGAAATATATCCAATTAATACTGTTCCATTGGCTGCTGAATCCTTAGTTGATTTCATTCTTTTTAGCAAGGCCTATAGAATTAATACTGTCGACGTAAATTTAATATTATATTATATACGTGATTTTTATAGTTAACTTTTAATGATATGCGAATTATGAATCTACTTAAAATAATTTATTCAATTAGCTATTCACTTTTTATTAAAAAAGATAAAATTACATATTAATATACTATTTTTTTCAGACTCCATTTGTAATATTATATTTAATTTTGCATGTTATTACTTCTAACTACATATTTTTCTACTTTCTTAATTTAGTGTTAAATTAGAGAAGAACAAACAAATTAAAAGGGAAAAAATAATTAAAGAGTTTGTATTTATCATTCAAAGACTTTTCACCACTATTAAGGGAGAATTGTGCAATTTGGTGGGTGAGAAAACAACCAACTTGTGTAGTGCACATATTGAAGCTTTCTCTTCCTTTATTACTATTTTGGTCCGCTTTTAATTGTTATATGATTTTTTATTTTTAGAGTTATATCATATGAATTTTGACTGACATTTTATGATGTAATTTTTTTATTATATTGATATAAAAAAGTTACGTATTATAATATTTTTTATATAGTTTTTTAATATTTAAATTTTTTTCTTTAAGATATCGAATGAATGTATTCTAATAACTTAAAAGATCAGTCAAATTAACTTTTGAAAAACGTAATGTGACAATTAAAAATGGACGGATAACATATCATCATTTTGATGCAACTTTGGCTCTTTCCTTGACCTACTTCTATATGTCCCATTTGCTGTTCGGCAACTCAGAAAAAAGGGTAAAATAGTCATATTTTTGGGTATTTATAAAAAAAAATGTTATAAGATTGTATGAAAAGTTATATTTGGGGGAAATTTAATGAAATTATTCCTAATATATGTATGTGAAATCAGAATATACGAAGACAGAAGTGAATTACGAGTCGGACCAATCTGCGAATCGAGCGAGCTCCCCTTGCATGCAATGATGTGGTGGTAAACCTCTCATTCTAGTTCAATGTTCTCCGAACCATGCGAGATGGTTTCCCATAAATAAAGTTAAAGAACCTTATAATCGCAATATATTTTGTAGATTTTTATAATATTTAATTATTTGATTTATGGGCCAAAATTATCATTAAAAAAAGTCTTATATTGTTTGTATATAAATTTTCGTTGGTTATCCACTTATTTTTGATAGTTGTTTAGTAAATAAACCTATTTGTTTTTTGTGCAATTTATGAATTTTTTGAATTACAACCAATAAATTTCTGCTAAGTGTTTATAAGAAATATTAATTAGATCATGATCTAAAATTTTATAAATGGACAATAGTCTAATATTTATGAGTCATAAAGGCTAAATTTATCCAAATTCTAAGAACACTAACAAAAATCTTAACTTAAAGAGAAAAAAAAAAGGATTTTCGTAAATCAATTGCTACTTGCTTTTAGGGAATTATTGTAGTTTAGTTGATTATCTAAAATTTCACCTTGTTGTTGAGGGTTCAATTTTCCACCTTGTAATTCTCTTCTCTGTCCCCAAATTTTTAAGTAGAGATTATGCGGATAAACAAATATATATTATTTAATTACTTCATGTAACTACAATTTGTATTAATTAACATTCACAACTAACCTTAAACTATATTACATATCTCCTATCTTCCTCTCTCTCGCCCCTCTCCTCTCTCTGAAATCTCACTCGTCTCTCTCCTCTTTTTCTAGTCATCTCTCCTCTCCTTGCCCATTCTTTCTCTCGCTTCTTTATGTCCAGTATCTCTTGCTTATACAAACACAAATACACAAATACAAATGTTAACAATCGTTTATACAAACACAATGATAACAAAAACATTATACAAAGTGTCAACTATACAAATCTCTTTACAAATACAAATACAAATTATGTGTCAAAGTATAAAGATCTCTTTAGTAATACAAAGACAGACACATGTATTCGTTGATTATAGTATTAATACAAATGATGATGATAAATTATACATATACAATACAAATTGATATGATTATATACAATTTATTCATTGATACAAATTATATCTCGTTAATACTATTGTATTCATGATTCATATACATATTATTATATCTACACATACACAATTATGCAGTTATATAAATACAATCATTGATACATACGTTTACCGGTATATATATTCAATTATCTGATAGATTTACAAATACAATTCACCTCTCTTCACTCTCTGCCCTCTCTCGCTCGCCTCTCTCCTCCCTTTCCCAATCTTGCTCGTCTCTCTCCTTCCTTTCCAATCTTGCTCTTCTTTCTCCTATCTCTAATATGTAGATATAAATCGTGATTAGCAAACTATAGCTATAAAACCAAATTAAATTTATTTTAGTGGCTATTTACAAAATTTCCTTTTTTTTAAAAAAAAAAAGTAAATCTATTGCTTGTATGGGCTCAACTTAGTTTGAACTACTTGGGCCCTTCTCATTCTTCTTTATGCTAATATATATATAAGGAAAAATTAGTAAATTAGTCAAAATAAATAACATATTTAGTAAAAATATCCATACTTTATAAATATTAGCAATAATGTCAAAATGTCATTATTTTAAAAAATTTATGTGTCCCAATTTTCTTCCTATTTTATCTCTCTTTTTCAATTAATTCTATATATCCTTTTAAAAAAAAAAAATCATTCTCTCTCATATTTATCTTTTCAAATTGTTAATTCTCTCTCCCATTTAATTTTTTTTTCTCTCTCATGGTTATCTTTTCTGATTTTCCTCCAACATTCAAGTTGCAAATATTTTTTTGCCATATATTTTGGTTGTTTTTTTAATTCAAAATTGAATCAACAAGAATCCCTTTGATTAAGGTATCTCTAATTTTTTATCCTATTTTCAGATTTGTTTTCTAATTTTATTTTTGTTTAAATCTTAAAAAAATGTTTTTAGTATTTTTCAATTTCCGTTATGATTTCCTCTCCAATGGCTGAATCCAAGAGGCTTACTAGAGGTATTCATCTTAATCAACCAATTTCTGGTGATTTTTCATCCTTTATTTATTTATTACTTAACAATAGTGTATAATGTATGATCCGCTGCTAAAATGAGGGTAAGAACATTTACAAGACTCATTGGTGTGCAAAACCTTCCTCAAATTCAGAACGCAAATGTAGAATCTTTGTCTACTCGTGAGGATCTTGAAAAAGACGACGAAGATCGGATAGTTGTCGAACAATTTTCTATTAGTTTGTTTTGTATATATAGTTCTTTTTTAGAATTTGGTATGCTTTCTTAATTTGTATTCAAATCGCTATGTATACTATTAATACTTGTATTTATTAAAAATTTCATGTTGCATGGTTTATGAATCTTGTATTTGTCCCTAATTTGTATTCATCCAAATATATGTCAACTAGTTATGTATTTTATTTATAAGAACTTTCTATTAGTTTATTTGTATTCGAATACAAATACAAATAACAGACATATTTGAATGAATACGACATAGAAAAGGAAACAAGATTTTGAAAAGAAAAATAAATACACAGTGAAAAATATATACGAATACAAATGTATTTCTTAAATAGCTACATTTTATTTGACATACATATTGAAAAGAATACAAACTAATAAAGGTATGTCAACTGAATTTGACATTTTTTTTCTAATTTGTATTTATTCTAAAGGTATGTCAACTAGTTATTTATTTTATTTAAGAATGAGTACACCAAATATTCAATTATTTCTTTTCAATTTTATATTTCATTCACTTTTTCATCATACTAATTTTTTGTATTTTATATATTATTATACAAAATTTTAAATAAAAATTAGAATAAATAGAAATAAAAATAAAATACATATTGAAATGAATACATACAGGATTTTTGAAGAAAAAAATAACTATATAGGGAAAAAATATATGAAAATACAAATATATTTCTTAAATGACTATATAGATAAATTCGGCATACCTATTGGAATAATTACAAACTAATAAAAAACTATAATAAATATAAATAGAATATATTGTGGAATGAATATAATTTTAAAAAGGTAAAATTCTGTAGAAAAAAAACAAAATTTAAATTTTATTGAAAATGTAACTGATGAAAAAATTAAGGATGCTTGCCTTTTTTTGAAATATTCCCCCCTTAATTTTCTCCTTTTTGTTATTAAATAATTATATTCTTTAAATAAAATTGAATAATAAAAACATAAATAAGATACATAACAAACTAAAATGACATCTTTACTAAATATTGAAATTGTTGCTAATGAGTCCTCTTAAATGCTAAAATATTGACATTTTGAAAAATTTCCCTATATATAATAGTAAAGTAGATATGGGTCTGTTTGGGCCTAGCTACCCATTGTCCAAAGGTCCATTGACTGGTTAGACATGCACTATTGGAAAGGTTTACTAGAGGTTCTTTTCGATTTTTAATCAGATGTTTTGAGTTCAAATTTAGAAAGAAAACAAAACACACAATAAATATTATGAATTTGGGTAGAATCATTCTATCTTTAATAAGAAAATTTGAATTCAAATCTAGTAAGTAGATAATACATATCATGAATTTAAATCGGATCGGATCGTGACAGAAATCATGCAAGGTCATGCATTATGAAATATTCTTTACTCTGCTGTATATGTAGATAAAAACATGTGCATGCTGTTAATTAACAAGAATAAATGTACAAACGGTAAATTAATTAAGCAATTAAATAGACTTGCACTTTGTCCAGTTCATGTACGATATATATATATATATATATATATATATATATATATATATATATATATATATATATAAAAATTAAAGTTTTGAAACTGAAAGCTTTGTCTCATGTTTTGGCCTTTACCTTCTATTAATTTGTACTAAAGCAAGTCTCCATCAATATAATGCCGCGGAGGAAGTGAATAATTTTAACACGTAAAATAAGCGAGTTAAACTGAATTTAGATAAGAGCAAAATGAATTGAGTTCATAAACTATAATGAATGATAATTTTTAGTAATTCTTTTTGTTCTTTGATAAATTTTTAGTACTTATAATGACTATATGTATTATATATTAAATAAATAAATATCTTAATAGAATTTCTTATGGGTAAATTTAGATTTTAGACAACATATCAACTCATTTTTTTTTTTTGAAATGAACTATAATAGACTAAGCTAAGAAATAAACAACCCTTCGGTATGAAGGATAAAAACCACGGGACTTGTAGGAGTCCACCTTTCTTCTTCTCTTATTATGCAAATTGAGGGTAAAAACACTCAAATCAGTATACAAGGATGTCACAGCCCACCAACAACAACATACATAAGAATCAACACAAAAAGAGAAGAGAAATTGGGAAATATCACCCAAAAAATGCAGATTACAGCAGCTGCAATAACAGATGATCAAGAACTCCGATTGACGATCTGAACGGTCAAGATGTAGTGCTATGTGTTGTGAACCAGCTGTGAAAATTTCAGTATGATCCAACGGTCGGATCTCCGGAAAACTGAAATTCCGTCAAGGCTCTCAAACCCTCTCTCAAACTGCTCTATCTCTCTCTATCTCCCACACTCTCTGTGTTTTTCCTTCTCTTTTTTTCACGTCAAAACAGCCTTCTCAGCCAGACAGCAGCTCCCCCAAAAGACTTCTAGATGAAGTCAACAAAGCCCAAAATATATGGGCTTTCACTTATATAAAAAAATATCAAATGGGCTGGATTTCTCTTAACAATCTCCCCCTCCAGCCCAGTTCGGGGAGACCAAACATAAAAGGTCATCAAGAAGACATACCTGCAAGCTTGGAACAAAATTCAAGCTTGCTTCGAGGGACCACCTTTGTCAACATATCAGCACCATTCTTGTTTGTGTGAATCTTCTTCAACTTCATTAGTTGTTCTTCAATGACAACACGCAACCAATGATATCTCACATCAATATGCTTTGTGCGAGCATGGTACATGCTGTTTTTGCTCAAGTCCATAGCACTTTGACTATCACAAAACACAACATACTCGATTTGCTTCAATCCTAACTCTTGAAGGAAACGCTTTAACCAAAGCATTTCTTTGCTTGCTTCCACTGCTGCTATATATTCTGCCTCGGTTGTAGACAACGCTACACACTTCTGTAGCTTGGATTGCCATGAAATGGCTCTCCCCCTGCAAATTTGAACAAGTAACCCGAGGTAGACTTCCGGTTATCAAGATCTCCAGCCATGTCAGCATCCGTAAATCCCTCAAGAATAGGCTCACCACCTCCAAAACACAAACTCAGATTTGATGTGCCTCGCAAATATCTTAAGATCCACTTTACAGCTTCCCAATGAACCTTGCTCGGATTTGCCAAGTATCTGCTAACCAATCCAACAGCATGTGCTATATCCGGTCTTGTACACACCATGTCATACATCAATGAACCAACAGCAGAGGAGTAAGGAATATGAGACATACTTTCCTTTTCTTTATCGGTTGTAGGACAACAACGCTTGCTCAACTTGAAATGGGCTGCAAGTGGTGTATTAACTGGCTTGGCATTTTTCATATTGAACCTTTCAAGCACCCGTTCAATATACTTTTCTTGTGACAACCAAAGCTTACCAGCTTTTCTATCACGAGTAATTTCCATACCAAGAATTTGCTTCGCAGGACCTAAATCTTTCATATCAAAGGACTTTGACAAATCCTCTTTCAACCTGCAAATCATCTCAACATCTTGTCCCACAATCAACATATCATCAACATACAAGCAAACGATAATGAAGTTACCTTCAGAGAATTTTCTAAAATACACACAAGGATCTGCAGTAGTCCGCTTGTACTCATTACTACTCATGAAGGAATCAAACTTGTGATACCATTGCCTTGGTGCTTGCTGAGTCCATAGAGACTCTTTTTCAACTTGCAAACAAAATTCTCTTTTCCCTTAACTTCAAATCCTTCCGGCTGCTCCATGTAAATCTCCTCATGCAAATCACCATGTAAGAAAGCAGTTTTAACATCAAGTTGTTCAAGTTCAAGATTCAAACAAGCAGCTAGTCCCAAAATTATACGAATGGAAGTCATCTTCACCACTGGTGCAAAAATCTCATCGAAGTCGATGCCCTTTTTCTGATGGCATCCCTTCACCACTAATTTTGCCTTCCGCTTCACTAGCTTGTTGTCAACTTTCTTGTTCTTAAACAACCACCTGTTCTTCAAGACTTTCTTCCCTTTTGGAGGCTTCACCAAGTCATAGGTTTCATTCTTCTTCAAAGAATCCATCTCCTCTTGCATAGCCTTGAGCCAATGGTCTTTGTCTGAATGTGACAAGACCTCTTGAAGGCTTTCAGGCTCCCCCTCATCAGTGATTAGGATGTATTCTGAACTTGGATAAAGTCTTGAAGGTTGACGAACTCTGGTCGATTTTCTAAGTGTTGGCTCTTCTACCTGTGGGCTGGATTTCTCCCCCTGATTAGAAGACTCTCCATGTTGAACATCTACAGCTTCATCATCAGGTTGTGGTACAACAACATCAGGTTGTACCTCTTCAATATGGTCATGTTCATGAGCAATTTCATGACCATCCTCTGGAGCATCACCTGTTAATTGATCATCTGCAGCAGAAACATGAGGCATGGGCATATCAATAACATCATGAGAGAAATTAGAATAATAAGTCTTATCAGCACCCAAAAGATGAAAACCCATCTCGTGCTCATAAAAGACAACATCTCTACTTCTCACAACTTTTTGCTTTGCTGGATCATAAAGTCTGTAACCAAACTCTTCATCACCATATCCAACAAACACACAAGGAGAAGTCTTGAAATCAAGCTTCAATCTATGTTCCTTCGGCACATGCATAAAAGCCTTGCATCCAAACACCCTCAAGTGAGAATAGGAGGGGTCTTTCCCAAACCAAACTCTCTCGGGAATATCAAACTCCAAAGGAAATGATGGTGCTCTATTTATCAAATACACAGCAGTTCCAACTGTTTCACCCCAAAATGACTTAGGAAGATTGGACATTCTAAGCATGCATCTCACTTTCTCAATAATGGTTCTGTTCATCCTCTCGGTAACGCCATTGTGTTGTGGGGTACCTGGTTCTGTTCTCTCATGTCGAATGCCATTTCTTGAGCAATATGCTTTAAACTCATTTGAAGTGTATTCACCTCCATTATCAGTTCGAAGACGCTTCAGTTTGCAATCTGTCTCCCTTTCAACCATTGCATGAAACTTCTGGAAGATACCGAACACCTCACTTTTGTGCTTCATCATATAACCCAAGTTCTCCGAGTAGCATCATCAATAAAAGTAACAAAGTATTTGTTACCACCAAGTGATTCCACCTCTATGGGACCACACACATCAGAGTAAACCAACTCTAACTTCACTTTCTTTCTTGTAGATTTCCTCGGAAAAGAAACTCTGTGTTGCTTTCCTGCTAAACAATGATCACAAGGGTCAAGTGAAATAGTAACATCAGCAGGAATAAGAGACTTACCGGCCAATAGCTTTATACCCTTCTCACTAACATGCCCCAATCTTCGGTGCCATGAGTTAGGAGAAGTTTTCTCCTCAATAGCATTCAACTCACCACTACACACCTTCAGATGTGTCTTATACAATGTGCAACAAAGCTTGCCACGAGCAACAGTCAAGGAACCCTTAGACAATTTCCATTTACCCTCACCAAAAGTGTGCTTGTAACCCTCTTCATCAAGTACGTTAGCAGACAATAAATTGAGGCGTAAATCTGGAATGTGGCAAACATCTCTCAACGTCAAATAGCACCCAACATTAGTTTGGACTCGAATATCTCCAATGTGCCAACAATACTTGCTGAGCTCTGGTTCCCCATCTTCACACTACCAAAATCTCCAGCTCGGTAGTCAATAAAGTACTCCTTATTAGGAACACAATGATAGGAAGCTCTGTATCAATAAGCCATTCAGTGTCAGAACTATCAACATGACAACACTCCAATAGCACATATCAAAGAAACACGATCATCAGAACTAGAAGTTGTAGCAGCTGTATTCTTGTCATCACCCTCTTTATGATGGTCATTTTTCTTATTTTGCTGGTCTCTTTTCAACTTGTAGCAAAACTTTTGAATGTGGCCAGGCTTGCTACAATAGTGGCATATCGTAGGTTCTCTCCCATCCTTGGACTTTGACCTATACTTTGACTTGCCACGCCCTTTGGGACCTCTACTCTTGCTTCTTCCTCTATTCTCTACCACAAGTGCCTGCGAAATATCAACACCCATCTCCTTTCTTCTAAGCTCTTCATTGAACATGCTCTCTTTGATGACATCCAATGAAAGCGTACCATCTGGAGCTGAGTTGCTGATGGACACAACCAAAGTTTCCCAACTGTCTGGCAAAGAACTCAAGAGGAATAAAGCCTGCAACTCATCATCAAGAACAATTTTCATAACAGTCAACTTGTTAATAATATCTTGAAAGTCGCTAAGATGCTCAGAAACAGACTTCCCTGGCTTCAACTTGAGATTAACAAGCCTCTTAATCAACGAGGCCTTGTTATGAGCGGTCTTCCTCTCATAAAGACCCTCTAATTTTCTCCATAGTTCAAGCGGCTCAGTCTCCTGGGATACATGATTGAATATGCTAATATCAATCCATTGTCTGATTGTCCCCAAGGTCTTTCTCTTCAGCTTTTCCCATTCTTTTTCTATCATCTTCTTTGGCTTAGTGGGCTGGTCATCTTTCTTTGTTTTATCCACATCAATTGGATCAAACAAATCCTTGCAATATAGCAAATCTTCCATCATCGGACGCCAAATGGAATAATTGGTTGATGTCAGTTTAACCATAGAGTTATTTCCATGCTCCATGTCTATGGTTTAACACTCCGCTCTGATACCAAATGTAGGGGGAGGCACAAAACAACACAAGTAGGATACAACACCTACAAGGATCGACTTCAAGACAATCAACCAAATATACTTCACCAATTTACCAAAAGAAATTCACCACTCTATTAACCAAGCTCAAATCAGCAACACATCAATTAAATCACAAGAAAATGTGAATTATAAATATGCAAGTGACACACGAGATTTATACGTGGAAAACCCCTTCGGTATGAAGGATAAAAACCACGGGACTTGTAGGAGTCCACCTTTCTTCTTCTCTTATTATGCAAATTGAGGGTAAAAACACCCAAATCAGTATACAAGGATGTCACAGCCCACCAACAACAACATACATAAGAATCAACACAAAAAGAGAAGAGAAATTGGGAAATATCACCCAAAAAATGCAGATTACAGCAGCTGCAATAACAGACGATCAAGAACTCCGATTGACGATCTGAACGGTCAAGATGTAGTGCTATGTGTTGTGAACCAGCTGTAAAAATTTCAGTATGATCCAACGGTCGGATCTCCGGAAAACTGAAATTCCGTCAAGGCTCTCAAACCCTCTCTCAAACTGCTCTATCTCTCTCTATCTCCCACACTCTCTCTGTTTTTCCCTTTCTTTTTTTCACGTCAAAACAGCCTTCTCAGCCAGACAGCAGCTCCCCCAAAAGACTTCTAGATGAAGTCAACAAAGCCCAAAATATATGGGCTTTCACTTATATAAAAAAATATCAAATGGGCTGGATTTCTCTTAACAGTTGATAGCACACCCAAATATAAATAAAATAGGCAAATCATATTTGATAAGATAATTTTATCACCTATGTAATAGTTACATCTTATACCTATAGCTTCTTTAATACAAATTTAATGCAGCAATTATATTTCAATAATATATATAATCAAGAGGTAGCTTCACGGCAGAGCTACCATTCCAATTATGTATAATATATCAAAATTAATCTATCAAGAAATATGTAAATTTAGAATTAGTTCATGTGATATTTATGTACAAGTAACGTTTTAAATTTGCTTTTGTAAATGTACCATACTTTACACTGAAATTAAAACACACATATCCACCATGAAATAGTAGTTTTTAATTTACTTATGCTAATAATTTAACACATTCACTATTATTACTGTAAGGTTCTGAAATATAAAGAGATTTTACTAGCTTATTGGTGTTGAGTCGGCTAATAGTTTAATGCATTCACTATTTTTACTATGAGGTTCTGAAACACAAAGAGATTTTACTAGCTTGTTGATATCGAATGATTTTTAATTTATATTTGCTAATAATTTCACACATTCACCATTATTATTATGACGTTCTGAAATACATTTTTTACGACCTCGTTAGTATTGAGCGGCTTTTTAATTTACGTTTGCTAATAATTTAACATATTCACCGTTATTAATATGAAATTTTGAATATAAAGAGATTTTACTAGCTCGTTGGTGTCGATCGAGGGGTCCATATATTTTTGTTGCTCTTCATGAAAGTCTCTTTCATAAGCATTATTATCTGACAATTTGCACATTATGATGCTGCAGTGAACCCGTGACAAACCGCATATCTTGTGCCTTAAATTTTTGGCTTATATTTGGACAAAAGAAAAACTATATACTATACTCCAATTAAGCTTCACGAGAGTCTCTTCTATTCATTACTTATTATTCTTTAATTTCAATCTTGGTCCCTCCAAGTTCCAACTTTTTTTGTTATTATTATTCTATACGTAATATTTTAGGCGAATTTCATGTCGAAAAAAATTTAGAAATCGAGATGGTGAATATATATAAGAAGACATGAATTTAAAGTAAATAATATTACTGGTGAAATAAATTAACATATGATATTAGAGTTACTACAAATGAAATCTCGAACTATATATGGGCGTGGACGTTGAGCCCCTAAGAGGGAGGAAGGTGTAACACTCTAGGTGAATTATGTCACGTTGATATAATATGAAAGAGATGTTGGATATATAAGACTAGATCTTAAAGTGACGCATTTTAAATTATATGGCCGACTAGAATCAAAGCGAGTAGTATCACTAATGAACTAGACTATGATATAAATCTTACACGACGTAAATCAGAATTAATCAAGTTTCAATATAGATATCAACCGGATAGATTACTAAAATGCTAAAAGCTAACGTAACGTAAGAGATATTTATTAAAACATGTTAATTAATCATATCCCATAAATTCAGAGAACTCTTGGAACTCTTCTATCCAGAAAAGTTTTCGAACAAATCTTCTATAACTTCTTAGGTTGTCATGAATGACTCAACATTAGTCAAGCTTGTGAATGATTCAAGAATCATACTATGGCTTGAGATATATGTGTCAAATTAGCGAGTTAGATTAAATTTAAACAGATTAAAATAGATTGAGTTGATAAATGAACAAATTATTGGCTCGATCATAATCCAACATGTCAGTTTTACAAAGTATTAACGACCAACCCAAACTTGAACAGGATGGACGGATTATATTTTATGGGCTCATTTTATCACCTCTATATCTCTGGCTAATATATTAACTATAATAGATATATAATTAATTATGATATTACTATGATAATGTTCACTTAACAAATTCAATTTTTTTTTTCTTAGTTATGCAAAAGGGTTAATCAAAAGTAAAAAAATGATATATTAACAAGTTAGGACAATGATATCACTTTAGTTTATGCTGAAAAATATTGACTTCTCTTTAGTCCTTTTTTGGATCATAGCTAGCTAGATATTGTACAATTATCCTAAAATTTATCCCCCACCAAAATTAAAAAAATTAAAAAAATCACATAAAAAATTACTTTTGATTTAAAAAATTTCCACTAAAATTTCATACCCTTTTGTATCTTCTATATATAACATGTTTAATTTCACCACTATATTTGTCATATTGCCTTAAAAAATTTATAATGGCTACTTATTTCTTCTTCTTCATTTTTCTAATTATATCTACAAAAACTTTAGCTTATGATGATTCTTGTGCTTTTAATTCCAAAAAAGGAAATTCAGACCTTTCTGTTATTCATATTTATGGAAAATGTTCACCATTTAACTCACCAAAACCTTCTTCTTCATGGATTAATACTGTTATCAACATGGCCTCTAAAGATTCACAAAGGCTCTCTTATTTATCAAGTTTAGTTGTGTCCAAAAAGCCTACTAATGTTCCCATTGCTTCAGGCCAACAACTCTTCAATATAGGTATAATGATATTTCCGCTCGGTTCATTTTTTACTAGTCACTTTTAACGTATCAAGAAAAACTAATTAATTTTTTTCCATGTCTTATACTTAACATAAATTACTTATCTATCGAATCATTTTCTAAGACCTAATACTAAACATCAGTTGAGTATATAGTTTATAGTGTTTTCAAAGGATATAGTTTATAGTTTGTTTGGTCAAAATTTTAAAATATTTTATTTTTAAATTTTATTTTAAGAAAAATACGTTTGGAAAGTAATTATTTGTGTTTGACTAATAAGATTGAGAAGACTTTTGTAATATATTGAAGAAATAATATGTGCTTGACCAAGATTTTAAATGTGCTTATGTGGATAATCATTATTGGTTTCTCAAAAGCTAATCATTTTTGTATTATCCAGTAATTCGTTAATTTCAACATTCAATATTGTATGTTTCATATTACAATACTCAAAAAATATTTACCTACATTATACGTATCTCTAGTTTAAGAATATATACTACAAATATAGTCATCTATGAACTTCGCCTCTAATCTGTCTAAATTGCTCATAGCTAACATAATTTTTTGATAATATGTTGCTAAATAAGATTAACGACAAGTTTTATTGTTTAGTCAAATTAAAAAAAGATTTTGTCAGTATTTTATTTCTTTTAGTATTGACAAAATTGAAAAATCTATGCTACTCAAATTTCATACCGAATCAAATTAAGACACGTAAATTGAGACACAAACACGCCGGAAGTAATAAATGTGAGTTTTTCATTGTACATGTACTTCACATCATCTATGCTATACATTGTTGTAGGTAACTATGTGGTTCGGGTCAAGATGGGTACTCCGGGTCAACAAATGTACATGGTTTTGGATACAAGTAATGATGCTGCATTTGTACCATGTAGTGGTTGTGTTGGTTGCTCTTCTAATACTTTGTTTGCCCCATCCACTTCCACTACTTACGGGTCGGTAGACTGCTCCGTACCCGAATGTACTCAAGTCCGAGGGAGTCTCTCGTGCCCGACTACTGGGTCAGTAGTCGGATCAAGTACTGCTTGCTTCTTTAACCAATCGTACGGTGGAGATTCATCTTTTTACGCCACGTTGTCACGTGACTCCCTTGGACTAGCCAATGACGTTGTTCCGAATTATGCTTTCGGGTGCATAAGTTCCGTGTCCGGGTCCTCAATTCCGCCACAAGGGTTATTGGGCTTGGGCCGCGGGTCAATGTCATTGATGTCACAATCTGGATCTCTTTATTCAGGCGTATTCTCATACTGTTTACCTAGTTTTAAATCTTATTATTTCTCTGGATCACTCAAGCTCGGACCCGTTGGCCAACCCAAAAACATTAAAACCACCCCATTACTCAAAAACCCGAGAAGACCGTCTCTGTACTACGTGAACCTAACAAGTGTAAGCGTGGGACGAGTTTCAGTCCCGATTGCACCCGAACACCTTGCGTTTGACCCGAACACCGGTGCGGGCACGGTAATTGACTCGGGTACAGTCATAACCCGATTCGTTCAACCCGCTTACGAGGCGATTAGGGATGAATTTAGGAAACAAGTGAATGGTACATTTAGCTCATTAGGTGCATTTGATACATGTTTTGTATCACAAAATGAGGCTGTGATACCAACTATAACATTGCACTTTGAAGGAATGGACTTGAAATTGCCAATTGAGAACACATTGATACATAGTAGTGCCACTCCCTTAGCATGTTTGGCTATTGCATCAGCACCAAATAATGTGAATTCAGTGTTGAATGTGATAGCCAATTTGCAACAACAAAATCTTAGGATAATGTTTGACACAGCTAATTCGCGCGTTGGAATTGCTCGCGAAGTTTGTAACTAAGTATCCCTCGTACCCTAAAATATGTAGTCACACTTGTGTCTGATACTCCAAAAATGACGGACGACATTGTTATTATTAAGTCTTTTCTTTCCTTGTAATTCAAATGTAGTACACTTGGTGAAAAAGCTCATCAAGTACTTTAATTTCCTTGTGTTACTATTTGGAATGAATTAATGTTATGTTCAGTAATTTGGTGCATTTAGAAAATTATCAGCATGTTTAATTTTGCTTAATTATATTTCCTCAAATTCAATTATTGTAAAGTTTTGAACATGTTAATAATTTTTATATTTGTAAAAGGAAAGGACAGAGGCAAGCATATTTAAGAAATTATTTTTAACCAAAAGAAAAAAAAAATTGAAAGAAAGTAAAAGAATTTTTTTTTAATACAATCTCTTTTTATATACTCCTTATTATCATATTATTTTGCTCAAAAGTAATAGTACATACATCAACAAACATTAGCAAGTGAATATACATAAAACCGATAAAAAAAATTAAAAAAAAAAACCTCAATATTCTATTATGCTCACCCACCTATCTTTTTTTTTTTTTTTGTTAACCCCACCATTTCTTCTGAATCGAGAGTTTATCTGAAACAACATGCATATCTCCTACTTTCTCGAAATCATTACACTAAATATATTATTATCGTCGTAGTCCATCAACCCCACCATTGGTGCACAGCAATGCCTTCATCTCTCAACAATCCATACAATGATAAACATTCCCAATATGCCCTTCTATTTTTCTTATCACTTTTTTTAATTCCTTGATGTTTACATTCCAAAAAAAGTTCATCAATTAATTTAATACTTTTATTATTCACCATTTCTTCAACCACATCAGCCTCTGCCTTCATTACCACATATTCATTTTCTTTTACATTTTTTTGTAACCAATCAGACATGTTAATACTACTCAATGGTATCTCTTTACCACTTGATTCTTCATTCATAGTCTCAATCTTGAACATCTCAAATTTTGTGTTTTTTGTAGGATAATGCTTTGTAAACCAAGTAGAATGATAATTATCACTTGATTTTTCATTCTTTTCTTGTAAACCAACATCAATAAACACCCTTCTTGGGTAACTCTCTAGGGAAACTCCCATTAAATCAGGTAAAAAATGTGTCTTTTTTAGATATCTACTCGATTTTCGTGATGATGCTCTGGGTGGTTCAAGTAGTACATCTTCTAGTTTCTTGAGTGCTTCCTTTTTCGCACTTGTAAAATCATCTGATCTGACTAATTCAGAATCACTTTGAGCAGAAGTCAAATGCTCCTTATCAAAAACCTTTCTGTTCGCAGAGCTCGAACTAAACACCTTTTCTGAATTAGTTTGAAGAAGTCGCCGCGTAGAAGAGTTGATAGAGGCATTCTTTATTTTCTTCATGGCTATAATAGTTGAATCAAATTTTCTAACATAGACAATCTTGTAATTTGATGGATGTGGAAATTCATCAACCAAAGGATTGTCATTTAGTGGTACAACTAGAATACCACCAACTTTCAAAGCTCTTTCAATAAAATTTGATAATTGAGGATAACCATAGGTCAACACAAAATCAAAAGTCTCATTAGGGACAATATTTTGTTGTGTGGAATCTGAAAATGAAATCAAATCAGGATTATAATCTTTAACAACTTGAGAATTATAAATTTCTTCGTCATTCCCATTGCTAACAAGAAGGGATCTATCACCCATTCTTATAAGTCTTTCATTAGCCAAATCTTGAAAAATCATAGGCAAAAATTCCAACTTAATTGGATTATAAACCATCTCATTATCAACTTGATAAGCATAATTAGACTCGTATCGCGACGATAAGTACCCAATTATCGTATTAATCCAAGGTAAAGAAACAATTACCAATGCTAATATTGTTGCACGAGCCATAAACTTCAAAACCCAAGAATGGTCTATTCTTATAATCACCAACTTTGTATCCCAATTATAATCCATTAATCCATCTATGTATAAACCTCTCATTTTACTATGTTGCTTGTTGTAAAAACCTTGCAACATGTTATTCATCATTTTGTACTTCATGTTTGTTATCACAAAGTAACACGAATCCCAAAAAAGGTGCATGCAAGCTAACCAGACACCAGCTGACACCAGAAATACACTAGGTTGTTTGGAAAAAAACTCTCGAAACACAAAAGAAAGTCGATTTTTTACTAATTTAAAAAAAAAAAAAAGAGGGTTGGTGAGCTAGAATAATAGAAAATTATCAATTTTTAACGAGTACAAAACCTGGCTGCGGTGTGGTTTCCACCCACGAGGGCTAGTCTATTTGTTTGCACTTTTGCCCACAATAACAATAAATCTTTTAACCTCTGAATTTCCATTTTATAATTACTCTCCTTCCTTCTATAATTTCCAGATCGATGACATTTATTTGGAATATTAACCCTATTCCATGATCAAGTTTTTTTAACGATACATTCGAAGAAAATCCGATAGTATTTTTGTCATCGATCGGAAAAATAAAGAAGGAAGGAGGAGGAGGAGGTATAATAAGAGAGAAAAAAAAAAGAGAGATTATTTTTATTAATTTTTTTTTTGGATTTATTTTTCTTTTTATAGTTTCAAATGTAATTGTTTCTAGGCTAATATAGAAAGTAATATTATTAATGATGGTTGGTTATGCGATTATTTCTCTTTAAAAGGAATGGTGAAAAAATTGGCGATTGAGGAACGTGACTTAATTTCACCTTACAATCTTGATAATAATAATTAACAAACATTTTATTTAATGTAAGAAAGGTGATCAAAATGATATAAATATTTTATTGGTTATAGGTTTTTAACAAATTGTTGTATGATATTTTGTTATTTATTATTATTATAAATGAGGGTGGATATTTAGTCGTGACACATTACCAACCTTGCAAGTTGCTTGAGTAATGTTTTAACACCTTGCTCTTGAAAAAATAATGTTTTGAAGAAGAGTTTTTTTTTAAAAAAAAAAAACGGAAAAGGGACTAAAATACCCTTGAAGTATTGAAAATGGTACAAAATTATCCTTCATCCACCTATTGGCTCCAAAATGCCCTTTTCATCCACCTGTTGGCTCCAAAATACCCTTGTCATCCACCTTTGAGTTAAAAAATTGACCACTTATTTAATGATTTTAAATTTAAACTATTTAAATATTTTTTAAAATGCTTGATGCTCAACTATTGGTTATAATTTAATTTATTTGTATCATTTATAAACCAACTCATTACCCACTCATTACTAACTAAACCCCACTCATTTAATAATTCAACTATTATATCAAAATCGTCATAAACACTTCTAAAACACGATGAAATTATAGATTCCTGAAAATGACATTCAAAATTATTCAAATCCGAATCAAAGCTCCAATTAAATTTATGTTGAGCCGTCTATTTAGGAGGACACTTTCAATAGGATTCTCTTTCAAGATTGAATTAGAAATTTATGATTAAATGTAAAGAATTAATATATCCCGAATTAATTCATGCACTTTTTTAAAATATACTTTTGTAAATATTTATCATTTGTTTTAAAACCTTTAATATATTATTTTGAAAAAAAAGTTACCTATGAAGTAACATCACATAATTGAGACGTAAGAATAATTAAGATGAACATAGTCAGACTTTTAAATTTGTCGGTAATTTTTATTTAGACACTTGAATGTATGATAATTTACTTCTATAAATATTTTCCTCTCAAATTTTTAAAAACACTCAATTGGCAGTAGCTTTTTTGTTGTTGCATTAATAATATGACAGATTTATAATTTGGTGGGTTTAATTAGTAATGGGTGGGTAGTGGATTGATTTATAAATTATACTAATTAGTTAAATTATAACAATAGTTGAGCGCCACGTATTTAAAAATATTTAAATAGTTTAAATATAAAATCGTTAAATAAGTGGTCAATTTTGAACCAAAAGGTGGATGACAAGGGTATTTTGGACCCAATAGGTGGGTGGGAAGGGTATTATGGAACCAATAGGTGTATGGAGGGTAATTTTGTACCATTTCCAATACTTTGAGAGTATTTTAGGCCCTTTTCCGTTAAAAAAAAATAAAAATTGAAGCGACTATTTTGAAAAGAAATTATTATATTTAGAGGTTCTTTAAAATTGAATTTTGATGTTTCAAATCGCTTTATTTTGCTTCCGTTTCTTTTTAGTTATTTCATTACCTTTTTTCCAATTTTTTTTCTAGTCTCCTAATTGCTTTTTTCTTTTGATAAGCAAATTAAAGGTGAAAAAGACTTGAATGCATGTATGTCGTTGAAATTTGAATTGTATAGTCAATAATGGGAGGAACTAGTAAATGGACCACACTAATAGAAGTGATTTATGCATAGTCATTTCAGATTCACACATGTATGTTGAATATACTCGTGACAAAATTAATCGAATCTCAAATATATCAAGTATCATATAATTGATGTTTGAATTGTATATAGTCAATAATGGAAAGACGTTTAATTAAACGTGTGAAAATAAATTTCTTGAAGTTCAGTAACTTTGATTCATATATTGTATTCATATTAAGAAATCAAATTTATAAATTTATTTAATATTAAATTCTATTTAAAGTCACCATTATAAAATTTTAAATCTATAAAATTAAAATTCCGACTCTGTGTATGATAATAGGTAGAACGATTGAGACATATTCCATAATCATGTTGTGTTCAGATTGCTCTTTTTTTATTAAGAATTTTTATATTATCAAACTATTTAAAAGATAGATAATGTACATATAGCAATGCATAAATAAAATAAAAAGAATTGTAAACTGCGATTAATTCTTTGTGGATTAAGTTAAATCTAAAAAAAATGCATATAGATTTTCAATTTACAAGGAAGAGCAAATTCTTATCTTAATAAATTCTTTTTAAAGATATAAAGGTAAAATTCATAATTAATTTTTCAATCAAATATTATAAATTTGAGTATTATCGGATATGAAAAAAGTCATGTGAGGAAGCACTTTCCTATTATTGAATCTTATGTGACACAAATTTAAAGTATTCAATAGCGAGTGAAACTAGAAAAAAAGAATGAATGAATATTTTGAATATTAAACATCCTCTCACTAATCAAGACCAAGGAGGAACTTTGATGTTGAAACTTTGACATGTTGGTCAATCAACAATTTAAATTATATACATTAATATAATTTCTTTTTTTACATCATATATATGTGTCAACTAATTGGTGGTGGTGATGACTAACGATGATGTGTGTCGTTTGTGATGGCATTGGCTGATGATAGTGGTTCTGGTGGGTTATGAAGGTGGTTAGGATGTCATGCGAAAGTTTACAATTGTAAATTATATGGTTGATAAATCAGAGGACAAAAAGATATACTAAAAACATAATATTATTATATGAAAACTAATATAAGAGAAAAGTATTAAAATTACTGAGATAATAAATCTCCCCATAAACTAAACCCTTAAACGTGTACATTGTGAAAACTATTGTGTTATGCTATGAGAATATATATCTTTTATTTATAGATTTCCAAATTTTTCCTCTAAGGAAAAAATAAATCAAATATGGAAGAAAATTATATTTTCCTTTAAAAAAAAGTTCAATATGACTTAGATTTTTCTTCAAGAAAAAAATAAACTTCAGATAAGGTCAGAAAATCAGTGCGACACCCTAACATGTTCTTGGTAGTATTTTATTGTATAGTGGTTGGAAGTAGAGACTAATTGTGGTTGTTGGTAGTGCCGATACATAATTAGTAGTGAATCAATACTGAAATCTAATGGCGGTGGAGAATGATGGTACCAGTTAACGATATATTAAGATTGACTAATGGTGGTAAAAATTGATAGTGAATATAATAATGGTTGATAGTGCAGATGATCATTGCAATTGATGTCTAATGATGATGATGATTAATTTTGATAATTGATTGTATTGATGGTTGTGATTGGGTTGAGAATGATGATTATGGATGGTAGGTGGCGTCATGATAGATTAAAGTAGATGGAGTGTCGTCTTTATATAAATTCTCAAAAGAGATATTTCAATGATATTAAACCTTGAGTATAGATATTAATCATTCCGATCCAGTAAGTCATTATAAATTTAGAAAAACAACACACTTAATGATTAAAATTCAAAATTCAAATATTTAAAAAACAAATTTAATTATTGAGATCTGAATGATTACGATTAAAACATTCATTCATTGAGAGTGACAAAGGAAGGTCCTTCACTCATCATCTATAAATTTGCCTTTATCTCTCAACTTAATGAAGTACACTAGAGAATTGTTCAATTTTGCATAATGTCTAATTTGAATATACCAATATATCTTGTGCTTTTCTTGATCAGCCAAAGTATTACCACAATATTAGCTCTTGATGACCATCATTACTGCCCAAACACAAATATAACAAACACCTCTTACAATTCCAACCTCAATTTGCTACTTTCAAATCTTTCTACTGCCTCTAGGAAACATCTTTTTTACAATTTCTCCATCGATGGTACCGATAATTTTGAAAGAATTTACGGTCTTTTCATGTGTCAAGGTGATATGTTAAGTGTAACATGTCAAGATTTTGTAACAAGAGCTGTTAAAGACATAATTTTGTTATGCCCCGGTAGCAAAACAGCCGTAGTATGGTGGAACGGTTGTATGTTACGTTACTCGAATCAATCAATATTCCCCGATCCAAACTATGCATCCATAATTGACAATTCATCTACACCTTTTGTCATACATAACAATAATTCAATTACAGATGATGAACATGAAGAAAGAAGGTTCAAACGGAGTCTAGGGGAAATTATGGATGACGTAACGACTCATGCTGCTAATGATGATCGATCGATAGACAAGAAAATTGCAATTAGGGAAGCTAAGTTCAGTATTAACACAACAATTTATGCCTTAGCTCAATGCATTCCTCATATGTCTTCTAAAGATTGCCTAAATTGCTTTGAAAATGCCATCAAAGTTTTAAACAAGTATTGTGATGTATGTAGAGGTGCTAGAGTTCAACTTCCTAGTTGTTTTATGAGGCATGAAGTGTACCTCTTCTACGATAAATCAAAGCTACTTACTTTGCCACATAATCAAGGTACATTTTACTACTCCTTCCATTTCATTTTATATGAGTTAGTTTGATTTGACACAGATGACACAGAGTTTAAAAAAGAAGATTTTTCAAACTAGTGGTGTAAAATAAATGATAGATGTTTGTCTGAGTATAAATCCTTTCATCAAAGGTTAAATAACCATTTTAAAGTTAAATTGATATTTAATATAAAAATATATCTCTTTATTTGTCTTTTTTAGTCTGACAAAAAAAGAAAAGCGAGTCATATAAAGTGAGACAGAAAAAGTAATATTTTGACCAATACAATACCGAATTTAATTTGTTCTAGATTTGTGTCACCATTAGTGTATGATAAATTTTTATCTTAAATTTCCCCCACAAATATGCAAGCATACTAATGACGAAATGAAAAGTATTCAAAAAGATTTTAAGTGTGTTTTTATCTTAACTTATTAGTTATTACTATTTTGGTACAAGTCGATTTGTGCTATTATGGATTTATGTCCCATTGATTCTGACCCAAAAAAAAAGCATTTACCTCAAAAAGGTATACATAACATTTTATTAATTAAAATAATAATATTCTTCAACTACATTCCAGCCATATGTCACTTTAATATCAACAAATAATATTAAGATGAATCCATATTTATTTGACCCTGATAATAATATGATGTTTGTAAACATCACATCAAAATTAAATAGAAAGCATTAATATAATTAATTCAAATTATTAAATGGCGTAGCCTCGATATTTTTCGTCAAAAAATTATATGAAGTATATTAAAAAATTATATTTCTTATGTACATATCAAAACTTAAATATCATTAACGAATTTTCTGACTTTGACACTGCAGGGCATGACGGAATCTCAAATAATAAAGAACAACTAATCATTTATGTAGTGGTTGCCATTGTAATTCTTTTGTTTCTACTATCAATTGGAGTCTTTCATTTGCTATTAAGGAGAAGAAGGATGAAAAGAAATAATAAAACTCTAAAGGAGATGAATATTGGTAGTTAAAATCCCAATTATTTAATTCAATTCAAGTCCATTTATTCCTTAATTAACTAACTTCTTTTTTAAAATTAATTTTATATTTATATATATGTGTGTGTTGCAGTTGATCTTAGTGAGATTTTAACAGATGAATCATTGCAATATGACTTTTATACAATTGAAGCTGCCACTAACTATTTTTCTAAGGAAAATAAAATTGGTGTAGGTGGATTTGGTGATGTCTATAAGGTAACACATGTTCAAATTAGACTATATAATAATTTTTTAGACATAAGTTATATATATTGACAACGTAAATATATTTTACACGTTCATCAGGGTGTACTTGGTAATGGACAAGAGATAGCGGTGAAGAGGTTATCAAGAAGGTCAAGTCAAGGTGCTGAAGAATTTAAGAATGAAGTTGTACTTGTCGCTAAGCTTCAACATAGAAATTTAGTCAGACTCTTAGGGTTTTGCTTGGAACGAGAAGAAAAAATACTCATCTACGAGTTCGTTTCCAACAAAAGCCTCGACTATTTCTTATTTGGTATGTTCGCTTATATGTCTCACTTTTCTTTTTAGTTAGATTGTTATATACATTATTTCTCTAATTTCAACGTGTCGCATGATATGATTAAGATACGAAGAAACAAACAACGTTGGATTGGTCAGTACGTGACAAGATTATTAAAGGAATAGTACGAGGATTAATTTATCTTCATGAAGATTCTCGTCCTCGAATAATACATCGTGATCTCAAAGCAAGCAATATTTTGTTAGACAAAGATATGAACCCTAAAATTTCAGATTTTGGCATGGCTAGAATATTTGGAGTTGACCAAATTGAAGGAAGCACTAACATAATCGTAGGAACATAGTAAGTGTTGGTTTTTAATTTATTTTTTTTTTCGAATCGATTCGTTATATTATAGAAAAATATTAATTATTGTGATTTATAATTCTCTGTTAGCGGCTACATGTCCCCGGAATATGCAATGCATGGTCAATTCTCAGTGAAATCAGATGTATTTAGTTTTGGTGTGCTTCTTTTGGAGATAATAAGTGGAAAAAGAAGAAATAATCAAGAAGATAAATTTGATGACCTTCTTGTCCATGTAAGTGCAAATCAATTTAATTTAATCACATTATTGTTTATGCATAAAGTAATTTTAATATTTTTATCCTAATTTGTAATTAAGATTTATATTATAATAAATGTTGATATTTATAGGCATGGAAGTTGTGGAAAGATGGTAGAGCAATGGAACTTGTTGATCCAACTCTCATTGATGACTCAAATTCAATATCGAAAATCATCAGATGTATACATATTGGATTGTTATGTGTTCAAATTGATTTAGATGGAAGACCTACAACTACTGCGATATCTCATATCCTCAGTACTGATTCTGCTATTCTATCAGAGCCAAATCAGCCAGCGTCTTTTAAAGATTATTCTAGATTAGAAAATATCGATCACATCAGAAGTAATTCCGTTCTGACATCTAATTTTGAGGAACTAATTACTGAAATCTATCCAAGATAATTTTATATACGAAAGGTCACCACGTACATATAATATAGATATAGAGACTTAATTAGATCTTCACAAAAAAGTCTTTTATGATGATTTTTTCCCCACTTCTTGTAGTTCTATATCTTGTAGATATAAAAATATACGTTTCGATGCGTTTTAATTCTTCTGTTGGATTTATGTACTCAACAGACTAATAAGATATCAGTGTGTCAAGTTGTCATGTTTAATAGTTCTACCTATCATATTTGAACAATAGATTATTTGATAATTTTAGCAAACAAATGATGTAATATTAGTTAGTTATAATGTAAGAATGAACAAGTTGTTTGATTCAATCAAATAAGGCATTATATAAGTCGAAATTGAAAAGCAATCTCTTATATGTATGCAATAGGATTTTTTATTATATATATGGATAGAGAATATAATTACTTTTGTCAACTGACCAAATATATACCTCATACGTAAGGGTTGGGGTCCAACATATGCTTTAGGAAGTTTTCTAACCTCTTTTTAATTTGGGCAACTTTCACGTGTAGCAAATAAAAAATTTATATTTGTATGCTATAACAAAATTTGCATAATTGCGCTCCATAGCAAACATAGAAACTGTATAATTCGCTATACATATACAGTTGAAGCAAATTGAATAAAACGAAGTGTATAAAATAAGAAAGAGAAAGAAACTTGGGCAGAGAACTGTATAAAAACAAAATGTATAAAACGAATTGTATTATTATAAGTGTATAGAACGATTATATACTATTTAAATTTGTATAAAATGAGAAAGAGAAAGACAAAAGAGACTTGACAAGGAATATACAATTGAATCGAATTGTATAAAACGAGAAAGAGAGAAATTAGATATAATTTGAAAATTGTATAAAACGAGAAAGAGAGAAAGGCAAAAGAAACTTGGCAAGGGATTATTTTTATTATATAATTATAAGTGTATATGACGAAAATATATGTACTTGCATGTGTATATACAATTTTCTCACGCTTTATACAAATAGAAACGCAATTTATACATTTCGCTTTTGTTTGTATAAGTGAGAAAGGCGAGGGTGGCGAGCGAGATTTTGGGAGAGTGGCGAGCGAGATCTGTAAGAGGGGAACAAAAATATATGGATTTATACAATTTTCTCTACTTTACACAATTAGAAACAATTTTTATACACTTGTGTTTGTATAAAAAGTGAGGAAGCGAGCGAGAGATTGGAGGAGAGTGGCGAGCGAGATATTTGGGAGAGAGGCGCCTCGCAATTTTTTGCGAACGTTTGCTATGGCGCACAATTAAATCAAACCCTAGCTACTCCATTTATTTTAGGTTATTAATTTGCTATTATATACAATTTTCGCTTTTTTTTTATACTGCTAACATATATAATTTAAATTCTTCGTTGATAGACAATTCTTAATTAAGTTTAAATTTAAAAATCAGTGATTGACAAATGACAAAGCACACTACCTCTTAGAAACTTCCTTATTGCCTTGTGTCCATAACACCGGCCAGTAATTTGCACCATCATTTAGTATTTAAATTTTGACCTCGTTTAAATCATTTGTAAAAATATTTTGGGTATATTTAGTAAGTTGGAATAGTATAGTATGTGAAGTCTCACTAAATTTTATACATATTTTGGATATTTAAGGGATATTTGATAGGAATTAGACGATTTTTTTAGTTCTTCGTGTGTATTAGCCTATAAATATTTTGATGATGTCTTCTGGACGATTTTTTTTCAAAACCTTTACGGAACCCTCCCTAAGGATTTGGGGTAACAATAGGTGAAGCCTCACTATTTTTCTACACATATTTTTGGCATTTAATAGTCATTTTATAGAAATTATATGATTTTCTCAATTAATCGTGGCGTTATTTCAATGAACTTTTTACTTTTGTATTTAAAAGAAAATTGGTCTTGATAGTAGGTGGAACGATTGAGACATATTCCATAGTCATGTTGTGGTACAAACTTACTCTTTTTTTTCCTTTGTGACTTGCACTTAAGCCTTTTAAAGTTTCTAATTCAATTTTAATATTATCGGATTATTAAAAAGATAATATACATATGTGAAATAACAATCGTGCATAAATAAGTGAAATAAATAATATTAAAAAGTAAAGCAAACAATGTACTAATGAAAAGTGTGTAAACTGCTCGATTAAGCTAGCGTTTGGTCATACATATTCAAATATTCTTGGCAAATGTTATTTGGATCAAAATTCGAGTGAATTTTCACCAAGTGTTTGGCTATAGTATTTGAGAAATATATTTCACTTTTTTAGAAAAAACATGATTTATACCCATAAGTTTTTAAAACATCAAACCTAACCATAAGTTTGTATTACAAGTCAATTGGATCGTTGTTACAACAATAACAAATAGTGTTCATGACGCTAGAACAATGTGATAATTTGGAGTGAGTGTTGTGACAAATATCATTTCATACATCGTGAAATAGATAAAATAAATGTTTTTTTTTTATCTTGAGCCGATTGTTCATCATTTAAATCAATAACCATATCAAGTCTGTGTGGATAAGTTATATCTAAAATTAAAAATATACATTTTGATTTTTATCATAAAAATGGTTTTAGATGATATCAAGCTAAAATTTTGAATCAATTCTTTAATTATAGATTTTAGATTTAAAATACTGATTATTAAAACACTTTTTTCTTACTTAGTCTCACGCCATTGAAATTTAAAATTAATTGAGATCTCAATTAAAATATATGAAACCGAGTGAAATTGAATTTTTTTAAAAAAAAAATATTATGTACTAATCACTCATGTTTAAATCGTTCATCATATAAATCAATTACTATTGATGAACATGAAAAAAGAAGGTTCAAACATAGTCTAAGGGGAATTATGAATGACGTAACGACTCATGCTGCTAATGACATTAAAGATAAAATAGACACTTCAAAATTAAATTTAAATTTAATATGAAAATTTCTCTTTATTCATTTTTTTTAGAATTAACTAAAAAGGAAAGCGACAAAAGAAATAATATTTTGACCAATACAATACTAACTTTAATTGTCACTATTAGCTTACGATAAGTTTTTACCTTTATTTTTCCTCCACAAATATGTATGCATGATATCTTTTCTTTTAAAAAAATTGGATAAATGACGAAATGAAAAGTATTCAAAAAGATATTAAGTGCGTTCTTATCTTAGTCCTTAACTCTTAAATTAAATATAATTTTTATATATAAAAAATAGGCCAAATACATAAGCAGATCCCTAAACTTGTTGGGTTTTTTCCCTCAGGTACTTTAACTACGTCATTTTCCTATTGAATCCCCATAATTGTTCCCTTTAAACAAATACCGTTGTCTGATATGGAACTAAATTTATGAGGGTATTGATAGAGGATACGTATGTTGTTCCACAACTCATTAGTCCAATTGATTGTGAAAATGTTCGAGAATAATTGTGTTTTACTTAAGTCATTTGAACACATTAGGAAACAAATGAGACTAACACGGTTTGTCTTCATTCCTTCAATCAAAATTATTATAATTCGAACACAATTAAAGGCATTTACAATAGAAAAGCCGATCAAAATCAACCAACAGTGTTTTAAAGGAACAAATTACGGGTGGTTAAATGATTCAATAGAAAAATGACATAGTTGAGGTACCCGAGGGAAAAAACCCAACAAGTTTAGGAATCTATTTATGTATTTGGCCTAAAAAATATTTTTTATATTTGGTATAAGTCAACATTGTGCTATTATGGATTTATGTCCCATTGATGCTGACCCAAAACAAGTATTTACCTAAAAAAGGTATACGTAACAATATTCAATCAATTAATATAATAATATTCTTAATCTATATTTTAATTAACGCATGTCTCTTTTTATATTTTTGGTATAAGTCAATATTGTGCTATTATGGATTTATGTCCCATTGATGCTGACCCAAAACAAAGTATTTACCTAAAAAAGGTATACGTAACAATATTCAATCAATTAATATAATAATATTCTTAATCTATATTTTAATTAACGTATGTCTCTTTTATATCAACGAATAAAATTGAGATGAATTCATATTTATTATCTGACCCTTGATAATAATATGATGGTTGGACATATCACATTAAAATTAAATAGAAAGCATTAATAGGATGAATTTAAATTCTTGAATGTCGTAGCTAGCCTCAGTTGAATATTCTTCGTCGAAAATATATAGAGAGAGAGCAATGAAAATTATTCATCCAACGTGACTCAAATTCAATGTCGAAAATCATAAGATGTATACATATTGGATTGTTATGTGTTCAAATTGATTTAGATGGAAGACCTACAACTACTTTGATATCTCATTTTCTCAGTACTGATTCTGCTATTTTATTAGAGTCAAATCAACCAGCGTCTTTCAAGGATTACTCTAAATTAGGAAATATCGATCAACTCACAAACAATTCTATTCTGTCATCTAGTTTTGAGGAATTAATTACGGAAATCTATCCAAGATAGTATTGTATACCAAAAATCACCACACACATATAGAGACTTATTTAGATTCTCGCAAAAAATATTTCTTGTAGTTATAAAAAAATATACATTTCGATGCCTTTTATTTAACTCTTCTGCTGAATTTATGTTTTCTACAAATAATAATAAGATATCAGTGTATCAAGTTGTCATGTTTAATAGTTCTAGCTATCTTTATTTGAACAAAAGTTTATTTGATAATTGTAGCAAACAAATATTTATGCCATATTAGTATTATTAGTTAGTTATAATGTAAGAATGAACAAATTGATTCGTTCGATCAAATTAAAGCATCAGATGTCTATAATGACTTGATTAGAAATCGGATCTAGACAAAAATCTAATGATTGTTGTTTACATTCTTACATTATTCAAATAATGAGAAATATTGCGGTGACTTAAAAAATAAACAATAAACTCAAATTAAAAAGAATTTCAAGAATAAACTTATTTTAAAGGAGTTATCCACCTAATTTTAGGAAAAGCTAGGAAACCAATTAAATGATATACGAAACTATTAGATTCTAGGTAAGGAGTTCAAGTTATTTCAAAGAAAAGGTTTTGGTTGTCACACTCTGAGCCTACACCCTGGGCGTGGCCGACACTCGAAAATCATTGTTGGCCTCGAGTTAACCCTTGGACTGGCTTACTTAACTCAATGGAAGACTTAACTCAATAAATCAGTCATATTCCAAAACTTAAAAGAAAATAAATTGGCCAAAATAGCACTTAAGTCTCATAACAAAATATTTACAATACGAAGATGAAAGAATCAATACTAACTGTCTGACTGTCTATAAAACCTCTATAATACTGAGATGGATGTTGAGACAAACTCCACACCATCCTATAAAAGAAATACTAAACAAGCTAATTAAAAGAGTTCTCCGGAATTCAAGGAGGCTCACCACTGACTCTGAGTGTTTTACTCGAAAATGAATAAATAAAAAAAAGACTAAATTTCGAAAAGTCAATTAATCTTATGATTTAAGAAAAATTGACTTTCCAAATTAACAGAGTCGTCACTTAATTTTTTAGCGAAAATTAAGAAAAAACACAAGTTTTCAAAAGGATTTAAACAGATAAAATCAATTTAAAAAAGGGTGCGAAGTTCAATGTATATTTCGAGAAGGTGTTGGACCCTCGAAATGTCTGTATCTCGCGGTTGACCGGCGACTTGACTAAAATAACTTTTAAATAATTTTCCAAACTATAAATAAGGATAGAAAGTTCATTTTTATTCATTTTGTTTTTACTTATTATTATCTTTTCTAATTAGTATTTTTAGGAGAAAATCACTAAAGGATCTATTCTAAAAGGGAATGACTCAAGTGTTGACCAATATCAAAATAAAAAGCTAAGAAATTTTCTATAAAATAAATATTAATATTTTTTGAATATAAAGAGAAATGAGAATCTTAGAAATTTAATTAATTGAAATCATAGGATAAACGAAGTTATTCAAAAATAATACAACAGAAATAAAAGGGAAGGGAGTATCAAATTTGGGCCAATAAATCTTCATAACCTGTCCTAAGTCTAAAATGACCAAAAAATGATGGGTTTGGCCCAATTCCCTGCCACTCAAGCCTGCTGAAAAATTGTTCCAAGGCCTTGGGCCTATTTTCAACTTCAAGCAAATTAATATACACTGACTGTATATCAGTGTATATAGAATGATTTCAACCCGAATCTCTAAATTTATTCAGGTATATTCATCTTTAGACTTGTACGCCTATGATTTTTCATATTGATCATATGCACCGGAAGAAGAGAAAAAAAAAACTATTATCTATAGACAGACTAATAAACTCAATTGAAAGTTAACAACATTGCATACAAGTGATATGAATTAAACTTCACTCTAAGCAAACAAGGAGTCCAAACGAAAACCCTAACTAGAAGATTTTCCGGAATATCTTTGATATAAACTCAACTATTTAAAATTCTTTTGTAATTCCTTTGTAGGTGAAATGATGGCTAAACTAAATAGTAAAGTATTTAAACAAAATAAAATCTTTTGAGACGATTTTCGAATAATCATAAAATATACTAATTATATACATAATTATGTAAATCATATATATAATCTTAAAATTATAAATTAAAAAAAAAAGTGACAAAACTATGAAAAATATTTTGAATTTTATAAAACTAATTATTCTAAATCGGTTGGAAATTAAGAAGATCGATGATTAATTTATATTGTGGAGGGTCAAAATTGGGTGTCAACACTAAGTGCTCGGCTGGATCAATGAGGTGTTGGATTGTGCTGATCCTGGTTACCTACGTCTGCATCATGATACGATGAGGGCCAACTAGCATAAGTACATTGAATGTACGAGTGTGCGAGTTGAAATGCTAACAACAACTTAAGCTTGAAAGAGTAAGAAGGAACACTTACCTTGGCTCTGCTCAACTCATGAATAACTTGACTTAATATAAAGCAGTAAAACACATGCAATATATAAAAGCTTGTAAAATAATGAAAACATATAGTTCGTTAAATAAATGCAATAACAAACATACTTTACTTATATAAGAAATAATATAGTTTCTGTGGGAGATTCCTTAACCAACAACCATCACTATTAGTCTAAGTGGTGAGACAACGTCTTTACCATGCTGTTAGAACTGTCATACACTTTGTCGTCGCATAGACCTACTTAACTTATAGGATCCACTAGCTTAACTTACGTGATCATCTAAAAAGTATGACATGTTAATAGCCATGATGGCTACATGATTTCTGTTAAAACTTTGATCACCAAAAGTTCATGCACTATAATAGAACACAAAATATTTGCAAAATGGGGGGTTAACCTTCTTCTGGACTCGTTTGACCTTCAAAATTGGACGTTTTAAAAAATCGGGTCCAACTGACTCTATAGCTAACGTCTTAACGGACGTCCACAAAAAAGTTGGACAAAAAAGACGTCAGAATTCTGGATCAACAAAATAGATCATGGACTATAACACAAGAAAATCAGCAAAATCAGAGTTTACTTGGTCCGGGATCGTTTAACCTTTCAAATGGTTTGTTTTGACTGTCAGGACCAACTAATTCCACAGATAACAATTAAACGGACGTCCACAAAAAATTTGGGTAAAAAGAATGTCAGAATTTTGGATCACCAAAAAATCCATGGACTATAACAAAGGAAAATCGACAAATGGGGTATACCTGCTTCAGGGCTCGTTTAACCTTGATTTGGGGTGTTTTTAGCTGTCAAGACCAACTAGATCCATAGTTAACGTCTCAACAGACTCCACAAAAAAATTTGGCAAAAAGACGTCGAAATTCTGGATCACCAAAATCCATGGACAATAGTACACGAAAATCAACAAAAATGGGTATACATGCTTCAATGCTCTTTTCACCTTGCAAATAGCTCGTTTTGTCGTCAGGGCCAAATGGCTCCATAAGTGAAGTCATAACTGACGTCCATGAAACCATTGGGCAAAAAAATTATCGAAATCTAGATCACCGAAAATTCATGGACTATAACACATAAAAATCGATAATGTAAGAGTTTACTTGCCTTCGGGCTCGTTTGACCTTCAAAATGAGTTGTTTTGACTGTCAAGGTAAACTTTCTTCATAGCTAACGTCTACATTTTTTGGGCAAAAAAGGTGTCGGAATTTTGGATCACCAAAAATTCATGGACCAAAGCACACAAAAATTGGCATAATATGGATTTACCTGCTTCAGTGTTCGTTTGACCTTCAAAATGGATCGTTTTGGCCATCAGAGCCAACTATCTCCATAGATTACGTCTCAACGGACGTCCACCAAAAATTTGGGCAAAAAAACATCAAAATTTTGGATCATCAAATAAGATTGTGGACTATAGCACATGAAAATCGATAAAATAAGGGTTTACCTGCTCCGGGGCTTGTTTGACCTTCAAAATAGTTCATTTTGGCTTTTGTGGACAATTAGGTCCATAGATAACGTCTCAACGAACTTCCACGAAAATTTTAAGCAAAAAATACATCAAAATTTTTATCGCCAAAAATCTATGGAGAATAGTACGTGAAAATTGGCAAAATGGGTTGTACATTCTTCGGGTTTGACCTTGAATATGGATTGTTTTGGCCGTTATTGTCAACTAACTTCTTAACGGATATCTACGAAATATTTAGGCAAAAAAGACGTTGAAATTCGCGATCACAAAAAATTCATGGATTATATCACATGAAACTAGCAAAATTGAGAATTTACCTGGTTCAAGGTTCATTTGACCTTTAAAATGGTCCATTTTAGTTGTAAGGGACAACTGGATCCAGAGCTAACGTCTTAACGGACGTCCACAAAAAATTTGGGTAGAAGAAATTAAAATTTTGGATCACAAAAAATTCATCGACTAGAGTACACAAAAATTTGTAAAATGAGGTATACATGCTTCGAGGCTTGTTTCACCTTGAAAATGGGTCATTTTGGCTGTTAGTGCCAACTAGATCCTCAGCTAACGTCTTAATGAACGTCCACAAAATAACTGGGCAAAAAAGACATGGGTATTCTGCATAACCAAAAAATGGCGAACTATATGACACGAAAAGGACAAAATGGGGGGTTTGCTTGTTCAGGGGCTCGTTTTAACCTTAAAAATGGATCGGTTTTACCGTCAGTGGCAAATGACTCCACTACGAAGGTTTTAACGGATGTCCACAAAATATTTAGACAAAAATGACATCAGAATTTTGGATTACCAGAAAAGATAGTGAACTATAATTTAAGAAAATGGTAAAATGTGGGGGTTTGCCTGCTTCGTGACTCGTTTGATGTTTAAAATGGGTTGTTTTTTTCGTTACTACCAATTGATCCATAACTTTGACCTTTGGGACGTCCACAAAATTTTTTCACAAAAATGACGTCAGAATTCTGATCACCAAAAATCCATGGACTTTTAGCACGCGAAAATCGATAAAATTGAGAGTTTGCCGCTCCAAAGCGCATTTGGCCTTGAAAATGAATTGTTTTAGCTGTCAAGGCTAACTGGATCAATAGCTAAAGTTTTTACGGACTCCACAAAAAAATTCATCAAAATGACTCTAAAATTGTAGATCACCAAAAACCCATGGACTATTATAGCACACGAAAATCTGCAAAAATTAGGGGGTTTGTTTGCTCTAAGGATCATTTTACCTTGAAAATGGGTTGTTTTGTACAGCAGGGTCAACTGGCTCAATAACTAAGGTCTACATGGACCTTCAACGAAAATTTAAGCAAAAATGACATAAAAATCTAGATCAACAAAAATACATAGACTATAGCACAAAAAAATTAGCAAAATAGGGTTTTATCTGCTTCGGGGTTCGTTTGACCTTGAAATTGAGTTGTTTTGGCTATAAGGACCAACTAGCTCCATAGCTAAGGTCTTAACGGTCGTTCACAAGAATTTTCAGTAAAATTGATGTAGAAATTCTGGATCATCAAAAATCCACGGACTATACGAAAAATCGGCAATATGAGAAATTTGTCTGCTAGTGGGCTCGTTTGAACTTAAAAAATTGGTCACTTTAGCAATCAGGGTCAATTGACTCCACAATTATGATTTTAACGAATGTCCACAAAAAATTTCGGTAAAAATAATGTCGAAATTTGGATCACTAAAAAAGATAGTGAAAGATAGCACATAAAATCAGCAAAATGAGGGTTTGCCTGCTTCGTGGCTCATTTGACCTTGAAAATGGGTCGTTCTTGTCACCAAGGTCACATCAATCCATAACTAAGGTCTTAACGGACGTGCATAAAAAATTTCAAAAGAAACTATGTTGGAATTTCTGATCACCAAAAATCCATGGACTATAGCACACAAAAATTGGTAAAACGAGGAATTTGCCTAATTTGGCGTTCGTTTGACCTTAAAAAGGGTCGTTTTTGTTCGTCAAGGCCAACTAGCTCAAAAACTAAGGTCTTGATGGTCGTCCAGGAAAATTTTTGAAAAAAAATGACGTCAAAATTTCAAATTACCAAAATAATGGTAAACTATAGACACGTAAATTGGCAAAAGGGGGGTGATGTTGGACCTTGAAAATGGTCGTTTTTGCCGTCATGTCCAACTTGTTCTATAGTTAAGGTCTTAACAGTCGTCTACGAAAAATTTCAGCAAAAATAACGTCGGAATTCCATATCACCAAAATTCATGGACTATAGCACACGAAAATTGATAAAATGGAGGGTTTGCCTGCTCGGAGGCTCGTTTAATCTTGAAAATGGATAGTTTGGGCCGTCAGGGGCAACTGGCTACTTAGTTAAGGTCTTAACGGATGTTCATGAACATTTTTGACAAAAATAACGTCAAAATTCCTGATCATCAAAACTCCATACACTAGGTTCTTATCAAGAAGAAACACTCCCTTTTCATGTTGTTTGCAATTTCATAGAAGTTTGTGAGAAGGAATTAACTTGGTGAAACATTACGGTTATATTGTATTATATTGTATTATTTTAATAAATATAATATCTGAATTGAAATATCATTTCTTATTATTACATATATAATATTAAATATTAACAATTTGAAAGATAAACTTACAAATAAAATAGAGTACGAGCTATTATAATAAAATTATCAAATAATAAGTAAAACAATGAGAGGAAAAATAAGTAATGATACAATTATCACATTAAATCGGTCATTATACAAATTAGTCTTTCAATAGTTATTTAACGTCGAAATTAATGATACGATACATTAAAATTTTAAATTACATTAATATAATTATTGTATCAAACTAACAACTCAGCACATTGCAATAGATAACAATCATTTAAACAAGTTGTCAAAAAACATGTAAATGAGAAATACGACAAATAGTTTAAAGCTGCTAAAAAACGTGTATCTGAGAAACACGATAAATATATGAAACAGAAAAAGTGCTACACCTCAATCTCTCTCCACCTTAAGTCCCTATAAAAGGGCACTATTACTCTTCACAGTCTTTTGTTACATTCTTATTTATTTCCATTTTTTCCCTTTTATTTCTATGAAAAATTCATCATGTTGATTTGAAAATTTTTTCCCCTTTATACCATGAAATTTACATTCATTTCTCTTTATTTGTATTGTCTTTTTTAAACTAGAAGATTTTATTTTGCAATAAATTCATTTATATTCACAAGGGGACTTATTTTTTAGTATATAAGGATACAATTTTTAAGGCATTTTCAATGGCACCAACTAGAGATTTTGTAATTTCTGGCCTTTTTTGTGCTGAATATAACAAAAGCATGCTTGAAAATGTGTATGATGATATTCATACATTGTTTCATGGGGATCATCAAAACAATCAGCAAACTATGCCATTTCAGAGTGATGATTGTGTGACTTTGATGTTTAAAAAAGAATGTGAATATATGTGTGCTGATGATTATCTTGAAAAGTTGAAAAATGGGGAATTTGATTTGGGGGAAAGAGAGCAAATTCTTGATTGGATTTGCCAGGTTGGTTGGATATAATTTAGATTCTTGATGTGATATATTAGTGGAAATTTTCTTGATTAGTACTTGTTAATCAATTTAATGTTAAGTAGATTTCACTATAAAGTATGATGGATTGTGATTTGTTCGAGGCGGAACTTGAATTTTTAGGTTATGAATTTTAAATCACAAATCATTTTTGTTTATGAAGTTTTGTCGAATCTATTAATTTTAAGGCTGGCTTTGGCCGTATGAATAATAAATCAACTTTTCAAATTACAGGGTACTTATATTGATATAGTCAGTTGCGGAATCTGAATTTTTATTTTAAGGTTTTTTTAAACACAAATCATCTTTATTTATTAAGTTTTGTCGAACTCTATAACTTTCAGGATGGTTCCGTCTATGTCAATAATGAATCAGCCTTTTCAATTACAGGGTACTTTCTTTGAATAGCAGAGGCAGAATCTGAATTTTTATTTTATGAATTTTAAATTATAAATCATTTTTTATTGATTTTTGTCGAACTCGATAACTTTTAGATTGTTCTGTCTGCGTGAATAGAGAATCAACTTTTTCACTTACACGTTACTCTCATGGATAAGTAGAGTCAGAACTTTTTGTTTACTAGTACTGAATCACAATCATTTTTATTTATTAATTGTTACGAACTCATAACTTTAAGGCTAGCTCCGCCCGTTGAATAGTAAATCAACATTAAATTACAATGTACTTTCATTTCTTGTTTCAAAAAGGGATGTTGTGTGTGTTGTGGGGGGGGCAAGGGGAGTGGGGGGGGGTATAATGATATAATTATTGGATTTTACTTTATATTGGAAAAATCCTTTTTTTTGAGTTGGTAGGATTTTTTTGTTCTTTTTATATAAATTTGGTACATTGAATGTATTTTAATCTTTTTCCTACTTCATTAAATTTTAAGGTGTCTTTGGCTGAGTTTTTTTACGTTTATTACATAGAGTTTTACAATCTCATTTGTAATTAATGTTTAATTAAGTATTAATCAATGTTAATCATTTGTGTCTTAATTATTTATATGTAGGTTCATTCAAATTTCAAATTTGGACCATTGTGTCTATATTTGTCTGTGAACTATCTTGATAGATTTCTTTCTGTCTTTGAGTTACCTGTAAGTTATTTGATCATCAAATTTTTATTAATTATAACTTCATTTAATCATCAAGTTTTATTAATTTTAATATGATTTGTTTGTTTTATAGGAGGAAAGAGCATGGACAATTCAATTGTTGGCTATAGCATGTGTGTCCATTGCTGCTAAATTAGAAGAGGTTGATGTTCCTCTATCTGACGATTTACAGGTAAATATATACGCTCCGTTTTAATTTATATATCGTAATTTTACTAAGTACAAAATTTAAGAAAAATAGTCAAAGATATTAAATCTAAGATATGTGTAACGTATGAAAATATGATTAAATCTTGTGATTTTAGATATATCACGTGAGCCTGTGTTGAGATTTATATTATGATCTTAATTAAGTCAGTATTATTCTGACTATAAACCCTTACCAATTAAAGAATATATCATTATTTTGGATTATCTAAAAAAGGAAAGAGTATCACAGTACGTGACATTCTTTTTTAAATAGACTAAAAAGAGATAATAATACACATAAATTGTGTATAGAGGGGTCATTTTATTTAATTATTGGGTACTTGTCTAATAATTGTTGTTAAATTTGTAATGATTATTGACAGATTGAGGGAACACAATTTGAGTTTGAAGCAAGCACTATACAAAGAATGGAGCTTGTTGTGATGAAAACATTGAATTGGAGAATGCATGCAGTTACACCATTCTCATTCATTGATTATTTTCTTAAGAAGATTGATGGTGATCAAATTGCTTCAAAATCTATAATGTTTAGAGCTACTAATCTCATAATAGGAACATTGAAAGGTAAAAAAATTTCATCTTGCAAAACTTTTGGCTATATAAAAATGAAATATGTAATTCAAATTTTATGAGTGTGAAAATTAAATGTAGGAATTGACTTCTTGAAATTCAAGCCTTCTGAGATTGCAGCAGCCGTGGCAATCTATGTTGTGGTGAAAAATAAGACAGGTGGCATTGAGGATGCAATATCTACCTTGATTCAACAAGTAGAAAAGGTAAATATTTTGTCCCTAAAAAGCTAATTCTTCAACAAAAAAATGTGTTTTAGATAAATAATCTACTCGATCGAATTTACTGTTTACTTTGTGAGTATTAAAAGGAAATGATGATATTCATTTGAGTCTATCTTATAGTTTGTGTTGGTGATTTCATTATTTTAGCGAGCGCATCCTTAATTAGGGGTTTATCTTATAGTCTATCGTAATTTTTTCATTTGAATGTCTATTCATTCTTTTTTGAGGGTGTATAAAGTCACGAAGCGATTCAAACATCTATCTTATTGTACTGACGTAATTGGAAGATCAGGATTTCTCCCTGTCGCACAAGGCAGAATGCAATTTCTTGACCGACGAGCTTCAATTTGAGCTTCGAAAAAAGCATGCAAAGCACACTAACCTAACATCAAATAGATGAAACCACTATACATATACACATTATCATATGTTGGTTATTTAACTTTAAGCGATTTGAGTGTGCTGCTATTTAGGTTAATTCTTTTTTTTTTTTTAAAAAAAACATATACTAGTACTTTTGATTATTTTCTATTACTCTTCAATCTTATATCTTTCATCTTGATTAACTTTACATTTAATCAAAATGTTAAAAGATTTCTTCTTTGTCTTTGTGATTATTTTACAGGATAAAGTAAAGAAGTGTGTTGATTTGATCAAAGAATCATCTTTGCTAAGTGATTTTGGTGCCTCAACTCTTATGGTTCCTCCAAGTCCAACAGGTGTATGGGATGTTGCAAGTTTAATTGACATGAGTGATGATGATTCAGGTCCAAGTTCCCTAGATGGATGAGTGAAAGGATACGCGTGGTGTCCAGAACAGCTTGCGCATAGGGCGGTCAAGTACTTTATGGGAGTACATTAGACTTCTTCATACCTAGAAAAAAATTAAAAAAAAATTAAAAAAAAAACTATAAATAAATTGTTCTTGTTTTTAAGTTTTAGAAGGGTAATTAATTTTGTTTTATGATTGGGGCTATATTAAACAGTAAGGGCTAAAATAAGAAGGAACAAGTTGAGTTGTGTGCTTAATTTTGAACTATTGTCAATCAATTCATCAGTTATTGTTTATGGACTTAAGTTTTGTCTTTTGCAGAAGCTCAATCCATATTCATAACTTCAATTTTTTTTAATCTTATTAGTTAAATGATTTTATAATTTATAATCTGAAATATATAATTTATATTTGTGTGATGATAAATTATATCATTCGTTGTAAAATGAATAACCAATAAATATTGAAAAAACTAATCTAATCAGACAAAGATTCCTACCATATTTATTAATTTTATCATAGTTTGAAATAATTACATATTTTGTCACTAATTAGTAATTGTATGTCATATATCAAATCAGAATACGCCTAAGTATATGTATTTTTACTACCAAATACACTAAAATAGGGAGAAAGGCGAGTTAAATATGAGAGAGATAATATATATACTAGATACATGTAAATCACACAATATATATATATATATATATATATATATATATATGAGATGCCAAATTAGGGAGAGAGGCGAGTCAAAGAGGAGAGTGGCAAGCGAGAGAGTCAGATACATGTATGTGAATCCACTTACACAAAGTGTATTTCTGAACATGTATCTAAACATATTTGGATATCAGAACATGTATCTGAAGTCCCTAATATGATATATTTATAATATTATATACTAGCACGAATCTAAGTAATTAACCCTTAAATTACAAAAAAAAAAAAAATGTAAGTTACCTATAAACAAAGTGCAAAACAACTTTTTAATTTAATAAATTTGCATGGATTATAAATGTTGCCGTTGCTCTTAACGATATTTATAATCCATGCAAATTTATTAAAATAAAAAATTGTTATGCACTTGGTTTCACTGAATTGGAAAAGCATATTAAAGATTGTATAATTAATCTCCTCCACTTAAAGATTAGTATAAATACATAATTAAGAATATTATTAATCCATTTTGCATCTTTTAACTATACAACAATTGAAATGCTAGAAGTTATATATATATATATATATATATATATATATATATATATATATATATATATATATATGTATATATATATATATATATGTGTATATATATATATATATGTGTATATATATATATATATAAGATCATATATTTATTTTCATTATTAATGACTTTTTCTTCCTTCCTTCTTCTTTCATGATCAATCGGCCATTAAAGTTTCAAAACTTATTTGATTTAAAAATTGGACGTATCGCAAACATGAATCACTTTGAGAGAATTACATTTCAAAAGATTTGAAACATCAAGAGAGTTTCATATCTAAAATTTAAGACTGTTTAAAGGTAATTTTAAGTTGATCAATATTTAATAGTCAATATTTACTTCATGTATAGTTAAATTATATTCAGCTCGTTGAGTGTATCATAATGTATAATAGTGTATGGCTCATGTATAAATAAGTTGTATTGCATAGCTTTTTTTTTTTTACGTAAATCAAAATATGGCTATATTTATGATAAACTTAACTACTTTACTATGTATATTTGAAACGATCCTTAATAAATACCTAGCAAATTAGCATTGTTGATATATACCATAGTGTGAGGAAATGAATGGTGATAATTAATTGTATAATTATCATGGCCCATTCTAAAATTGTAGCCCATGTCATTGCAAAAGGTTCTTAAAATCAAGAAGCATATTGATAGTACTTGTTCAACAGGCCAGACCAGTTGTTCAAAACAAGGTTTGGGCCATAAATATAATGTACATATTGGTTTGGTCCAAAGAAAATTTCCACATCTTCAACCAACAAGAAGGGATGGGCTAAAAGATGAAGAGTTAACCGCATTGAACGAGAAAATTATGTAGCAAAGTCATTTTATCTTTGTGCGAACCCTCACATTCGATTAAGACATGAATGAGCAGCCTCAGCGATCTCTCTCTCTGTCTCTCTATCGATCGATGCCTTTTTTTTCGATTGAAAAGTAACGAAGGAAATATGGTATAAGTTATTGAGTTTAATGAGTTATATGGATAGGTATAATATTAGGTTGGGTGTAATAGTTAATTGAGAAGGTAGGCGTCACATAGGACAACTAGAGTGGAGACGTATATAACTTAACGATTCAAAGGTAAATATGAGCAAGAAATTTGGCAATAAAGGAAAATACATTCAAAAAGTATGACAAGATAAACATAAATACATTAAAAAAGTATGACAAGATAAACATAACTATTTCTGAGTGTATAAAAGCAAATATAATCTTTTTTTTTTTGATAAAAAAAATATGTCTTTCATCCGACAATAGTTATCCACTATACTGAAAAACAGTTGTTTAACAATACTTGTCCAGTTTAGAAAATATTTTTTGTGTCTATTTTTCCCTTGCTATTATATACTATTTATCATCTAACACATAGTCAAAATATTAAATTTAATAAAGTCAAAGAATAAAATAGTAATATTATCCTTATTATTTATTGTTTCTTAAGAGGTGTGTCAAATCAACAGTAAACAACTATTGTTTCGATATAAGAGTATATAGTAAAGTTATCCTTTTAATTTTGGTATAAGAAGGTCAATTTGTATAGTCTTTACAAACAAAAAGAAAACGATTGCGATCAAAATTTTATAAATTTCCCTATATCCAACTTCTGATTTAACATTTATATTAATCCACGACTTTATTAATCTAAGCATAAAATTACCTTATTCCATTCAAAAATTACGATACGATTCAATGAACTCAACAATTTTTATTTAAATAAATATCAAAATTCATAAAATTTTAAAATTTTGATGTCGACTTTGTAACATCATTTTAGTTGATGTAAAGGGTTGACGTTTAATTTGGTTCAATATTCGAAGGGCATGCGAAGGAGATCTCTCTGTGTTTGAGATTTGCACACTTACTCACCTATTGCTATCTATCATTGGAGTTTGGAAAAAGTGGGTTTCAAAGAATTCACCCTTAACCATGCTCTCTTGCTTTGGACAAATAGAAAATATATCGAGTTCGTGTATTAATTTTTGTATAAATTATTATGTTTGGTAATTAATTATTTTCTTCGTTTTTAATTATTTATTCTCTTTTTTATAGTTGTTTTTAGTTACTTGTCTATTTTAACAAATAAAGACAGAATAATGTACTTTTACCTATTATATCCTCAATTAAATGACTCATTACTTTAAAAAATATAGATTTTTTCATCAGCTTAATAATTAATAGGGGTAAAATGGTAAACTTGTTATGTCATTGATTATTTTCTTAATAGATGTGTCAATTCAAAAATGGACAAATAAAAAAAAACAGAAGGAGTATAAAGTAAATAATGTAGTCATTTGGAAGAGCTTTGAATCTTAGTCATGGTTCAAAATCGAATTGAATCAAACGGTGCACCTAAATTACATGTTCTTTTTCATGTATTTTGCTTTCAATATTATCAAACTACGTAGAAAAATATATATATTAAACTTGACTGCATCATTTATATTTTTATTTACATATAAGTAGTGAAAATATGAAATAAAAATAAAATAAACACAACAACTAAACGATTAAAGAAATAACTAAGAAAGAATATTAATATAAATAAATGACATGCATGTATTGACTTGATATAAATATTCGTTGCGAATAAGTTTTTTCTTATAACACTCATTCTAACATGAGTCTTACAATATACCATTTAACGACGTCTCGCATATGTCCCTCCATTTAAATATTATCACAATTTTAATCATTTTATAAATATTTTTTTTAATTTTATATTCTTCTAATTTCAGACTCTTAAAAAATAGCGGCAATATTAGAGGAAGAAACAAAACCCAAAGGACCAAATTCACAAAATACACAATGGATAAATTAAATATATAGCAGTATTATAATATAAAAATATAAAATATACAAAAATAAAATAAAATTAAAAATAAAAATAAAAAAAAGCACGCTCTCCATCAGTGACGGCGCAATCGAAGCTATTTTTCCGGAACAACCGCTGTGTTGATTGACTGACTCACCACTTTTTACTTTCACATGCCAAACCCTTTTCGTTTTTTTCCGTTTATTTTTATTTGTCTAAAATAATAATATTTATTATTAAAAAAAATAGGTAATTATATATTAAAAAATTAAAATATAATCCACTATATACTTTTTGTTTTTCTCACTAGTAATTATTCTTAATTTAATTAACATATAAAATGTAAGTAACAAACATATACATGCACTCTAATATTTTAGTTGTCTTTTTATTTTATTGGAGAGAGATCAATAAAAAAATACAAAAAGTGCCCAAGGATATTATTTGACTTACTCCTTAAAAAAATGATAAATATTTTTACTTAAAAAAATGATAAATATTTTTACATCGTATTTCAATTTATATGAACAAATAAAAGTAAACAGAGTGAAACTGAATATCAGCATTAGATATTTAGTAGTAGCATGCGTGCGATCCCCAAAACCAAAGGGGGCAATAAACAATGGTTTGACCTTTTGGTTTTTACCTCATCACTTTCTATCTATTGAAGACAGTAATTGGTCAATGTTAGTAATTAATTTTATTTAGATACTTTACTGAGGAAATTTTACAAATAGTTAATAAAATAAATTTAATTAGATTTTATAGTTATGATTTGTAATTATATGTTAGAGGAAGCAGAGAGGCGAGCAGGATTGGAAGAAGGAGGAGAGAGGCGAGAGAAATTTGAAGAAAGAGGAGACATGCGTGTGACAGAGTTGACAAAGACGAATTGTATATCTGTTGAATTGTATATGTATACGTATGTTAGATAATTGTATATGTGTAGCTGATATAAATATAGAGCTAGGAGAGAGACGAATACAATATTGGTCATATAATTGTATATGTATATGTATAATTTGTAATTATATATGTAAAAGTGAGGAGAGAGGTAGAGAGAGGAAGAGAGGAGAGCGGATTAAGTTTTAAGTGGTAATTAATGGAAACTTTAGTTATATTAGTTAATTAACTAATGCTCGCTCCGTCAATTTTTATTTGTCATGTTGCGTTTTTTGAAAGTCAATTCGACTAATTTTCAAAGTTAAATTAGATTACATTAATTCGATATTGTAAACAAAAAAACTAGATATTCAAAAACAATACGAAAAGTACAATAAATAACATCTTTTTGCATATCAAATTAAAAAATACATCGTAAAATATTAGTCAAAATTCTTATAGCTTAACTCATAAATAGAAAATCATAACAAATAAAAATGGACGAACAAAGTATATGTTTGTTTATCTATGTAATTTCCCCTATTTTAATTATGATATATTTTAGTTGAACACCTACTTAGAAAAATTCAAACTTTAGTTTTTAAGATTTGGTTAAGTTGAGGTAATTTTACCACTTCATTCTCATATATTATGCACAAATAATAATGATATTATATGATATTTTTTGGGCTTGATTGGTGGTTAAAAGGTTGCTAATAATGAAGAATATAATCATAGAATATCATTAATGGTAGTTGGGGGATAGATTAAAAAAGATGATGAATATAGATATGGCCTATGAGATTCTTGATGGTGAATTAAAATAGCTCAATTGAGTGTATTAAAATCGTTAGTTCAAAATATTTAATGTGGTTAACCAAATATCACCTAAAATGAAAAATATGATTTTCATGAAAATTTATCATAAAAGTCTACATGGTAACCAAAACTTTGTATCTTAGCCTACACACACCCAAATTTAGAGAAAGCAATTACATGCTAGGTCATGACACAATTTTCCTCATTTCATGTTGTGTTTTATGATTCTCTCTATATGTGGAGGGGCAACTCAAACACTATATATATTGACTTATTATAAGTGGAAGCATATATTATATAGACATATATAATGACATTACTTCATCTTCCACCAACATATTATTGGCTTGTTATTGAACCCAATATTTTCTGTTGGGTTGACATATGCAAAAAAGAAACTATTCACATCTAAAGCACTTACATAACTTCATATTCGTGTCACCTGATTTTTTGAAATTTACTGATTCAACTTATTCAGATTTGTTTTACATATATAAGGTAATCTTCTTTTCGAAAACGTTCCTTATCAACAATTCGTATTACGACTTAAATATGAGGTCTCTGATCAACTATAAAATAGTCTCATTCATTCCACCACACTCCTTGATCTCGATGGGCTTTTCCTAATTGTTACTTGCATTGCAACTCACTCTTTTTTGTTGAGGGGAAAATAAGATGAAGTCCCACAAACTTATATTATTTACACATATTCAAAACTTGAACATCACAATTAATTACTAGGAGAACATATATGATGAGGAAGTTCATGTTTACTTACCCTCCAAGGGAAACAAACATGCAAAAAACTAGTTCCAAAAATGATGTTACATAACTCATAAACTCATGAAATGTTCTCTTTCATCCAACATATATATGTGTGTAAATTGCATATATTATAATTAATGTGGCATATTAATTAATTAATAAGTTCTTTAAAGTATAAGAAATGATGCATCCCATGACCTAAAGCCATAAGACATCATAATTTTATTAGTAATTTTTTTATTAGGTTAATGGATAAATCAAAACTAGGTACATTAGTTAGGACCAAATTATATATGAAAGTTACCACTTACCACTTTGTATTAATGGAAATCCCCCACCCTCACTTTTTTTTATTGATGAAAAAAACACAAAATATGTCAAATACTAGAAATAAAAGATTTTTTTGCATCACAAATCAATATAATATTTATTTATACAAAAACTACGTAACGAAAAACATATTTTCATTGATCCTAACGTATCAGTATAAAAACATAATTTTATTTTTATTTTTTCACTGATTCAATCAAAATATCCGAATGAATAGGCTAAACATTTTTTTTTTTAGTGGTGGACCTTTTCATGTTTAAAGTGTAATAAGAGATCTAGAGATAAAAAGTGTAAGAAGTGGGTTGAATTAGAATATAGAATATGTTATTAAGTGATGGTGGGGTGAGTAATTAATATGAAGCATGCAAAGGGATTCCCCTCCTTTATATTTTGCACTTTTTGTATTGGGTTTGTGGGTAATAATAGAAAAATATATTACTTAGTAAGTACTATATATTAAAGTTTGAAAAAAGAAATTTAGCTTTACAAGCGTGGAAATTTTCTGTTGGAAAATCCACAAACACAACAAAATGGGGTTTCATGTCCCACCAATATTCTCACTATCCCATCTTTAAAAAAAATTTTTTATATTAAATCATATAATTTAGCATAATTAAGTGATAAATTGGTGTATGAACGTATATTTGTTACTGGTTGAATATAGATATCAAATATGAGTAAATTATAAACATTAAATGGATAAAGAAAAAAATAATATTCATTTGAGAAGTTATATTACATCATTCTGATTATTTATGTGAGATCGTTTTTATAGTATAATTTGAATTGAGTCTGAAATTTGAATTTTTATAATCCATTTATGTAGTATGAATTCCCCAAAGGATTTTTTTTATTTTTTATTTTTGACATAATGATTAATATTAATGAAATTTATTAGTCAATTAATCATGAACCCCAAAGCAATAATTTTGCATAGGAAAAACCCGTGATCACATTTTATAAGTTACTGTATTTGAGTTGATAAAATTAATTATATGATCATGACATAAAGATTGGACATAAGTGCCCCCATGTGTGTCTCTTTTTGTAAATATAAAAATAAAATCTATGGTGCAACTTTTTTTTTCCTTTTGCTTTAATATTTATTTATAGTGCATCTTTTTGAAATGCTATAAAAAAATGATTTAATGATATATATATATATTCATATAAAAGTTAATGAAAGTCATTAGAGATATTAATACACCTCAATGCTTCATGTATGTAATTATTATCATATAGAAATTTAAAAATTAATGCAAGATTAAGAGTTGATGATTTTAGAATTTTAAGGGACATTACCGAGTTTGAACCCATTTGTAAATTTTGAATTAAGAAAAATACAATATAGTTTTGTACGTTATATACTTTTAGATATTTATCCTGAAAAATATATAATAACAAAATTATAAAAATAGTTTAATCACGTTGTATGAAAAATATATAACAATAATGAAATAAATCATATCACTTTTATTTGGTATTTTCAAAGTTGGAATTGTCTTCGATTAGACTTTCAATAAAAATATTTGAAATTTGAATATATATATTTTTTTTAAAAAATTATGAAAGATGATTTAAACATGAAATATAATGTAAATGTGTTTATTTTAATTTAAATATAAAATCCCAATACATTTGAATATTAAAAATTTATAAAAGTGAATGATTTTTGGGTGTTATCAAATTCCAAATAAAATATTAAGTTGCTTATCGAATTTATTGATCAAACGCTGATAAGTTTTAAATAAAGTGAAAAATTATCTAAGATAGAATTAGTATATATTTTTATATTTTTTTGTGGGTGGGTGTAGTACTACTGAAAACATCAAGGACCTCCAAAAAAATTGTCTTACTTCTAATAAAGTGGTAATTACTGTAATTAATATCTATTAATCTTGAGTTAATTACTTTTTGACACGTATTAAATGGAACAATAAATTTATACTTTATTATTAAGTGTAAAATTAAATAAAATATTTTTCAATACAGATGAAAGAAGTATGGAGTGGAATCTTGATTATTGTACGAAAAAAGATAATTAAAGCAAGTATGGAGGATGATTAAATTAGAGATTAATTAATTAAGACGTGCCTAGAGGAATCCTTTTGCTTTTTACATTGCTATAATTATGTATTACTCTACATTTAATTAAAAAAATTAGTGTAGTGATGGAAGGTTTAAGTATATTATAATATATATATATTGCCACCAAAAGTGAAATAATCTTGATTTATATTGTTCCCTCCACTCCAAACAACATGCATTTAATTTATCAAAGCATCTTCTATTATTATCCAAAGTTTAAATTTAATTATGGTTTATAAATTAATTAATGTCTGCATTGGATCTTCTCATCTGTACAAAAGATCTGTTTTCAGCTAATCAAATGATGGTCTCTAGGGTTATTTATATGTTTATAGTACATTCAATTTCATTTCTTTAACTAATTAATAATTAACTACTTATTGTTTATTTTATATTTCTTTGTCTTCCTTCTTTTTTTCAAGTAAATGATATTTAAATTGTACTGCCTCGATTAGTTTAATTCACAATACTATAATCTTAATCAATAAAGTGTTCCTAATACATAGTGTCGAAGTCAAATTTTCACAAGAATATTCAAAATTTAATATATATATATATATTAATTTTTAAAAAAAATTTATGATTATAATTTTTTGCTTTTGATGAAATTTCTGATTTCTCGGATGAAATATAAATTCATTATAACCTTGGCCTAGTTTAGTAAACACCAAATATATAGATATATATGTTTTTTATATTGACCTTTTTAAATAACAACTCATAAGCTTTAATTAGATGGGGTATTCCATGTATGTCACATATTATAACCTAACAAATATCTAATTTAGGTATTATTAGAGCAAATAGTCAAAGAAGGGAACATTAGAGAATTTGACTATCGTTTTCGAATATTCACCTGCTTTAAAATTTTTGTATTAATAAAAATATATTTAAATCAAGGAAATAAATACGAAAAGAGTAATCATACATCATCTGTTAGACGCTAGAGTATGTTAGGATCGAAAATAAGCAGGTGTAAACGCGGAAGCTAGCAATGCAAACCTCGAAAGACCACGAGTAAGAAGACAACGAGAAATATACCAAAAGACACAAATATTTAACGTGGTTCGGTCAATCGACCTACGTCCACAAAGGAGATAAGCAATCCACTATAAATATGAGAGTACAAAATACAGAGGGAAACAACCTCAACCAAATCACTCGGAATACATGGGAGGTTCACACAATTGATAACATATCAAGCTTGTGACCCATAAATTCTCCCCCTAACCAAAACTCTCAAAGCCCTTAAAACTACATTGTGAATGCTGATTAAGTTAGAAGGAACATTCCTCTATTTATAGAGTCCTAAACCTTTTCTTACCAGAAAAAGGATTTGTTAATCCAAAACTTTTTCCTAAAAGGAAAATCTATTTATGGTAAGAAATTAGGGCAAAGAAAACCCAACAGAGTATATATACATCATTTACAAAATGATGAAAGTATATATATACTAGTTTATTAGCGATTCTTATATTCACTCTAAATCACAAACTTGAGAGATATATATTTGCCTCTTTTTCATTAAACAAAACCACTAAGTAACTGACAAAATATATATACGTGCATAATCAACTTTTAAGTTTCTTAGTTGTATACTATTGCGTATACATATTACATAAAATTTTAAAGTATGGATACAAGATTTTAACTCAAACGTTACTGAATTCAATCAAATTCATTACTTTCTCCGTTACTCCGCCCTTGAATACTTGCAAATGTTGGCTATAAAATTCAACACTATTATAACGACTTCTTGATTTTATTTTTTAAAAAAACATTGCACTATGAGGTGGATGATGTAAATGCCAACTACCATGATTGTTAAATATCTTTGGCAATAATAAAAAAAATCTATATATATATAGCAAGTCTAAGGTTTATAGTGAAAGTTACTAGACAGTAGTGTATGTATGGGCATGACTAGCCAAAGTGCAATAGTTAATATTTTGCATGCTATAATCATGTAGTATTTCACTACTATGTATTATTATTATTATTATTTATAGTAAAGTAAAAGAAAAAGTGATTCAAGGTTGAAGAGTAAAGTAGTCATAGTAGTAATGTTTGATTAAACATTTCTTGCAAAGTGTGTGGAATAAAGCTGTTATTTTTTCTATTTTTAATGATGAAAAAGTTTTATTGTACTACTATTTGTTATTACACCATTTTCTTTGTTCTTAGCTCTTCTTGCCCCTTTAACCCCCCCACCCCCTCCCCATCATTTTTTTAAAAAAATTATGAATAACTTGATCGAATAATTGAATTCGAGTTAATTAAATTCATTAAAAGGTAACAAAAATATGTTGCGAAGTGTCACTTTGAAATGTAACTTTTACTTAATTCTAAAAATTCGTAATTGAAATCTGAATAAAGAAATACTCATAACCCAGATCGAACTTTTGATAGTTCATCACATCCTTGTTCATAGTTTAAAGTTAAATTATTTTAGTGGATTGAAATAATATTTGGATATAGTGAATCTTGATAATCAAGTAGCCATAGCTAGTTAGATGGGGGCCTACATTGTGCTTGTATCATTCATGGTTTGAATGGTCAAGTTTCAAATGATTGGGTGTTCTCCTTCCACATTGGATACTTACTCCTTTAACATTGCTAATTCAATGGTAGAATTACCCCCCAAAAAGGGGATTATTAAAAAAAGAAGGGACATTTAATTCAATTTATAGAGGTGAAAAATTAGTAGTACTAAAATTTATAGATATAATAGTTATTAAAAGAAATAAAAGCAGTACAATAACAAAAATAATGCTCTCCAAAGCGATATTTAATGTTAAATTGAGATTAAGATTTGAAAGGTTAATTTTTCGCTTTATTGTCTCGAAAAGATAAAATGAAAAACCTCATTTGAATGCCACTAATTTGTCATGTTTTTTATAGTCTTGTTTGGTTTTGAGAGCATGTAAGAAAAAAAAATGTTGTAAATTTTATCTTTATTCCGTAAACCAAAACACTCAAAAAATTGAAGGATAATAAGGAAAAATATTTTTCAATAATAACCACATATTAATCTGATCTCGTTAGATGAGGTTTGGAAATAATATAATATACATTAATCTTGTCTCTATTTTGTAAAGGTGGAAAGTCTCTTACAAATCCTAACACAAGTAACTCATACCAAACAATTTTTAAAAACAACATACAAACGTAAAGTAGACAGAGCAACGAACTTGCCATACTGACCCTCCATCCCTTATTCATCGCACCACTGCCAACTTCACACGTTTTATTATTGGGGTTTCTGCTTGAACACACGACTTGATATAGTGTTTGTAAGTCTCTAACCAATAGACAAGCCTTCAGCTTGTTTTAAGAGATGTCAATTTATGTATATAAATTTATAAAACTAAAATTTAACCACTATATACAACACAATTTTTCAACAAAGGAGTAGGGGTGTTGCTCGACACCCCTTGGACCAAGGTAGATACACCACTGTCTGCACATTTCCTCTTTCACATATATGAACCATCTCAGTTTTACTTTCACTAATCTTATCTATCACGAAATCATTCTAAACTTGTCCAAAATATTTTTATTTCTAATCTTATCGTTCCTATCATGTTTGCAAATCCACCTCAATATCTATATTTCCGCAACTTCCATCTACTAAACCTTAGAGTTCTTCGTTGGCCTACACTTTGCTCCGATTAACTTAAAAAATTATCTTCCAAAATTTATAAATAAAATTAGTTCAATACATGACCAAATAATGATTTATTTCTTTTTTTTTAGAGAAAGAAAAAACAAGTGGAATCCTTCTAGACCAAAAAATAAAAAACAAAAAATTAAAGGTGATATGATTATACACTAATCCAAGCGTGCATTTCGCACGCATGAAAGCAATTAATTTCAGCAACCAAACTTTAAAATGTCTTTTTTAAATTATTAAGTAGAATAACTCGTAACAGCTACGATCTCTGTTATAATTTCTGTCATTTTAATAAATACTCTGTATATATTGAATAACTTTTATTTTATAATAGTCACAAATCGCATAAAAATATAAACAATATTAGGCAAATTTTATACAATAAATACGAATAGTCATCATCCAAATTAATTGAGTTACGAATAACCACCTTCCAAATCAATTATTTGGAACAAATGACTTGAAATGTTTTTTTTCTTCTTTTTTTCGTCATTTTTACAAGTCTATATTAGTCTCCACCCTTATCTTTGACTGTACTCTACTTCTCTCCTCTCTCTCTCTATAATTCACTCTGCTTTTACTCTCTTACCTTCAAAAAATTCAAAAATCTCTCTGGATTTTTAGTTATACTCAATTGGGTTTTGTTTCTGCAATTTTCATTCACTGTAAGTTCCTAATTTCTAATTCTTACCTTTTTCTTGATAATGTACTGGTGATTTTGTAATTTCTTTTAGTCTATTTGCTATGAATCAGTTTTTGATTACATGGGGTTTGTGTTATTATGATTGGGTTCTAAATTCTAAATTTTATGGATTTTTTCTTGCATTTTCTGCTATATTTTTCACTACTGTGCTATAGATTTTGACAAAAATTAGAAAACTTATTCACACTGATAGTTTCCAAGATCCAATTTTTACACTACTTTAGTACTCTGAAACAAAGAATAAAGTAACTAAAAGCAAAAAAGTACAAATCTTTGGTCTAATTAGTAATAATTATCCCACTAATCAGGCGTGCTATTACAAGATTCTTAACCTTTTTCATTTTTTTCTCATAATATGTTTATATGATATTCTTGACTTTGTAAACTGATGTTGTTTGTGGTACTGTTTTTGCAGGAGCTTTAAAGAGTTGGTGAAAGGCACAGAAAAACAGTAGTTCTTGAGGTTATTGTTTAAATTGAGGAACAGTATGCTGTGTTGTTGTCTATCTGTTGATGTTTATCGAAAAGTCATCTCCTTGAACTTGTACTGTCATGTAATTCTGTAGAATTTGGAAAAAAGAAGAGTTTATTTGTGAAATCTTGATTAGTTTTTCAGTTTTTAAACCTTGGGAAATTGTATTCTTGTTAGTAATCTTCCATGGGATCCACACATTTCATCGTCATACCGTGTTATGTTCTGAGGATTAGCTGAGAATCTATTCCTCTTCAGAATACTTAGTTTTACTGGTGTTGTCTTTGTTGTTGAATCGGGGATTATCGGGGATATTAGTTTTCACTTTTGCTAGTTAATTTCGGGTGTGGTTATTGTTGTCATTTCTTCTAGGAAGTAGATTGAGTTAATTGCGCGGAGTAGTATTGTTTTCCAAGCATTTTTTGGTGGGAGTTGTTTGAAATCACTGGTGTTTTTGATTGTTCTGGTGGAAGATTGTGGTTGAAGGGTTGGAACAAGTAGTTATGGTGTGCCAAGCAGCTGGCCAGACAAGATTTCGGGCATTAAAACATGAAAATGGAATTGCGGGGTGTGCCACCATAATCGTTAGAGTTATAGCATGCTTTCAACCTCTTCAGGATTGCCAGGTTAGCGTTCGTCATGTTTCGCTATTTTGAATTAAGATTTCAACATTAGTGTATTTGTTGTATCCGTGATCTTGCAAAGCTTATTTCTGTTCTTGTTTATTTCAGGCTGAATATTTCCGACAGTTGTTGAAACCTGTCACGTAGTTTCGTCTTTCTTGTTGTTGCATCCTAGTTAAGCTGGAATTTTTTGGATTTTCTGTTGTTTCTCAAGTTTACAAGGAATAATCTGCAATTTGTATTACCTGAGTTATTTAGAACTGGTAAGTTTTGCAATTTCTCTTTTCTTTGAAATTTGTATTGTTTTGATGTTTTTATATATGGATCTTCTGGTTAAATGGATGTTATTCGGTTTGATCATCAGGTGATTGTTGTGGTTGAATGGAAAGAGACTTTGTATCGTGGTTCCGTCGCCAGTATCCTGATCTGCAATCTGCCCATTCGAACTTTTCTAGTCGTGGACTCAATATTGGGCAGCAGAACTCTGTTCCTATTTACATGCCTCCGTATGTGAATGCGGTTCCAGTAGAAGGGAATTCTCCCTTGTCGTTTTCGGGGCTGCTAGAACCGAAGGCAAACCAACCAACTGAAGCTCACAATTGGTTCTACTGTTTACCACAGTTGCATCAGGGTTTTGCTCCTGTTTTGAGCACTATACCGAAAGAGAAGTTTGCTCCTCAGTCTGTTGAGAATTCCGGGGTAAATGAAGAAGCCAATGCTGGCCCCCGATCCGCGCAGAAAAGATTTCTTGTTTTTGATCAATCTGGTGATCAAACAACTTTACTTTACAGTTCTCCAAATGGTACTCCTGTGCAATGCCTACCCTCTTGGCATCCAAAATCCGCTGCACCTTGTCATCTTATTATGGAAGGCCAACAGATTTTAGGGAACGGAATTTGTCCATCTGGGAAATACTCCGGTGGTGAATATTATGAAGAAAATCATAGAGATGATGTAGAAAGTGAATTGCACGAGGATACTGAAGAATTGAATGCACTACTCTACTCGGATGACGATGATAGTTATTCTGAGGATGGTGAAGAAATGAGCACAGGGCACTCTCCTAGTACTATGACAGCTCATGATCTACCATCGTGGCATGACGAGATGGGTGAAGAAGTTAATAGTTCAGAATGGCCAAGCAAAAAGCGTAAGCAGTTAGATGGTGGCTGTGATATACCACCATCACTCGTGGATACTGCAACGTCTGCAAAACCCTTTACTTGTTCCGACTTAGAAGATGATGCAGAATCCAGTTGTGGGAACAGTCATAATAATCAAGTTTCAGAATTGGTTTCTCTATCTGGGAAAAAGAGGCCAAGAAAAAATCAAATTCTCGAGACGATAACCATTTTGCAGAAAATAATCCCCGGAGGGAAAGGAAAAGACTCGATGGATGTCATTGATGAAGCAATCTGTTACTTGAGATCCTTGAAGGTGAAAGCCAAGTCTCTAGGACTTGATACTCTTTGAGCTTCTATGCTCCTGCTGATCAGGTACTAGAAGTATCGGTACACGTTACATATTGTTCTGACTGAAGTTTTGTGAATAAATAAGCAGAAATAAGCTCAAACTGTCGTATGGTAAAGAGGACTTCCCTGAATCTCGTAAGCTAGAAAAGCAGATCGAAGACCCCCTTATGGCTTCTTATTCCATCATTCTATTGAAGCAGTAGCTGTGCTTTTGAAGTTTTTGGTCATGTCTCGTTCATCTCTCTCAGTTAACGAGTCGATGACCATATACCTCAGTTAGGATCCTCTGGAAGTTGTTGCTCTTGCTACACTCTCTTGCTCTTTTCCGCGTGATCTTGTCAAGTTGCAACCATTTGCTGTTTTCCTTGTCTAATGGCAGCAATTGTAGCGGCGATGCTGTCTTTCTTTTAGCTGTTGCTTTAGGTACATGTTGCTCTTGTTCCTTAACAAGTTAAAGTATATGTTTTTGTTCAATATGCTACTAGTTTCATTCCATGTATGTTTTGTTTATTCGAAATGGCTAATGTAAAACTGTATTTTGTGTTGATTTTGTGTGTTTTTAGCTTGTTTTTTGATGCAACATGAACACATTTTTGTGTCATTGTTATTGATAGTTATGTGATGAGTTTAGTTTCGTGCATACTTGCATTGTCCACTCAAGGTGTGTTCGATACGGAGGAAAATATTTTTCTCGGTTTCGCGTTTAAATATTTAGGAAAACATGAAAATAACTTTCATAATGGAAGTATGAAAACAAATGCTTGTCACCTCCCTCACTTCTACACCCACCCACCCCAACTCATAATATTATCTGGTTGTATACCATATACAAGAAAATAAGTTTTTACGAAAAATATTTTCCTTCGTATCGAAAACACACTTAGAGATGGCCATTCCATAGGCTCAATGGGTGTTTAAGCAAAGGGCAAAAAGGAAAAAAACTAAAGTAGAATAAGAGAACTTTTGTAAAATAATTACTAGTAGTTATGTAATATTTGATAAGTATAGATAGCAACATCCAACAGACATTGAACCACTGGTTATGATATTGAAATTTTGTGGACATGTCTCATTCATGTCTTAGCTGTGTATATGGCCAAGTGCATATTTGGTGACTAATTTGGGTCCCAACTATCACTTTCTTGCTCCTTTTTACTTGATCATGTCATGTTACTTACAAATCATGTGCGTATCAGTCGGGTTCGGAGTGAATGATGTGTATGCAATCTCAGTTAATTTTATCTGGTAAATATAGAAAAACTCTTATCAATATTTATTGATTTTGATTCGAGTAAAACATATCAGACGTTAACTATGTAAAGTAAAGATAATGAAGAATAGGGTAATAACAACAATAAATAATACGATAAAGTACTAAAAATAAAATAATTAAAGAGTAATAATTATGAAACTGAAAACTTTGGTATATAAACCAATTATGTTTAAAAAAGGCTGGAGAATCTCATGTGTAAACTTACTCCTATCTTTACAAGTCTAATTAATGATTTCATCTAGCTTGTAATCATGGTGATTTTTGGCAATGTAAAGCATTATTAGTTGCACCTAACGGAAGGTGGGTGGTCTGTGTGCGGTGGTGGAGTAAGAAATTTCACGAAGAGTGTAATAAAAATTTATTGCCAGTGAGATTTGAATACATGAGCACTTAGGGCTCTTCTAAGACATCTAGATTCACTGGGCTACACCACCTTATTCTATCAAGATGTCCAAAATATTTTATTTAATCACTTTGGGTATCATTTTATTTATATATATGGTATTATTTTTCGACGAAAGATGTCTATTTGAACACCCTGCCCATAAGGTAGCTACGCTCTTGGAAGCGGGTGAAAGTTAATATAAAACCGAGTTCAAATCATCCGTTGAGACAAACATAATTTTTTTTTTTTTATTTGCTTAGGTCTTTTGAGCAAATTTATTTGGTATTCGTGTTTGAAGATGAAATTAAGATTTTGAGTTTGAGGTCTTAATACTAGATTTTAAATAAATTATTTATACATATTAAGATAATTTTGAAGTAAAAATATAAAATGTGAGTCAAAATTACTGAATTATGTAGTATCTGTATCTACAGTTGTAATTTTAACCCTAATTATGTCGGTGGAAGATAACATGAATTTGGTAGAACACTCGATGTCATTTTTTATTTTTGATAAACAGTGATTGATATCTGTATTGGGCAATAATTATTTCGAATTCATGATGCATACGACCCATTAAAAGATTAAAAAAAAAAACATTACTAGTTTTATTTCATGTTATGTTGTTTCTTTGTTTTGTGTTTGGTGTTGGTGGTTGTCTTTATCTTTGTGTATATACGTAGCATGCGTGATTTTGGCTAAGTCCAAAGATAGTGATGTGTTTTTATTGATTTGATTTATTTGTTAATAATACTTTACTATAAGGGACCGCATGTTATGTTTTATATTTTAATATAATGTTTTTAATGCATTATTTTGGGTGATGAAATTTAACATTTTCAACTGAAAACGATGGACATCAAACTTTTTATGGAATTTATAATAGTACTTTGCAAGTTGAGTTCATCTTCAAAATCTAAGTTGTAAGATGTTTTTGTTTTTTAGGTTATGGATAAACATATCCTAAATTATCAAAAATAGTATGCGAGTATCCTTCGTCATATTTTTGAGACATTGGTGCTCCTGCCATTCAAAAAAACTAGAGTATATAACCCCTTTATACTAACGGACATACTCGTATTATAATCTTATCCACCGGTCCAACATTTATCGATGGATAAGATTGTGCCATGTGTCTATTTAGTCGTCCGTTAGAGTGAAGGACATATATGCTCTAGTTTTTGTACAGCAGAGGCATCAATGTCCCAAAAATGTGATGAAGGATATTTGTGTACAATTTATGATAAGTCAGGGGTATACTTGTCCATTTCCCTAATCCTGATTAGGTGTAAAATTTATTATTCTTTTCTTTTTTAAATTAATATATCAAAACGCGATACTCGTGGTTTATTAATAATACTGCTGACCAATTTTTTAAACTATTAATAAGTCACAAAAAAATGATTAAGAAAACTATTTATTAAATATGAAAATGTCAAAATAGAAATAAACAATTTTGAAAAAAAAATAGTTGGGCCTCTACAACTACTTCCTCCTAGTTTTTTTTTTTTAAAAAAAAATTTCCAAAGATAGGTCCTTTTTATGTCTTAACATGCAATTTTTTTGGAGATGACTTGGTTTATTTTGTGTTTATTATAGGCTCCACTAAGGGTGTGATTGATATACAGAAAAATATTTTTCATCAAAAATATTTTCTTTCGTAACGAACACATCCCGAGATGTTGGACTATTCTTGAACTTAATTCAAAGGACAATTATAGCAATTCATGATTGTTTGTGAGTTAATGGTTTAATTCAGTTTCAAAATTATAATTCTAAGGTGGAGAGTAAGAAAAAAATAATTTAGTAGACATTTGGACATGTGACTTTATCGCGTGATTTGAAATTATGAAATGAAATCAACGTTTAAATATACGATTCAATGTAAGTGTAACTATAACTATCAGATCTTCAATTCCAAGTTTGGGTTGGACATAAATCACTTCTGGATAAAATTTGAAGGAAATTATGCGAATAAACAAATATATATTAGTTAATTAACTAATATAGCTATAGTTTGAATTTAATCACAATCTCTTTTTAGCAATAATTACATGTGTTCTATCCTCTCTTCCTCTCCCGTTTCTTATACATATACAAAAACAAATTATGCATATCATATACCATTATATGATACATATACAAATAATATTCGTCTCTCTCCTTTCCTTTCCCTCTCTCCTCCCTCTCCTAATCTCGTTCACCTCTCTCTTACCTCTCCGAATCTCGCTCTCCAGATATACAAAAACTTATGTCTAACGTTATATATATACAATTATTTGAAAGATATACATATACAATTCGACAGATATACAAATAAATTTACCTCTCTCCATTCTCTACCATATCTCACTCATCTCTCTCGTCCCCCTCCAAATCTCTCTTGCCTATCTCCCCTTTTAACATGTAACTATGAATTGTAATTTATAAACTATAACTATGGAGACTAATAAGAATTATCTAGTGACTATTTGTGAAATTTCATCTAAAATTTGGGCAAACCCACATTAACCCATTTTCAAACGTTTGGTTCAAAATGGGCTTACCTAGATAAGCCCACCTAACCTATAGAAATATCAAACAAGTAGATTCTTTTGGTTAGTTGGTCTGGTTTATGATGATCCACTTTTTAATTTCAGTGTATCTGCAACAAATTTCATTTAATTTTGATTCCATGTGTTCTGAGATACATGAATCTAATAAGTACACCAAATTTTGCTCCATGTATTTCGAGACACATTTATCTGGACGTACCAAAATCTGGTAAAATGTGTAGTATTGCAAACTAATGTGCATCTAAGTAATTAGCTCATAAACAAATAAAAATTACGTAACTTCCGCAAATTTATTTATGGGGAACTTACACAAATCAACTAGTTTAGGATCTCATTAATTTGATAGATTGTAGTTTGTACTATTACGTATATTGCTAGACTTTAATTTGGTGCCTCCAGATAAATCTAGATACATGTATATAAGATACATGGGGTCAAATTTATATGTAATTTGTTCTTGATATATTGTATCCAAGTGAAATTGCATGTATCTAGGATACATAACAAAATCTCACTCGCTTCTCTCCCATCTCGCTCATCACTCTCCCACGTATTTGATATTCTAGATACACGCGAATCACCTTAGATATATACAGATACATATATCACTCACCTTTATCTCTATTTTTGTGTCTAGTAGCAAAAATATATGTATCAATATATAAGATACGTAGAAAATCTTTAATAAGTGATAAGATACATAATATTTTGAAAGTATAGATAATAATAATATATATGATTGATAAAGTATATCTAATTACGTAATGGAGGATCGTACCACTTAATAGTGAACTTATTTTTTTTTTAAGAAACTATTCCATAAGTAACGTTTTATTACAAAAAACTATTCCCCAAAACTAATTGCAAAATGAAGTTTCATTACAAATAACTATTGGAGAACAACCTACAAAAGTAGTTTGTTTTCTTCTTATAATTTAAAATAGTCTTTTTGGTTAATCTTAACTTAGTGTAGGCAACTATTTCAAAAGTTATTCTAGAGGAAGTTGAAGAAATAATTATTATTCTATTATGATGCTAATTAATATGATTATTTTATTATTAAGTGCTGGTAATTGTCCAAGAAATAGAAAGATTGGAGTAGTCCACTACATGACTAAATGTTGTAGAGGAAAAGGAAAACAAAATGTTGTGAAAGGACAAGAAAGATATAGCATAAAATGTTGGATACGCGAGCAAGATAGGAAGGAGGGACATATACATATGTATATACATACCTGTTGTTTCACTTATTTCTGTTGTTCCCTATTACTTTTTAAAATCTCTCAAATCTCTTTTTTCTTTAATGCAAATATTTAATATATCTGATATACATATTAATGTATCCTGAAACAATATTTAATGTATTCAAACTACATATTAATATATCTGAATTTTTTAGTTTTTAAGATATTAATATAATTAAATATTACGTCGCATTACTTAAAATACAATGGTGCGTAGTTTACAATTCGCGCAACTCATGATAACAATTTGTAAAAATTATAATATATAGTTTTTCTCAATTTAACTCGAACGATCGATTTGGTGTAATTTTTTTTTTGTTCTATCCTACACCCCTAATTTTCTGCTTCTAATTTATAGGCAAAAGTCATTCAAACGAGCTCTAAGTCATGGTAAGAACTAAGAAGATCACCCATCCATTTTTCTCCGATGTAAGAGTATTCAACAATCGTAATCTCATGCCCAAGCTATATATATATATATATATATATATATATTATATATATATATATATATAATATATATATATAATATATATATATATATAATATATATATATATATGCGGATTCACGTTGGGTCCAGGGATTCATTTGAACCTCTTCAGTAAAAAATACACGATATATATAAGGTAAATTTTCTATAATTCTGTAAATATATATTTTTTGAACTCTCTCAATAAAAAATAGAAATAGTGACTTTGCTTAGAAGTCCTAGTAATTTTTTTAAAAAAATTAACTTATCGCGCTCTCAATTATATGATAATATTTCGTTAAACATAGATTTAAGAAAGAAAGAAAAATTCAAATTTTGTGATTCAAAATAAAGTATAAATATTAAAATAGTTATAAATATATTATTTTAAAATAATAAATAAATATCGTTATATAAATGGTCAGAAAAGTATAAATTTATGATATTTTAATTATTTGTTACACTGTGTCATATAGTATCCAACTAGCATTTTTAGCTTTATCTTTTATTTTAAGAACGTGCTAAAAGTCTGGTTTTAAACTCCAAAAAAATTCAAATGTCCCATTTTGAAATACTTATTTACACGTTTATATATTTATTGTTCAAACCCCCTGAATGAAAATCCTGAATACGCCATTATATGTATATATATCATCACTAAACAACAATTATGTTAAGTCATGTTTTTTTACCAAATAAAAAAATAATATTATCTTAATTATATTGGATGGGAGACTCTTCCCACCTTTGCATTAGTTTTCTGTTTTCATAATTCATTTGATAGGAATATATCAGAATACTGTTAAAGGTTAGGTATAGTGCAGAATTTAGTCATCCATTCTTTATTTGTCTTTTGACTTTGGTCGGGAGTCCTAGTAATTTTTTATTTTTTTTAAAAAACTTATTATGCTCTCTATTTATATGATAATATTTCGCTAAACATATATTTATGAAGAAAAAAGAAACTCAAATTTTGTGATTTAAAATAAAATATAAATATGAAAATAGTTATAAATATATTATTTTAAAATGACAAATAAATATCGTTATATAAATGATCAGAAAAGTATAAATTTATGATATTTTCATTATTTGTTACACTGTCGTATCGTATCCATCTTCTCAAATATCAATATGGGTTGCGCCCTTTAGGTAATGTGGGTTAACTAATTATTGATATAAAAATTAAAGATAACATTATAGTAATTCAAAATATAAGTGGATTATATTAAATGTCATCTTAATTAATCGAATCAACGTGACAGATCGAACAAATGAAATATTTCTATATTTGACTATTTTAAACTTTACACGTCAAAATATGTCAATATATAGATATTTTTTAAAAAAAAAATGAACATATATTAAATAATCAAAGTGTCCATACAAGGCATGGGTGAAATATTTTTTGTCAACTATTACGTTTCCATTATATTATATATAAAAAAAAGGTTATTGGGACTGCAAAAATTTAACTCAACCTATCAAGAAGTAATATTCACGTTACAAGGAAAAAATACTAATTAAATTGGGGTTACAATTATTTTTTCATCTTTTGAATTATGAGTACTATCAAATGTAAAATATTTTATTTTATTTTATTTTAGTAAATATAGATATTAGAAGTAGTTACCACTAGCAACAGTATCTTTGAAAAATCTATTAGATAAGAAATAGAGGTAGCCCATGAAAGTCTTTTCTTTTAAATTATCCTTTTAAATTATTGCAATTTTTCCACAATAAGTCATATAAAACCTACATTTTACTGAAAAAATGCAAATCTTTCAATTATATTATTGTGGATTTAACAGCAACAGCTGATGTTCCAAATAATTAAGGAAATCGACGTAAATTATTTTTCGTTTGAATATTCGTTCGTACGTATTGTTTTATATTGTATTAAATTAATAGCGTTATATTACTTTTTATATAGTGTTTAATTAGATTATATCGTATTTTGTTACTTCATAATGTTACTTATCAGCAATCTGAAGGATAAATTTATAGCATTACATAATGCATAATAGATAAGTATGCTCTTTAATTTGGATTTAACTTGTATTTGTCTTCTAACTTTGAGTGTGTACAAGTAGACATATGCAGCCTATGTGACGTCCTATGTGGCTAATTTGCATCCTACGTGACGTCCAATCTGTATTTTGTCACGTAGGATACGTGTGTTTGCTTATTCAATTTTTTACAAGTGTTTACTTGTGCACATTCAAAGCTGGATATCATTGACAACTAAAACCAAGTTAAATGACACATGTATTATGTCTTACATATAATATGTTTGTAACTTGGTTTAAACTGATATTTATGCCCGTAAACTTTAAGTGTGTACAGTTAAATAGTTAAACTGGTATAAAGTTGAATAAATAGACACAATTGTCCTTCGTAGCAAATATACAAAGGGCGTCATGCTAGATGCCCCATTGGACGTGAATTGACACGCAGGACGCCAAGTAGAATACGTGTGTTCTATTTGTTCAACTCTATACAAATTTAATTATCTACTTGTACACATACAAAGTTGAAAGACATATATTTCAAATTAATGAGATCAAGTTAAATAATACATTTACGTATTACGCCAAATAATTATTTACTTAATAGTACGAAGTAATTAAGGGCAAAATAAAGTAATAATGCAATCACATCGAATTAATCATTACATGAAAAAATAACACTTCTCGTAATTACATAACAATAAATTTAACTATACAATACCATATAACAGGTAACAATCATAAATAGTAAGTCAAACAGGTTCTATTTGTGTTGTTGTTGTCATTTCATTTTCTTGAATTTTCATCTTTTCAACTTTCTTTGCTTGTTTAAACTCTCCATAGAAATATGAAACAAAACCCCAAAGAGAGAGAAAAAGTGAAAGTCCTTTTTCACCTGAGAATTTCTCTTTAAAGAAAACAATAGCCAATATCTGAGTAATTGGCAATAAAACAGCAATCAAAACTCCAGACATTAAAGAAGAAGAGAGGTAAATAACTCCAACAGCACCAACAAAGAAACATTGCCAAATGATAGCACTCCATATTACAACTAGGTAATATCTAGCTTCTCCAAAGTTGAAATTTTTGGCTTCTCTTGATATTGCCTACAAAAATAGAGGAAATTACATGCTATATGCTAAACAATGTCGTACGTAGATATTATTACTATCTCGTAGAGAAAGTGAGACTGTTCAGAATGAAAAGGAAAAATGATAGAGAAGAAAAATATAGCAATCACTACGAAAACAGTAACAATAACAAAATATTGCAATAACCAAAATATCATAAAAATAGATGATGGTAGAGCTACTACTACAATAGACACCATTATCTATTGTCCTTTCTACCCTAATTCACGATCTCTATACCCTCACACCTACCTTAGTCCAAACCCTACACATTTTTTTATAAAAAAAATTGACTGAATATGTACATATAAATTAATATGATTTGTGGTGGAGTGTTAAGTACTACTTCATTCTTAACAAGAGGTCTCGAGTTCGAGTACCCCGGAGTACGATGTCACCTTTATAATTGGGAGCACTCCTCCACCTCCCTCCCCGCTTACCTATGTGAGACTTTCTGGTGTGAATTTGAATTTGTTGGGTAGTAATGTGAGTACCAAACATCAAAAGAAGAATAAAGAAAAATGATATGTACTTATAACTACATAACTTCCTTCAAAAAACCAACAAAGTTGTGGTGGAATAGTAAGTACTTCTTTATCCATAGCTACAACAGATCTCTAGTTTGCGTCCCCCCCCCCCCCGTATGATGTCACCTTTATAATTGGGAGTGCTTCTACCCCCTCCCCTCCAATGTGAGATTTTTTGACATGAATATGAATTTGGTTGGGCTGCAATGTGAGTACGGACATCGAATGGAGGATAAAAAATAATATGTACATATAACTGCACAACTTCTTTCACAATCAAAAAGCTTGTGGTGGAGTGGTAAGTACTCTTTCATCCTTAACTCGAGACCCTGACTTCAAATTCCCTAAATATAGAATCGTCTTTGTTAGGAAGTACTAAAAAAAAAAACTTCCTTCAACCACTAAAATTTGAACTTTATAATAAATTCTTAATAAATCTCTAATTTAATATGAGTTAAAAAGATATATACCTGAAAGTCTTTATTAGCAATCATTCCAATAGTGCAAAAGGCAGTAGAAGCAAAACACATAACCATTTGAATCTCTAACACCAATGTTGCAGTAATAGCTTGTTTTGCCTTCAAATACATCAACTCAATACAAGGCAAAATAAGTCCATACAAAGCTGCTGCCAAAAGTGTCACAATAAAACCAATAACATACTCTTTAGTTGTAACACCCTCAGGTCGATCACCATTCAATCGAATACCCAATAAAACCGAGGCAACTGTCAATAAAACCACCGCGTTAATTGAATATGACGTAAATTTTATCTTCACTATGAAGTAAGCCCCTATCGCCGTGAAGGCAAGTTGAGCTGCTATAAGAAGTGAAGATGTTGACACGGGGAGTTTTGACCCTCCCCACGAATAAAGATAAGCATCAAACCCCGTAACAACACCAATAACAAACGATGCAATAAATATTCGAGGTGTGATATAATACAACTTGGTATCAGAGCCTTCGATTTTTCGTCGATAGAAATATAAGATGACTAGTGGTATTATTGTGAGTGGCCATCCACCGGTTTGTAACCAACTATTAAACCATATTCTTAAACCACCTTCAACAAAATATAAACGCATAAGTAGAGGGCCACCACAAACACCAACAGACATTAATAAACAATTTATAATCAAAAGAAATCTCCTCATATTAATACTTAAAATTCCATCTTCCATTTTTATTTTTATTTGGTTTTGCTATAGTGAGAACTCTACTTTCATAATTGAGTGCTTATATAGATGAAAAAATAAAATAAAAAATCAAGAAAATGTTTATTATTTTTTATAATCGGAAGGTAGTGAATATAATATTTTAATAAAAACAATGTCAACTTAAATTCTTATTAATAAAATCCATATTGCATTTTCTTTAAGTTGGCATATCCCGATATGTTATTATTTAATTATATACCTTCTATTGTTCGATAATAAACACTTAAACATATTAGTAAAATGAAAATATTATTCAAACTAAATATTTATGTAAAATTTGTACAATATAGGGAGTGAAAATTCTAACCGTTGTTACTCGTATTTACAACTAAGTCATATTATAGAGAGTATTTTATGGTAATTTGTACATGATTAATGATCCCTTTTTAGTAATTCATCATTGACAATTAGTGATGCCCAAGGGAAAAAAAAAAGATTTTCTTGAATTAAGTCAATTTTGCAAAAAAATATAAATATCAACGCAAGTTGGAAAGTGAAAGATGATAAAATAAAATATAAATGGAGTGTGCGAGTTAGTTTTCTTTATTATTTAAATGTCACGTGAAAGTTAATAAAATATATTTTGACAAATTAAATGAAAAAGAAAAAGCATATATCTTTTAATATGATTTGGTTATTTTTTTGAAGTTTTTTTAATCAAATTTAATCAGATATCAATTTTTTTATCGATTTATTTCAAATTATAATTTAATTTAATTTTTTAATCATAATTATATACAACACTACTCGTTAAAAATTGCATTGTGAATCCATGAATGCTAAAATTGAGAAGAAATGCAACTCAATTTTATAAAATTCCAAATCCATATATAAGAAAGACTTATTTCTTACTTTATTTTTTTTAAAAAAATAGAAATTAGAAATAGGTGCCACTAGCCATAATATCTTTGAAAAATCTTAGATAAGTGTTTCTTCAATAATTTTACTCAATTGTCGTGTCTTGAATAGTAAGCGTTGAATTAAATACATTATTGCAAAATTTCTACAATTAGTAAATATAACACGAGTATTTTGCTGAAAAAATACAAATCTTTCAATTATATAATAATAGACTTGAAAGTGACAAAAAAAATCCTAATAATAAATAAGAAAAACTTACATAACTTTTGTTTGAATTTTTTATTATAATTATTACATATCGCGCTTTATATATCGTATTATATTATATATAACTTTTTCTGAATACAATATTTATATAAATTTTTATCATTTTTCATCGTTTCATAATATCAATATTAGAAATCTCAAAAATAAAATTTACAATATTATTAAAATAAAAGTAGCATTCTAGCATAATATTACTTAAAATTAAATAGTACCAAGTAATCAAAAAGAATAGAAAACAACATAACACTAGGCATGGTCATCACATAAACTGACACTATTTTTCAGGATTACATAACGATGAACTTAATGATACGATAGATATTACTTTTCATGATTACATAACGATGAATTTAATGATACGATAGATATTACTTTTCATGATTACATAACGATGAATTTAATGATACGATAGGTAAAGAATCATAAATAGTAAGTCAAGCTGGTTCTATTTGTGGTGTTGTTGTCATCTCATTTTCTTGAATTTTCTTCTTCTCAACTTTTTTTGCTTGTTTAAATTCTCCATAAAAATAAGAAACAAAACCCCAAAGAGAAAGAAAAAGTGAAAGTCCTTTTTCACTTGAGAATTTTTCATCAAAGAAAATTACTCCTAATATTTCAGTAATTGGCAGTAAAACAGCAATCAAAACTCCAGACATTAAAGAAGAAGAGAGGTAAATAACTCCAACAGCACCAACAAAGAAACATTGCCAAATAATAGCACTCCATATTACAACTATGTAATATCTACCTTCTCCAAGGTTAAAATTTTTTGCTTCCCTTGATATTGCCTACAAAAATAATAAGTCACATGTTATATGAGTTAAAATGAAGAGAGTGTAGAGATTGCAATTAAGATGTGGTAGACATATCCATGTAAGTTGAAAATAGAGGAAATTAACTACTACATTGAGACAGCGTACGCAGACCAAATCACTATCTTGTCTAAGTAAAGAGATAGACTGTTTTCGGAAAATCCTTAACTCGAGTAGAGAAATTAGATTAAAAATGACGGAGTAGAAAATATAGAACTACTAGATAAACATTAAGAATAACAAAATATTACAATAATCAAAATATTTAAGCTTAAACCCTTTGAGAAGCAAGAGAACACTCCACTGACTATTAATCTTTTACCCTAATCCGCAATTTCCAGACTCCACATATATACCCTACTCCAAGCCCTACACAATGTGTACACATATAATAAAACAACTTCCTTCATCTATACAAATATGAACTTAGAGTTTATACCATATAAATTTTAAATTCTGAATTGATCTCGTTAAAAAAAATACCTGAAAATCTTTGTTAGCAATCATTCCAATGGTACAAAAAGCAGTAGAAGCAAAACACATAACCATTTGAATCTCCAACACCAATGTTGCAGTAATAGCTTGTTTAGCCTTCAAATACATCAACTCAATACAAGGCAAAATAAGTCCATACAAAGCTGCAGCCAAAAGTGTCATAATAAAACCAATAACATACTCTTTACTTGTAACACCCTCCGGTCGATCACCATTCGATCGAATACCCAATAAAACCGCGCCAAGTGTCAATAAAACCACCGCGTTAATTGAATATGACGTAAATTTTATCTTCACTATGAAGTAAGCCCCTATAGCTGTGGAGGCAAGTTGAGCTGCGATAAGAAGGGAAGACGTTGACACGGGGAGTTTTGACCCTCCCCACGAATAAAGATAAGCATCAAATCCCGTAAAAATACCAATAACAAACGATGCAATAAAAATTCGAGGTGTGGTATAATATAACTTGGTATCAGAGCCTTCGATTTTTCGTCGATAGAAATATAAGATGACTAGTGGTATAATTGTGAGTGGCCATCCACCGGTTTGTAACCAACTATTAAACCATATTCTTAAACCACCTTCAACAAAATATAAACGCATCATTAAAGGGCCACCACAAACACCAACGGATAATAATAAACAATTTATAATCAAGAGGAATCTCTTCATATTGATACTTAAAAAATTTGCTTCTTCTTCCATTTTATTTTTTGTTTGGTTTAGTTTGTAGTGAGAACTCAACTTTTATAATTGAGAAGAATGTGAATTTATTGATATAATTGGTTTGACAAATAATGGAGTGGTCACTTTCAAATAGTACATTATTTGGAAGTGTATGGTTGAGCAATTTCTATCTAAAACCTTAATCATGTAGTTTATATAGATATAAGTATGTAGACATATGTTTTAATTATATAAAGTAAATGAAATTTGGCTATATATATCATTTAATCATCATTAATATTTCCAATAGCAACATGTACCTAGCTAGCTAGACTTATGAGAATTTGAGTAATGAAGGAAGAAAACAAAGATATTGTCATATTTTAGTTGTGTTTAAGTGATAGTAATTGAACCTCACTAAATATGAACAAAAGAATTATTATTATTATTATTATTATTATTATTATTATTATTATTATTATTATTGTTGTTGTTGTTATTATTATTATTACATCTACTTGGTGAATATAGAGCATATAGTTTTAAGGGCTCATTTGTTTTCATCAGAAATTTGATGTTTCATTTAATGATTAATGTAATATTTCTAGATATTAATGCATAATGATTACGATGTTTGTTTATCCATAATTTATTTAATCTTGAACATGATAAATGTATAATTTAAACAAAAAATAATAAAATATTTTAAAGGTATAAATTGAATGAAAGAAAATTATCTATGAAATATTTATGTTTGCTAGTGATATTAAAAATGAATTTGTAGAGATGATTAGTGTTGTAGTGACTCACGTTGGTGATGATTGGTCAAATGGCTAGTAATAATGATGGTAATAGTTGTCACGGTAGAGATAGTTGGTGTTATGGTTACTATCTCGACAAATGGCTGTTGATAGTGATAGGCGATGGAAAAATTGGTTGATGTTAATAATTAGCGGTGAGTGAAAATATGTGCTTATTGATACTTTCTATAGGGGTTAACAAATGTCCAAATAGTTGGATGGAGTTAAACTGAAATGGCTAAGCTCCATTCAGTCAGTTAAGTGCTTACACCTTGAAAAAAACATATGCATTTAATCAATGGTTGAACCTCTCTATTGGAAGTCCAATAAGTAGTTAAGTTTGTTAGTTGGTCAGCAGTTAGGAATGTAGTTAGGCCACTTGTAGTTAGTTATAACTAACTACAACTCCTAAAGTGTGAATACATAGCATAATATAATTCCTATAAACAGGAACTGAAATTGTATTCAATACACATGAATAATACTCTCTGTTTCTTCTTCTTCTTCTAGTTTTACAATCTGTAAATTCCTTAGAGTTGCAGAGAGCTGCAGCAATGGAGTCTTAGCTGCAGCAATGGAGTCTTAGCTCCATGATCATAAGAAATCTATTATGGTATCAGAGCAACGACGAAACTAGGACTAGATTGTTTTCAAATTTTCTTTCCGCAAAGTAATTTTTTAAAGTTCAGATTACAGCCATGGCAGAACTTACTGTAGCAGCACTTGGACATAATTATCCACTTCATGTGCAGCCTTCAGACATGCCTGGTGTAGCATTGATCACAACAAAACTCACAGGACCTGAGAATTATGGTCTTTAGAGCAGATCGATGAGATTAGCACTGTTGGTGAAAAATAAGACAGGCTTCATAGATGAAACTTGCTTGAAGAGCATGTACAAGGATGAATTAGCAGTTCAATGGGAAAGATGCAATGCAGTAGTTCTTTCATGGATTAGTAGCACAGTAGCAAACAATATGTTGACAACAATAGTATATGCATCTAATGCAAAACGAGTTTGGGAAGATTTCAAGGAGAGGTTCGATAAGTCTAATCTCACTAGGATCTATCAACTCTGGACAGAAGTGGCCACATTAAAGCAAGGTACAGATTCTGTAATAGAATATTATTCTAAATTGAGGGATTCATGGGATGAGTTTGATGTATTGGTACCCTCACCATCATGTAAATGTGACGATGCTAAGCCTTATATTGAGTATCTACATCAACAAAGATTGATGATGTTCCTGATGGGGTTAAATGAGTCTTTTAGTCATGTGAGAAGTGATTTGTTGCTGAAAAGTGAAGTACCTAGGATTAATCAAGCTTATGCAACTGTAATTCAAGAGGAAAGTCAAAGAGTGTTAGGTGTAGTGGATTCAAACAAAGAGCCACTTAGTATGATGGCAGGAAGAGGACAAGGACAAGGATTCAAAGGGAAGAAGGTGTTACTAGGCAATAACAATACTGGATGTGAGATTTGTGGTTTCAAAAATCATGTAACTGAAAAATGTTACAGGCTGGTAGGCTATCCTTCTGACTTCAAGAGCAAGAGGAAGCAATCAGATTCTAGTGGATCATATCAGAACAATACTGAAGGTTTTAGATCATATGGATCTTAAAGCAGTAATGCTTACAACACTGGTAATTTCAAGTCACATGCTAACAATGCTTCAGTAGATAAACAGAAGGAGGAGTCTGAATTCACAAAGAAAGAGTACAATCAAATGAAGAATCTATTACACAACAAAGAACCAAGTGATTGCAAGGCTAACTTGACAGGTAATGTTTCTTTACAGGCTAAATCTTCTTGCATATGACTGGATAATTGATTCAGGAGCTACTCATTATGTTGCTTCATATGAGGAGCTCATGTATGAATTGAAAAACACAAGGAATGAACACTCGAGTACAGTTCAGTTGCCAACAGGAAGCAGAGCTCAAGTGAAACATACAGGCAATTCAGTTATATTTGGAAATCAGACAGTGAAGGATGTACTTCATGTACCTGATTTTAAGTTCAATTTACTATCTGTGGCAAAACTCACCAAGGAATTATCTAGTAGTGTGAGTTTCTTTCCTCACTTTTGCGTATTGCAGGAACTTTATAGTGGCAAGGTGATTGGGATTGGTAAAGAGGTTGATGGTTTATACTTACTACAAGGTACTATTAGAGCAAGGGTTAATTCAGCTTCAACATCAATAAAGGATGCAAGTTTGACTGACTTGTGGCATTTCAGACTTGGACATCCACCTATCAAGGTTATTGAACAAATACACTCTTAAGAAGCACTTCAACATCACAACAAACAGTTGCTGTCAGATATGTCCAGTGGCAAAACAAAGTAGATTGAGTTTTCCTACAAGTAATTCTAAGTCAACTCATATTTTTCAGCTTCTTCATATTTATCTCTGGGGACCCTACAAGGTTCTTACCCATGATAATAAGCAATAGTTTGTGACAATTATTGATGATTTCAGTAGATTCACTTGGCTTTGTCTAATTCAGCACAAATCAGATGTGCACATTATATTGAAAGACTTTATGTTGATGGTTAATACACAGTTTGGTGTTAAAGTACAAGTTGTAAGAACTGATAATGGCACTGAGTTTTTTGACTCTAAATGTAGTGTTTGTTTTCTTCTCTTGGAATAGTTCATCAAAGTTCATGTGCTTATACACCTCAACAAAATAGTGTTGTTGAAAGAAAACATAGACACATATTAAATGTAGCCAGAGCACTGAAGTTTCATAATGAAATGCCTATCAGATTTTGGGGAAATTGTGTTAAAACTGCAGCTTATCTGATAAACAGAATGCCTACAACTATACTACAAGGGAAGTCACTATATGAACTTCTATATAAATGAGCACCTAATCTAGAACATTTGAGGGTGTTTGGATGTTTATGTTTTGCATTAGTTTTGCCAAGGAGATATAAATTTGCTCCAAGAGCAAAAAGATCAGTCTTCATTGGTTACTCAGAGACACAAAAAGGATACAAAGTCATGGATTTGGAGACTCATGTCATATCAGTAAGCAGAGAGGTTAATGGAGAATTCATTTCCTTTCAAAGATTTTAACACAGAAGAAGAATCACCATTCACAGATTATATTGTTCCCATACAAATGGACATGTTTGATCATGCAGATGCTAATATATCTCCAAATTCTGTAGATTCTGTTGAGGAACATGTAGAGGAGACACTGATCAATTATACAATCAGAAGTTGCACATCATGATTCTTTTTTTGAGAATAATATGTTGGAGCCACAACATAATGATATCACAAGTGATGGTAATCTTGCACCAGCTAGAAGTACTGCCAAATCTTCTAAGCCTCTTCTTTGGCATAAGGACTACTTAGTTTCAACTAAGTCCAATATGACTTGTTTATATCCTATTGCTGACAATTTGTCCTATGAACATTTGACACCATCCTATCATAGTTTTATCAAGGGATTCTCAGTTATAGTGGAACCTACCGGCTTCAAGGAAGCTTCCAAACATCAACAATGGGTGGATGCAATGCAGTCTGAAGTAGATGCTTTAGAGCAAAACAATACCTGGGCAATAGTGGATTTGCCATCTGGTAAACATCCTATTGGTTCAAAATGGGTTTATAAAGTGAAACTTAAGGCCAATTGTGAGGTGGAAAGATACAAGGCTAGGTTGGTTGCCAAAGGCTATAATCTACAAGAAGGATTGGACTATCATGAAACCTTTTTTCCAGTGGCTAAAATGGTCACTGTGAGAACTGTGATTAGTGTTGCAGCATCCCATGGTTGGCTTCTTTTTCAAATGGATGTTCATAATGCTTTTCTTCAATGTGATCTCACTGAAAAAGTATACATGGACTTGCCTCAGGTATTTCAGAGGCAGGGGAGAACAAAGTCTGTAAATTGTTGAAGTCTATATATTGCTTGAAGCAAGCTTCTAGGCAATGGAACCTTAAGCTAATTGAATCTCTAGTTATTGCTGGTTATTCTCAAAGTTCTTATGATCATTCTCTTTTCACAAAGAGAGTTGGAAGTGATATTGCAGCAGTGTTGATCTATGTGGATGATCTTCTTATAACTGGAAATAGTAGTGTTTTGATTCAGGATCTAAAGGCTACATTACATAGTAACTTCAAAATGAAAGATCTTGGTGATCTAAAGTATTTTCTTGGTATTGAAATATTAAGACCAAAAAGTGGTATTGTTCTCAGTCAAAGAAAGTATGCACTGGAGTTGATTTCAGATTATGGTCTTGGAGGTTCAAAACCAGCAAACACACCTCTAGAGTCAGGTGTCAAATTAACTACTGTTGAATATAATGAAGCCATTGCAAAGACAGATGATCCTTTATATTCAAATGTTACTGCATATCAGTGATTAATTAGTAGATTGTTATATTTGACAACTACTAGGCCGGATATATGTTTTGCAGTACAAGTTTTATCACAATTCATGCAAAAACCTAAGGTGTCTCACTGGGAAGCTGCATTAAGATTGGTTAGATACATTAAAGGATGCCTAGGACAAGGGATACTACTTAGCAGTGAAGACAGCAATGAAATGGAGGCATTCTGTGACTCAGACTTGGCATCATGCCCAAACACAAGAAGATCAGTAACAGGGTATGTAATCAAGCTAGGGAATTCACTCATTTCTTGGAAATCCAAGAAGAAACATACAGTCAGCAGAAGTTCAGCAGAAGCTGAGTATATGAGCATGACAGCTGCAGTATCAAAAATATCATGGCTACTTGGAGTACTAAAGGAACTTAATGTGAATGTGATAGTTCCTGTAAAATTGCACTGTGATAGTAAGGCTGCAATTCAAATTGGAGCTAATCCTATTTTTCATGAAAGGACTAAGCACATTGAGATTGACTGTCATTTTGTGAGAGAAAAAATCAAAAGTGGAATGATACAAACAGAATATATCAACACAAAGGAACAACTAGCAGATCTTCTAACCAAAGGACTGAGAATCACTCAACATCATGGACTGTTAGACAAGCTTGGAGTCTTCAATGTCTATAGAGATTCCAGCTTGAGGGGGAGTATTGGAAGTCCAATAAGTAGTTAAGTTTGTTAGTTGGTTAGAAGTTAGGAATGTAGTTAGGCCACTTGTAGTTAGTTATAACTAACTACAACTCCTAAAGTGTGAATATATAGCATAATATAATTTCTATAAATAGGAACTGAAATTGTATTCAATACACATGAATAATACTCTCTGTTTCTTCTTCTTCTTCTAGTTTTACAATCTGTAAATTCCTTAGAGTTGCAGAGAGCTGCAGCAATGGAGTCTTAGCTGCAGCAATGGAGTCTTAGCTCCATGATCATAAGAAATCTATTACTCTCACGTTCGTACTTTTATTAAGTACAAACAAATAAAATTAGCGAAGAAATTATAGAAATTTAAAATGTCATCCAATTGATTTTCTGGGGGGCTTCGATCCCAAAAATAGAAATTAAAACAAGTGTCCGAATAATTGGACTGAGTTGAACTGAATGAGTCAAAATAAGCTCATGTGAGAAGCAGTGGCGGAGTCGCCATATATTTAGGGGTTCATCCGAACCCCTTTCGATAAAAAATTATATTATTTTAAAGATGATAACAATAATAAAAGATATTCAAATTATATATATATATATATATATATTATATATATATATATATATATATATATAAAGAGAATATAAAGATTTTTTATATTATCAATATAATTTAACAAGTCACAATAAATAATCACTCTATTTTCACATGCTCTTTAAACCACACTCAAGGATGGGACAATATGGCTTTAGTGAGCTTTATTTTCTCATTGAAATAATTGAAATGGTCACTATATATCAATAATATTGAGCATTGGTGTCATAACAAGAACCTTGTAATTCAAAAGATCAAGTTAAAACAGCTACACAATATTAATGAAGCTACCCCTTAATATATGTCACATCTATGTTACCACCAATTCATAAAGAGTGCTCATTTATGATTTTCGATAGATATTACTAAAAAAGTAAATAAATTAAAATCGATTTTCTCAAATCGATTATTAGAAAAATTGATTTGAAATCATCAGTGACGAATACGTATATTTTTACAATGAGGTAGTCATTAAATATGGTTATTGGTTAAAAAGCTTATGTTGTTTTTTATTTGTACTTTCTAAAAATTTTATTTTCAAAGATAATACTACCAATCTTATTTTTATTTTTTATTTGGCTTCCAAGCAAACCATATAGTATTTTTTCATAAAATTTTCCATATAAGAGAGACTTGACATTATGTCGTTTTGGCGCTTTTACAAGTCTATGGAAGAGCATCTACCAATGGACCCTTGCCTGTCCAATTGTCAAACCAAAAGCTACTCCGATCCATTCGTTCTTGTCTCAATTTATGTAACATTTTTTAAATTTTAAAATTTAAATAAGTATTTTTATACAATAATTTATATAACGTCAAAAGTATTGTAGCTTATATAACGCTTATGTCGTATCAACTATGTAAATTTTATTTCAAATACTTTTGATGTCATATCAAATTCATGATCAAAAACTAAACTATTTGACTCGCGTAATTCGAATAGTAACACATATCATGTTATCTTCCACAATCTAGAAGTCCATACATACATAATTAGCAGTAGCTAGGGTGACCCCTAGCTCTCACACTATTATTTATGTTTGAATATAATAAAAATAAATAGTAAAAGAGATTGGGATAAATCTCCACCACTTTTTAATATACAAAGGTGGTTCTAATGTCTTCCATTCTCTTTATGCTAATATAACTTTTTCATCAGTAGGGTAGCAAAGATTTTGCAAGAAGATCTAATAATGGGCAACTTTGTTTAATTAATCATGACCATTAAGACCACCAAAAGTAGTTGGCAAAGTGCTTCTCTAAAAGTTTAATGCCACTTTTGGGAGAAAGAGTAGCACTTAAAAGGAAATGTATGGAACACATGTTTGATAGGTTCTTTATTGGTGTAATATATCATAAATAGAAAAAATTATAGTTTAAATAAAATGAACAAAAAATGAATTAAAAAGTATTCAGGATGAGATGTGAATATCTTGTTCTTTACCTTCAAACTTAGTACGATATAATCTACATCGATCTAATAGTATTATTATCGACTTGTCCTCTTCGAAATACAACTGTCCAACAAAATCGTATAATTCAAGCAACTTCAGATTAGTTGAAGAGTTTAAATGTACCAAAAAAATCATTCCTTCAAACTTCCGCGAAGAAGAGTGTTATTATGTTCCTTGCCAAACACTTCCAAAATTGGTTCACGGAAGGGTTTACATTAGCTCGTGTTCTTTTAATTCGTTTCAACTTATTTTAAGTTACTTTTAACCTTGTAAACACTTTCAAAAGCAAAAAAAAAACCTTTAAAATAAATTTGGCCAACTTTTGAGTCAATACAAACAAACTCTTTAGTTTAAATGCCTCTAAATGCATATGACACACTGAGGATGTAATGCAATTCTCTCATATTTCTTAATAGTTGTTTGGCCATAGACTTCAAATATTTTTCATTTTAATTGAAATTTATATAGTTGGAGTCGAAGATGAAGTAGTATTTGATTATACTTCTTGAAAAGAATATTAATGCTTCGGAAAAGAGTAAGAAATGTCCTTAAACTATGTGAAAGGAACAAAAATGTCCTTCGTTTATAGTTTAGCTCAAAAATGTCCTTACCGTCAATACTTTAGCTTTAAAATGTCCTTACAGTCAATATTTTGATCCAGAAATGCCCTTATAGTTACAAAATGGGTTAACAATACCCTTTTAAGAATAAATATTTTTTTTCTTTTTAAACACATCTTCTTTCTAATTTAAATATTATTAAAAAACACTATTCTTGTTTTATTTCTTCTAAAATGACTTTAACAAATAAAAATGTAAAAAATATTTTTGTCTTCTTAATCTCATTTTATCAATTAAAACTAAATAAACGACATATAATATATTTCACATATATAAAATTATATTATATTCATCATTAATTTATATTTATATAACGATAAAAAATAATGATAATAAAATAAGAAATCTTTTCTTTTTTCTTTTCTGAATTGAAGTAGGATTAACATTTGCTATTTTTTTAAAAAAAATATAGCATTAGAAAGAGAATGTGTTAAAAAGAAAATAATAATTTATTTATTTGAAATAATGAGCATTTTTTACCCATTAAATAACAATAACAACTTTTTTCGACCAAAGTTGACAAGGATATGTTTTAGACCAAACAACAAAAGGAGGACATTTTTGTTTCTTTTCATATAGCTTAAGGACATTTTTGAGCCAAAGTATTGACGGTAAGTGCATTTTAACCAAACTTCAAATAGAAGACATTTTTGTTCATTTCATATAGTTTAAGGACATTTTTTACTCTTTCCCAAGCTGGATTTTGGCTCGGAACGACATTAACGACGAGTATTTAAACCACCTTAGGGCTTAAAAAATTCTGACTCTTTAAGGGCTTCCAGCTTCATGGGGATGTTAGGAATGGGCCTAAGCTAGATGGGCCAGCTCATGTATTTAAACCACCTTAGCTCTTCTTTATTTTCAGGCCATTTTGTTGGACTCAATTTTCTGATTTAATGTCAGTAATTTAGCATTTTTAGGTGTTTTTTAAAATTTCGGAGGTGTTTGCAAAAGTTACAAAATGTTTTTAAGAACCTATTTTTTTGCCAAAAAAGTTTTAAAATAAGTCAAAAATTAAAATAGGATATCATCTGCTTATGACTTTTAACTTTAACTTAATAAATTATTCATTTTGTCCTTTTACTTGTTATATTTTTACTTTGCACACCTATTAAGAAAATATTAATTTATATAGTGAATTTACATTTTATCTCTATTAATTAATAGGATTCCAAGTGTGTGTATATATATATATATATATATATATATATATATATATATATATATATATATATATATATATATATATATAATTCTTAAAATATCATTTATTTGCATGATAAATGTAGTTATGCATAACAATCATCTATAATTCATGCATAATTTGTATATTTACGTACATATTGTTCTACACTTATCATACATTGGTTGTACATAGAGAATACATTAGATATTACTATTACAGCTAGGTGGGTGAAATAATTTTGGAAAATAACAAAGTGTTAATTCAAATTAAATGTTATAATCATGGTTTTATTTAATTGTAATGTGTAGCAAATATTTGTCATTCACCTTTCCCTCCCTAGAGAATCTCGTTCGCCACTCTCCCTCGCCTCTCTCACTTTATACAAACACAAATGTATATATTGTTTTGTGTTTGTATAAAGTGAGAGAAAACTGTATATACAAATACAAATACATATATTTTCGTCCTATACACTTATAATTATACAAATACAAGTCTTCCCCTAATATGTTCTCTTTTGCTTTTCTCTCTTTCTCGTTTTATACAAACAAAAATTATACAAATAAAAATGAATAATTTGTGTTGTTTAAAGCGAGAGAGAGAGAGAGATTTGATATAGAAATGTTTTATTTCGATTCAATTGTGTACAAATTCAAATTTTATGCATAATACAAACACAATCATTAATACATATACATAGTAATTATATATATATAATTATTTAATCGATAACATATACAATCATTGTGTTTTTATACAAACGAGAGGTCTGCTAACGATTTATACAAATTTGATGTTCCATAGAGAGAATTATGCAAACTATAACTTTAACATACAAATATAATTTTTATGTTTGCTAAACCTGAAATTTACTCGATATTTTTTAACCAGCTAACTAAAAAATGCTAAGATTTCGAATAAACAAAGGGTTGCAAATGTAAACTAAGCTAACTTGAAGTAGTTGATATGCCAAAGTAATGTGAACTGGTGGAAAAGAAATTTTTGAGAGAGATGCATATAAATTAAGGGCAAATAGCTCTATCACGGGGTTTTGTTTATATTGGAAATGTTGAGAATATTACCCTACACAAAAAAGAAACAAAATAAATAAATTGTGACCATTAGGATCGTTTAAACATATGATATGAAATCAAATTAATATAAAAATTAAAGTTTTATTTGAACATTAAACTTAGATTTTTATATCGTCTTTACCCGAATAGCAAACCATAAGTTGGACAAGAATGTTTACTAATTGCAGTAAAATTAGAAAAGCTAAGGTACCGATATCAATTATGGTGCAGGGATGGGACTACTCCATCTTTAACCAAATGTCTCGGTGACTATCCTTTGATTTTGAGAAAATCATGTTGGAAGTGTCACCCATGAGTGGATCCTACAATGAGTGATTCAGATTTAATCAGCACTCTAATGAGGGCTCCAACACTAAGTGGAAAATAAAAATAAAAAACATAAGTGCCAAATAGGCACATTGGATTGAAATTATAGATATTAAAATGGATTGAAATGGATATTGGGTTGGTCATGACCCACCTTTTACCAAGTTTACTTTGGGCTAAAATGGGTTGGGTTTAAACACGAGTTTGAGTCTTGATAAATCGTAAAGGGAAAATTGTATATAATGACAAACTAATAAACCAAATTAAATGTTATAACCACACTTGGATTTAATTGTGCCCTCAAACTCTCGCTCGTCACTTTCCCTTTCTCACTCCATCTCTCGCTTTTATACAAATGCATACGAATAAAATGTGTTTCTGTTTGTATAAAGCGAGAAAAAATTGTATACATACATATATTTTTGTTCCCCTCTCACAGATCTCACTCGCCACCCTCGCATCTATCGCTTATACAAACAGAAACGAAATGTATAAATTGTGTTTCTTTTTGTATAAAACGAGGGAGAAATTGTATATACACATGGAAATACATATATACACTAATAATTATACAATATACAAATATTCCTCGCCCCAATTTCATTTGTCTTTCACTCTTTCTCATTTTATAGACACACAAATTATACACTTGTTTTGTTTATAACTGTTTTCTTTTGTATATGTATAACGAATTATACAATTGGTTTCTTTGTAAATGTAAGTGAATTATACAACTGTTTTTTTATATGTACAGTGAAATATACATATTTATGTTTGCTATGAAGCATAATTATGCAAACTTTGTTATAAATACAAATATGAATTTTGTGCTTGCTATATGTGAAAGTGTTCAATCCTAAAAGATATAAAAGATATAGTAGTTTATACCTTCAATATAAAAATATACATTACACAACAAATAAAGAGTCTTAAAACGAATTGAAAGTAAAGATTAAATTGGATTCAATTGAATATTCTCTTAATATGTGTTATGGCTTGAATGAATTGAAATTGAACTTAATTCAAATTATTTTGAATACAATCCTTAAAATTATGAATAAATTAAATGCAAATTACCTATAATTAAGATCATATTTTACGCCTCCAATAAAAAAATAATTAGAAAAGGTGAAGTGCTTAAAGTCAAAGGAGAGGATGAATCTAATATAAAGATATATATAGTTGGCCCCTAATGTCATGATGATTCTTCCACTAATGAAACAAAGTAGATATATATTTCAATAATTTATGAGAGCATATATACTGGACCTAGTAGATTAAAGAAATAATTTGATGAAATAAGAGCCTTTGAATATGCTTTTGGTTTTTAATTTATAAATTAATATTCCAACTAATGACTTTTTTATTTATTATAATCATTTTAACTTAAATTCAAATGTTTATAATAAGCATTTTTCTTTTAATATATTCGAATACTTCAAAAGTTCTTAAAAATTTATTTTAACTCAAAACACTTTAAATGAATCAATTCAGACATACTTTAAATCTTTTAATGAAATATCTAGTCTAGGCAAAATAATAATAATAATAATAATAATCTGGATTAGTGGTCGTACCACTTGGCCTAAGTGTAAGTGTTAAAAATTAATTTTTTTGTAAGTAGTAAAAGAATAGAAAAATTATGTGACCAACAAATTAATATTCTTTATTTATCCGAAATAGTGCATGATAGTTTAAGAAAACCATAGTAAAACGAGAATTTAGGGTTAATTAACGTATATATACACGTTAATACATTTAGGCATTAATATGTATTAAATGTACCAATATAATATATTTCGTTTGTGCACAAATACAAACTATTACTAGTATGTTTCATAAATACAAATAAGGCAATGATATTTTTAATAAAAGACAAAATGATATCTATATATACCAAATTTCCCTTATTTCTTGAAATTGATGATTGCAAGAGAGCATTGGGTAGGCAATTTTTTTTGAAGATATTATTAAAAAAATAATATTTTTATACATGAAAGAATTTATTTTGACCTACAAAATATCTGAAAAATTGCATCATAAAGGAGGTGGTGCACCTTTCTTAATATGTAACCTCAGTTCATTTGAATTTTAATTATAGAAAAATTCTTAAGAATGAGCTTTTTCCTTCGAATTTCGAGTAAGACTTTACAAGATATAACTATGTGAACTTCAATTAATCGAGCTCACACCAAATTAAAAACAAAAAAATCGTTTTCCTCTATTCATTTTCGTTTAATTCGCCATAATTTCCTAGTAACTATCCAATCAATCACTATATACAATATATTATTCTCTTTTTTTTATGATAAAGAATCTTTATGTAAAAATTAAAAAAGAAATGAGGAAGATATGTAAATTTATCTAACTTGAAGGATTAGATCTTAAATACGTAAAAGATCTTTCTCCCGTTTCCTCCTTTTCCGTCAAACATAACAAACTTAACGGCGACTTAACGGATTTCAACAGATTCTTCGGTTCTTTTTCACTTTTCTCCTCCTTTGACGAACCGGGTTTATTCGATAACAAATTCGGAGTCGATAAAAACTTGAACCGCCCATTTCCCGGTTCGAACCGGTACCCTTTAGATGAACTCCTCTCTAGAGATAAAACTTCACCATTGTTATAGGCTCTACTCAAGCTTAACTCCATCAATCTTTTACGTGCATCCTCCGGTAATTTTAGCGTAAACCTCTCGCAATTTTGACCCGGTTGAATCAACGAATGACCCGTTGAGTGTGATCGATTAAACATACGCGATATATTCGTTCGTCTAGGTGTTGATGATTTTCTTGTAATACTTATTAAATCAGGAGTTTTTCTTTTTGCATTACTAAAATTCGGAATATTATCAGGCGATGCATTATTTACCTCTCGTAGACCCTGGGGTCCACAATGACTTGTTATGTGGATATCAATGACAGTGTCAGTAACTGAATTTACATGTTGAGGATTGGTTTGTTTAATTGGTTTGGTTTTGAGATTGGTTCGGCAGACGGGGCAAGTGGTTCGGAAGGCGAGCCAAGCATCGATACATTCGGGGTGAAACACATGATGACAATTTGGTAAGAGACGGAGAGTTTCTTCCTCTTCGAATTCGTTGAGACAAACCGCGCATTCTAAGATGGATTTGCCTAAATTTAATGATTTGACATCTGAATAGATGAATACTGGAAATGTTTTAATGATCTCAGGATCGAGCCCTCGAGAGATAGGAGAACGATTTCGTAGAAAATGAAAACCTAATGAATGATCGAAGGAATCGGGGCTCATACGACGCATATATATGAAGACACCGGCGAATAGGATTAATACAAGACAAGCAAGTATTACCGCTAACGTTGGGCTAATTTGAACATTTGAGGGGTCTATCGGGTGTGTTAACATTGTTGGAGATATTGATGGTGTATCTAAGATTGTACCAGCTTCTGCTACTACGCGAAAAAAGCATAAGACGAAATAAAATATATTCGTCTTATGCTTCATTTTCCTCGAAAAAATAGAGGAATAGTGATGATTGGTGATAGAGAATAAAAAAAGGAACTTCAAGTGGAATTGCTTGAGGAAGAGAAAAAGTGAGAGGGAAGAATTTTTAATGTAGGACAAGAAAAGGGGAAATATAGATGCATATATACAAAGACAAAATGTCATAGGTTATTTTACTTTACCTATAAACTAAAATCGTCGAAAGGGAGGACGGGATATGTAATAGATAATTGAGATTTCTGAAATGTTTGAATTACGAAAAATATTTAATTAGGACTAGTGTCCCTAAAAATGACCTATATAACATTTGTATTTTAAAAATAATCTAATTTTATTATAAATATCGAACAGAGTATAAAAAAGGAATGCGATTGTTTCTTTTTGAAATTTCTAGAGCGTGGGGATGAAGAATCTATGACTTGTTATAAATTTATTACAAGTAGCCGCCCATGGAAAAATAGATAAGGTTGACTTTGGAGACTAGACAGGTTTTACATGAAATTAGGTGAATATCGAAAATATCTCTGAACTTAATATATATTATTAATTTTATTTCTAAACTATTGATGGTTTAAAAATATCTTTCTACTTAATTAATTAAATATAATATATTTTATTAAATGGTCTCAAATTTTTGTAGGAGCATGAGATTTTTAACAAAAAACTGAGATAAGTGTTGAAAACATTCTTAAACTTAGTGATAATTTATGGGTATATATATTTTACTTATGTTGCAAGATCATGGGTGTATTTAAATTTAGTTAGTCATGATATTTTTAAAGTTGTCAATTGTGAAAGATGAAACTAATTATTAACGCCAAGTTTAGGGATATTTTTAATATTCACTCTAAATATTAAATCTTCCATAAATAATAAGTACCATGTTTGGTAATTGATTAGGAGAGAAGTTATTTATGTATAGATTTTTAACTCATAATATAAGGGAATCTACGCAATACTTTGTTTTACGTAAGATAGAAAGTGAAATAATTGATACGTGAATAATTAAGCTTTCTATAACTAATTATTATATAATATAATACATAAATTTTTTTATAATTATATTCCTTTTTAATACTTAATTAAATGGTTTCACGTAAACTCAAATAATAATTATATTCTCGCACTTTTAATATTTATATAATTCTAATCAACAATAAACAACCTTCGAGGTTATGAAAAATAAAGATAAATATTTTGGATATTATAATTCGGATAGTATATGATTGAGGTTAGCAAATTGATATTTTGTTGACATTATATTAATGGGTTGGGTAAACCTATGATGAACTTGTTTGAAGTTTTTAAAGGACCAAAAAGTCAACATATACATTTTAGGACTAATTTAGTGGTACTCAATGTTGTGTCACCTAATTTTTTAGATAAGAAATTGCTGTTCGACTAGAATTAATTATATGTCTCAATTTACACAACATTATGTTTTAATATTTTCAAAAATAATAATTACTTTTTTATAATAAAAAAATTAATTTAAAAAATATATTTTCTTCCTAAGGAAATAATTTATAACTATATAAATATTTAAGATCTATTATAAATTACAATTAAACGATATCACATAAATTAAATTGAACTGTAATGATATATTATCTAGAAAAATAAAGTTCCTAGGAGAAGGTCATAACATTTGACAGATCGTTATTATTAAAATGTGGGGTTTGCCTTTTATTTTAAGCCAACCAAATATTGTAGTGCTGCTGTCAATTCCACATATATTTATTTATGTAAAACAAAATTGGAGAATTGAAAACACTACTACAACTTACAAGGGATTGTTTTTTATAGAAATATTTAATATTGAGATTTATATATTAGAAGAAGTTAAAGTGTTAACAAATCTTGTTTGTACATCAACTACATGATTTATCTCTTTGTTAAATATGCTTAATTTTTGTGTTTATGTGGTATATTGTCATTAAAAATTTACGATATATAATATGAATAAAAATTAGTGAATATTATTGAACGCGTAGTTAGTTCAACACAATTTATACAAACAGAGGTTAGACTCTAATTAATTAATGAATAAACGTCACATCTCATTAGGAAAAAAAATGTCACGTCTCCAATTCAATAAATATAATGTATATTATATGTAAAAATTCGTGAGATATTAGTTGTTCCAATTTTTTAATTTATTATGAATGAAATTTTAATACATTAATTAGTTTAGGAATTATGTAACTATCTGTCAACTACTCTGTCATCTATCACTAATGACATGTATACTGGAAATATAATACTTCTAAATTTTTTCTTTGGAGATAATTAGATTTTAATGTTTTTATATGTTTAATCCAGTTTGTGAGTTGAAGCAATTACAACTTGTATGGTGGATAAATAATATTCGTGGGAATTGAGATTGTGTTAAATCACACTCATAAGAAAGGTTTTCGAATAAATTTTAAATATATGAAAAATAAATTAATTATAAATAAAATCTGAAGAAATAAGAAATTTATTGATAAAATAATATATAATAGTGTGGGTACAATTTTTTTCTTACCTTGACACTCTTAAGATTTTTCTGTGATTCGGGGACTATATATATATAATGACGTATTTTCCGAAATAGGATAATATGAACCTCCTTGAGATTCAATTTGATCTCAATTGATCTTTGTGAATATTTCATGACCTTGCAAAATATTCGAGATTTCGATCTTTATGAGTACGAGCTTATGAAAATTCGAGACTTCTTTGAAAAAGACAATATTTGTTGTCTTCATGATATCTTTGTGAATACCCAAGAATTTATGGGATATCCGAGATGCATTTTTAATTGAATATATTACCTTTATATAGGCAAGAATTAAGATTTAGGATAGAATAGCCTCAAAAACCCTAATTGAAATAAAACATGTTTTTGTAGATTATCATAAAATTTTGATGTCTATAAGAAGATCAATTACCTATCTTACGTGGAAACTCGTGAACAACCCCAATCACATTAAATATATATATTTCAAATAAGTTGATACCTAAAATGGAGTATGGTGAGCATTGACGAAGTTACAAGGGGGTTCAATTCTTAGTCGCAAAATTATACTGTATAAATATGATAAACATATTATTATTTTTTTAAATTTGATCTATATCTATTACCAAGCATAGGGTAAATCCTAATTTAGTTGCAAAGGGGTTTAAAAATTGCCCTATATGACATTTTAGTAGTTTTCTTTTTAATTATAAAATATGAATTTCTGGTTCCACCTTAGATGGTGATTGATTATAATACCATTCAACTTAAGGCTTAGACTCTTCCTACAGGATTATAATATAATACTATAATGAACTGTGCTTTAAAATATTTTTTATCAACTCAATGAATTTTCTAAAATTTATAATCCATTCTCTAGGGTTGAATAAAAGGTCAAACAATTGAGTGAATATTTCGTTTGATACTATTAATTATTTTAATGATATTAGCTAATTTTTATTCCACATCGTAATCAATTGAGTTTAAAGTGATGTTCAATCACAATCACATGGATCTCTAAAATCAAAATTGACCCTCAAATGAATAAACAAATTAAAGTTGAGGATGGGACTAAAGTAAAATTTAGGGTCGATTTAATCAAGTAATTAGCACATCAAATTTTTTAATACTATATAATTAAAAGTACAATAGTTAAAAATAAGCAATTAGAATCTTTTCAAAAAGAATATTTGTCTCTTATGAAAGAAGCCACGAGTTTAAATAAGAAGAACAACCGCTATCAAAAAGAGTACTTTTGTAATGAAGTTCGCTTGTTAGATCAGAATAGCATTCACAGAAATGTTCTAACATAGAGTAGAATCGAACATGGAAGAGATTTATTGACAACAGTAAAAAGATGGGCGCCTAATTCCAATACAATAGGGGGCTATCAGTACAAGTCAGCTGAACACCGTGATTGATGAGTGGGTAGGTGGGTTACGTGCACCTCTCGCCCAGTGGGAAGTAATGAGGCTAGTCCCCTCCCCCCTTTCCCCCTGTCCCTGTGTGGGCCACCCTTCTGAAAGGCGAAAAGTTAGAGATTCAGCTTATGATTGTTATCAGATTAATTGTTTTAAATCTCGATCCATACCATCCTAGGTCTCGTCTACTCATTATATAACAACTTTGTATTTCAATATTTGAGTGCAAAATTAGAAGATCAACTAGTTGATTTTTGTATATTGAGAAAATGACATCAATTGTATCATATACAAAGAGTGTTTCTTTTTTCATTATTATCATATTATTAATGTCTCCATCTCTAGTTTTTTCTTGAGATATATATAACACAACTAAAAGTAGTGGGATTGTGTTAGTCACTAATTCACTACTAACGTGAACAAAGACACGTTGTGCTGGTCAATAGGACCATGTGAATGAAATCATGACATTTTTTTTGGAGACAATATATGTATACTTTTATCTATTGTTATACAGTATATATACACCTTAAAACGTGTTTGTACGTATATATACATATGTATGGGTAATCTGTATGTTATGAATAACCATATATAAAATGTATAAACAATGTATACCTGATTTAAAACACATAATCAAAGATGAACGGGGTCGTCTTTTCATCAATTATCAATTTCTTGTAGCAGTTTGAACGAGTTACAACTATCAACAATCTATATTTCTAAAGTTGATTTTCATATCTAAAATTACCTGAAGCAACAAAAACTCCATAATAATGAGCCTTCATAATTTTCACCCTCTATATTCATCAAAATCAAATTAATCAAGCTTCAATCGAACTCACATGACTTCATAATAGTAACTCTACTCATGATCTAGAAGTTGCTTTTATGTCCATTCTTTTTTTTTGGTTTTCTTGCAAAGAAGTGTTGATAATTCATTAGAATATGTACTTTCAATATTCAATAAACTTTCTATTTGACAAAAGTTTAGAGAATTAAAAGGCGTAACTTTATCGATTCTGAGACTGAGTTTATGTCATGTTAATTTTTTATCATACGATCTTTTGTTTTTTTTTCTAGTGTCAAGTATATGTTAACACTTTTTTTATATAACTTAAAGTGTTGTGAGTAAAATATTAATTAAACACCACCAATTTAAGAAACAAAATTAAAGACCCCTTGTAAATTCTTGTTTTAGATGGCCAATTGATAAAGGTCCAGTTGCTTTTTGGGCTTATGTTTACAAGGGCCTAGCCAAGAGCCCACATGCTCTTGTACTGCATCTATTGTCCGTTACTAAAAAGTCGTTTGACGTGAGGTATATATAAAGTATAAGATAGAAATAAAATGTATGATTATTTTATCTTGCTTTTCGTATGTGAATTTAGTGGAAGTTGATGATGTTTCAAATAAATCAAAGAATGTTTCAGTGATCATATAGTAAATGATAAATTATTTCTTGATTTTTCAAATTGAATTACAAGTTAAAAGTACGGAGAAAGTACTTGCCAATTTTAGCACATAAAGAGAAATATTTTTGTCTTCATCTTTTATCCTTCACATAAATTATGTATTCTTCAAAAAAAAAAAAAAAAAAAAATTATGTATTCTTCAAATTGTATATTTTTAAAGAAATCAAAGAATGTTTCAGCGATCATATTGTAAATGATAAATTATTTCTTAATTTTTCAAATTGAACAAGTTAAAAGTAAACGAAGGGAGTACTTGCTAAATTCAGCACATAAAAAGAAAACCGTTTTTTTTCCACCTTTTATCTTTCACATAAATTATGTATTCTTCAAATTGTATATTTTCCAAGACTTAAAACTAAATATCATTTTATAATACTCGTATCAGACTTTATTTCTTAACATAAGTGCAAACTCGAAACAAAGTAGTAATAGTATAAACTAAAAATTATAGTTAAATTCCCATAATCTTAAAGAAATAAATACAATTTTCTGCCTCTAACCATGGTTTGTGCTAATAAAACATGCTATTAGTATTAATTAAATGCCTAAAATAGGGGTAATTTTGGTGCTTTGTTAGATGATGAGTTGTAATTACAAGGACATGTATAATATAATACTAATTCAAGATTTAATTGACAAAGACAGGGGGAGAAACATAATGAAAATAGGGTTTAGTGTTCACACCTCTAATGACAAAACCTAAGTTTATATTAATTGTAATTAATAGCTCTATTGATAGAATTCCCAAATCAAAATTAAATTTGATTAGAACAAAGATTTATAATAACGGCAAAAAGATTGTTTAGATGTTAATCCTTTGGACCTTACTGAGTCTCAAGAGTCAATTTGCTTCTCAAATTCTTTTAATAATCATAGATGTTGTCTGAGTTAATTTGTACTAATTTTAATTAATTTCACGTTATATTTGCTATAAGTAGTACGAGCTAACTAGTTCGATTACTAGATAACTATACAGAAGTGTAATGAATAAATAGAAACTAATAGTCTCTTCGGGGACATCTCATAAAATTTGAATGATACAAATAAAAAGTAATATATGTTCAAATATATATAGGTTCTACTTTAAACAAATTTTAATACAAAATTTAATTCTAATTTGTTATAAATAAAATTTAAACGATACAAATAAAAAGTAAGTAATATATGTTTAAATATATATAGGTTCAGCTTTAACCAAATTTAAACACAAAATTTAATCTAATTGTCATAATACTTTTTCTTTAACCATCTAATTTGTTATAATACAAAACTTTAAAAAAGGATACAAATAAAAAGTAATATATAGGTTCTACTTTAAACAAATTTAAATACAAAATCTAATATAATATGTTATAATACAAAATTTAAAAAAAGGAAAAAAATGACGGCTGTGGGATTTGAACCCACGCCCTTTCGGACCAGAGCCTAAATCTGGCGCCTTAGACCACTCGGCCAAACCGTCTTATATGTGTTTTATTGTTTAGTTATTTATTATTACTTGATACTGTATACCAAGACTTTAAAATACCAAATGAAGGAAAAAAAAAGAACTTTGATTAGTCAATTTAAAGATTTGTTGAGAGTTATGTAGATATTAATATTGCATAGTTTGGTTGTGAGTAAATTATGTATTATTGTACGTCGATATTAGTTATCCAGAGATTATGTTACCACCTCCTAGATTTGCATAAAATAATATATAGATTTCTGAAAACTTATACATGTATTAGATTGCTAAATTGTTCAACCAAACATCACATTAATTATATACACTAATAACTTATTTCATTTCTATCCATCAAACATCATATAAGTTATACAAAAATTAATACATGAATAACTTGTTTCGTGTTCAGCTATCAAATGACTAGTTAATTCATAAATATTCCTTATAAATTTGATAATAAAATCATCCCAATAGACGATTCATACCCTCGAAAAACTCAAACTCAAGACCACCTATAATTAAAAATAAAGAAAACTTTACCACTTCATATAACTTTGTTGATAAGTTTTGTTAAAGTGTGTAAATATCGCTTAACTTGTCTTAGAAAATCTAAAAGGAATCGTACCTATCGCATTAAAATATTAATAAGAGTTAATTAAGTTGCATTATCCTCTATTTATCGTCTTTTTGATAAAGTATTCAATTAAATAAGTCCCTCATCGAATATATTAAACTGATATTTTAATGATACATTCAAAAGTATATGCCTATTGGAATATATGATATTTTGGATTTTCCTTTTTATTATTAAAATAAGTATATGCCTATTGGAATATATAATATTTTGGATTTTCCTTTTTATTATTATGTCATTTATTTTGGAAAAGAAAATGAATCAACATAGCTCAAGAAGAACAAAAACCAAATAAATGTCATATTTGCAAAGCTAATTAATTAATATAATCTAAATGTTAAAAATTAATTAATCCTAGTAATAGTTGATTAATTTTGTTTTCAACTCATGTGTGTACTTGATAATTTCAGGATTACCCGGTGACCTTGTCTGAATTCCATTTTCACTAATTAATTATTAATTGTGGCATTTGTCTTGTGCTCATTTGTGTTAGTCTACCTTAGGTCCCACAACAAATTATTGTAAAGAATTTTTAATTGCTTTGATTATCGTATTATATGTTGTTTTTACTATTCTCTTTTCCATTATGTTCAGCATGGCTACGTACTTTACTATCGTATTGATTTCCATTTTCATGCTTGATTTATTATGTTTTAATTATTTGAGCGAAGTGTCTATTGAACTCTCCATTTTCACAAGGTAAAACTGAGACTGCATTTGTATCATTGAATTACGCTGAATATGTTGTTGTACGTAGTTATATTATTTGTGTAAAGAATTCTTATAATCCCAAGTTTTATTTCCTTGCTTTGAACTCATATACTACTACAAAAGCCACAAAGTTTAATGTGCAAATTCAAGAGCTCTCTTACCTTCTCTCTCTTCTCCAATTATTTTCTCTCACTTTCTTGGCCTTTAATTTCTAACATATGTTAGGGAGAAAAAGGTAAATAAAAAAAAGAATCATGGCATTAGAGACACCTCAAGAACAATATAATGGCTATATTTGTAAAGAATTTTATGGCTATGAAATGCAAGAAAGTTCCATTCTTGACAACAATTATGAGTACACTTCATCTTGTAATTATTCAATGATGCAAAATCAAGTGAAATTAGGAGATTGCAATATTATTGAGGAGGATAGTAATAATATGCTATTTTTGGAGGGTTCATCAGCAAATTCAAATTCTTTAAGGTGTTGCACGAAGAAACGGAAACGAACATGTAATAATAAAGATCAAAGAATGATACATATAGCTATGGAGCGAAATCGACGAAAACAAATGAATGATTATCTTACAATCCTTCAATCTTTGATCCCATCTTCCTATGTTCAAAGAGTTCGTTTTCTTCTTCTCCTTTTTTTTTTAATGAAAGTTATTTCAATCGATCATCTTAAATGAATTTGACCTTTAAAAATTAAAAATGTACATTCAATTACTATTTTTTTAATGAAGTTTTTCTTTGTTTCTTAAAAATAAAAATACATCTATTTTCAAGTTGATTAAAGTAATTACTGTAGGAGTTAGTGTTTCAATTAATTTTGAAACAAATTCATCCGTTTTGAAATAACAACTTCATGAATGTGAGTTGTAACATTCATTTACTTTAATTTTTTGTAATAAACTTTTGCAATAAGTTTTTGTTAATTCTACGTTATGGGTTTTTGAAAGACAAATTTTTTGTTTTCAATTCATGAACCTAATAAATTCTATTAATTAAAAAATCTTTTCTTGCAAAATTTTTTATCCTATAAATTGAGTTTCCTTTGGTTGAAAAAGATAAGCATTTTCAAACAAAAAATACTTTCCCTTGAAAACACTTGTGAGACATTGATCAAAAGGTGAAATCACCAATTCAAGAATAGAAGAGCAACATTCTTGAATGCTACTTGTTTTGTGGCTTAGTTGAATCCCGAAGATAGAGTTGTTATTTATTCTTCCGATTGCTCGTGGGAGAGACTCCAACTATCTTCAAGAAACGTATTAACGTGCCTCTAAGCCAAGCAAGTTTTATTTTGTATTCCTTGTAATTTTATCATTCTTGTTCATTTGTTCTAACAATTTGAAGATATTTGTCTCTATGGCATCCACATCAATAACGAACAATGTTCCATCTTTGCCTAATCCTAATTTTGAAATATTTGATGGAAAAGACTTTTCTAGATGGCGTGGAAAGATGGAATTCTTTTTAAGACGATTAAAGTTAGCGTATGTTCTTGAGAAACCTTGTCCTGAGGCTCCTAGTTCTGAGGTAGGAACGGACGAGGCTACTTTAATTAAAGAACAAATTGCCAAATGGCAAGATGATGATTACTTATGCAAGAATTATATTCTTGGAGGAATGTCCAATAAATATTATGATCAATATTATATTAAGTGTAAATTTGCTAAGGAGATTTGGGATACTCTTAAAGCTATTCATTTAGCAGAAGAGGCGAGTTCAAAGAAATTTCTTGTTTCAAATTATATGGAGTTCAAAATGGTTGATGACAAGTCAATCACTGAACAAGTACAAGAATTTCAACTTATTGCTAATAAAATTGTTATAACTGGAATTGCTCTTGATGAAAACTTTCATGTTGGTGCGATTGTCTCAAAACTTCCTCCATCTTGGAAAGAGTACAGAAGCAAGCTCTTACACAAGAAGGAAGATTTGACTCTTGAACAATTATTGCAACACTTGCAAATTGAACAAGAGACACGATATCGCGACAATAACATCTTGAGGGAGCCTATCATGAAAGCTCATGTTGTTGAAGAAAAGATCAAAAAGGAACCTGCCAATAATAAATTTTTGAAGACAAAGAAGAGTAAAAATTTCAAGCGTACTAATTCTAATTCTAAGTCGATTGAATGTTATCATTGTCATAAAATTGGTCATTATGCACGTGATTGTAAAATTCTTAAAGCTGAAAAGAAGAAAGAAAAGGCAAATAACAATACAAAAAATGAACTGGTGGCAATGGTCACAGAAGCATTTGTAGCGGGAGATCAAGCGGAATGGTGGATAGACACTGGTGCAACTCGTCATATATCAGGTAATCGAAATTCTTTCACGACATATGAATTAGTGGGGGGCGATAAAGTTTTGCATATGGGAAACTCATCCTCTGCTAAGGTTGTGGGAAAGGGAACTGTTGAACTAAAATTCACTTCCGGAAAGATTGTCACATTGATAGACGTATTGCATGTTCCTGATATTCGAAAGAACTTGGTGTCAGGTACGCTTCTTTCGAAGCATGGTTTTAAAATGATTTTTGAGGCAGATAAATTTATTTTGTCTAAACAAGGCATGTTTGTTGGAAAAGGTTATGCTACAAATGGCATGTTCAAACTCAATATTGAAAATGAAAATATTTCTGCTTATATTGTGGAGTCTTTAGATTTATGGCATGAACGTCTTGGTCATGTGAATTTTAGATCCATTAAACTTATGATGAAAAATGGATTAATTAAAGACTGTGGAAAGGATCATGTTGCTAAGTGTATTACCTGTAGTAAATGTAAAATAACAAAGAAACCTTTTAAGTCTGTTGAAAGGATATCCACACTTTTGGAACTAATCCACACTGATATTTGTGAGATGGATTGTTTATCACGTCATGGAAAGAGATATTTTATCACTTTCATTGACGATTACTCAAGGTATACATATGTCTTTCCATTAAAAACAAAAGATGGGGCATTTGAGACTTTTAAAACATATAAAGCAGAAGTTGAAAATAAATTGAGTTTGAAGATTAAATCAATTAGATCTGATAGAGGTGGAGAATATTTAAAATCAAATTTTATTGATTTTGTGAAAAAGAAGGCATTGAGAAACAATTGACTATGTCTTATACACCACAACAAAATGGTGTAGCAGAAAGAAAAAATAGAACTCTAATTGAAATGGTTAACTCTATGCTTTAGGATCTGGTATCACTGAAAATTTGTGGACTGAAGCCTTATTTTCTGCATGTCATATTTTGAATCGAATTCATTCCAAGAAACATGATTCATCTCCATATGAACTTTGGAAGAATCGAAAGCCAAATATAAATTATTTTAAAGTATGGGGTTGTTTGGCTCATGTTAGATTACCAGATCAACAATTGACTAAGATTGGATATAGAGGAGTAGATTGTGTATTTATTGGTTATTCACAAACCAGTAAGGCTTATAGATTTTTGAATCTTGAGACTCCAAGCCCTCACACAATTATTGAATCGTTGCATGCTAACTTTTTTGAGCACATATTTCCTAAGAAAAAAGAGTCTTTGGAACAAAATACAAGTTCTTCTATATGTACTCTTAAAAGAAAAATAGTTGAACCTTTGGAAGAAAGTCAACCAAGACGTAGTGCAAGATCAGCCAAACCAAGAGACTTTGGACCAAATTTTCAAGTCTATTTAGTTGAAAGGGATCCTGAAAGTTATGCTGAAGCAATGGCTTCACATGATGCTCCTTTCTGGCGTGAAGCTATTGATGATGAAATGCACTCCATTATGTCAAACAATACATGGATTTTATCAGACCTCCCTCCTGGATGTAAGTCTATTGGTTGTAGATGGATCTTTAGAAAGAAATTAAAATCTGATGGAACCTTAGATAAGTACAAAGCTCGTTTGGTGGCAAAAAGTTTTACTCAATTGAAAGATATTGATTATTTTGATACATTTGCTCCTGTAGCTCGAATGACTTCTATTCGACTCTTGATTGCTTTAGCCGCAATTCATAGCCTGGTAATACATCAAATGGATGTGAAGACTGCATTTCTGAATGGAGATCTAGATGAAGAGGTTTACATGAAACAACCAGAAGGATTTGTCGTTCCTGGTCAAGAACACAAAGTTTGTAAGCTTCTTAAATCTCTTTATGGATTAAAACAAGCTCCAAAACAATGGAATGAGAAATTTAGAAGAGTAATGATTTCTAATGGCTACTCAATCAATGGTGGTGATATTTGTATATTTAGCAAATTTCAAGAAAAATCTGGTGTTATAATATGTCTTTATGTAGATGATATGTTGATCTTTGGAACTGATATTGAAAGAGTCAAAGAAACAAAATTTTTTCTAGCTTCTCAATTTGAAATGAAAGATCTTGGAGAAGCTGATGTAATTCTGGGTATTAAAATTATAAGATCAGCGAATGGCTTGACTCTTACTCAATCAAGTTATATTGAGAAAGTTCTAAAGAGGTTTGGTCACTTTGATGACAAACCTGCTCCTACACCATTTGATCCTAGCATCAAACTAATGCGGAACTCTAGTGATGTTCTCGATCAGCTGACATATTCTCAGATTGTTGGGAGTCTTATGTATGTCATGCATTGTACCAGGCCGGATATTGGTTACGCAGTAGGAACTTTGAGCAAGTTTACTAGTAATCCCGGAGTTGAACATTGGAATGCCTTAATTCGTGTTTTAAGATACCTGAAGGGTACAATTAATGTTGGCCTGCATTATTCTACATTTCCCATTGTTCTTGAAGGCTATAGTGATGCTACTTGGAATTCTGATCCGAATGACTCTAAATCTATTACTGCTTGGATTTTCACTTTGGCTGGAGCAGCGATCTCTTGGAAATCAAAGAAGCAAACATGTATTACTCATTCAACCATGGAGTCAGAATTTATAGCTATGTCTTCTGCTGGAGAAGAAGCTGATTGGTTGCGATCAATGCTGATAGATATTCCTTTGTGGAGTAAGCCAATACCACCCTTAACTATCTATTGTGATAATCAAGCTGCTATATTTCGGGCTTCGAGTGACTGCTATAATGGCAAGTCGAGACAAGTTCGTCTCAAACATAATCATGTCAGGAGATTATTGGAGGAAGGCGTGATATCGCTTCAATATGTGAAGTCCAGATTTAATTTAGCGGATCCTTTGTCTAAAGGGTTAGGCAAAGAGTTAGTGGTGGAAACTTGTAATGAGATGGGAATAAAGCTTGTTGTAAATTAATTGTACTTTATGGTAACCCTACCTAATGATGTAATCTTGGGTTCAAAGGGAAAAACAAGTAAAGTTACAATTGTGAAGCACATCAATAAAATTCTCATTTTCAAAATAAAATGAAATAAGTAGATGTGCATGATTGAGATTCGTTTCTCTTCATAATTTATAAGACCAATCTCGGTTGGAGTTAGTAAGAAAACTCTTGATAAATTTTTTCGATATTCCTACTGAAGAGAAGGATGAGATTATGCTCTCTTAATAAGTCTATAAATCGATTTCGATTGGAGTGTGTAGGAATACTCTTGATAGATTTACCGATACTTTGTGTAAAGGAGGATGAGATTAATTTCTCTTAATGAAGTTCATAGACTATTTGGTCGGAGTATGCAAAGTTACTCTTGATGAATTCACCGCACTAAGTGCGAAGTGGAGGCCGCTTCAATAAGATTTTAACAGGAAATCTTAAAGCACTTGGCTAAAAAGGATTCAGGACACATGGCCGTAAGGTGTCAAAGGATTTCGATTTTCACCGGAACATAGTGATATGCGTGGAGTATTTTTCTAACTTCATTCAATGATGCACTTAGTTCAAGATTTGTTCACTAAGTAGTCAATGATTTAGAAAAACCTTCACTAGCTAATGGTTCAAGTCCAAAAGACACCATTATTGATGCATGTTGCTAGATTAATGTCTCAAAATACTTTTTGGATTTTTTTTTTTAAAGATAAAATTTCTTGAAACAAGTGGGGGATTGTAGGAGTTAGTGTTTCAATTAATTTTGAAACAAATTCATCCGTTTTGAAATAACAACTTCATGAATGTGAGTTGTAACATTCATTTACTTTAATTTTTTGTAATAAACTTTTGCAATAAGTTTTTGTTAATTCTACGTTATGGGTTTTTGAAAGACAAATTTTTTGTTTTCAATTCATGAACCTAATAAATTCTATTAATTAAAAATCTTTTCTTGCAAAATTTTTTATCCTATAAATTGAGTTTCCTTTGGTTGAAAAAGATAAGCATTTTCAAACAAAAAATACTTTCCCTTGAAAACACTTGTGAGACATTGATCAAAAGGTGAAATCACCAATTCAAGAATAGAAGAGCAACATTCTTGAATGCTACTTGTTTTGTGGCTTAGTTGAATCCCGAAGATAGAGTTGTTATTTATTCTTCCGATTGCTCGTGGGAGAGACTCCAACTATCTTCAAGAAACGTATTAACGTGCCTCTAAGCCAAGCAAGTTTTATTTTGTATTCCTTGTAATTTTATCATTCTTGTTCATTTGTTCTAACAATTACTTGGTCTAATTAAGCTATGTAATTACTAGGAATATCAATTACATTCAAGTCTAATTTGACCATCAAATTTGAAGTACTAGTAAAATACTAATATTGCTTTAAGTTGGATTTTAAGTTAAACAATATTTTTTGTTCAATTCTTTAATAATATTTTCGTATTTCTAGGGCTTTATCCTATTATATAGTTTGTTTAGTTATGATAAAATTAATTTAGTTTATTTAATGTCAGGCGGACCAAGCATCAATAATTGGAGGAGCCATAAACTTTGTAAAAGAGCTAGAGCATAATCTCCAAACTCTACAAGCCAAAAAAATATTAATTTCTCACCTAAAAAAAAATGATATATTATCATCATCATTTTTTTCTAATTTCTTCTCCTTCCCAAGATACTCAAATTGTTCATTTGAGTTATCAGTAGCAGTGGAGAAATCTCGATCGCTACTGATAAGTCATGACATACAAGTGAACTTAGTAGAGAGTCATGTCAACCTCAAAATACTCACAAAGAGAAGACCAAAACAACTCATGAAGATAGTAGTTGGCCTTCAATGCTTGTGGCTTACTATTCTTCACCTTAATGTCACTACTATTCATAACCAAATTGTTCTTTGCTCCATAAGTGCTAAGGTTTGTTATTATTATTTTTGTATCTCTCTATTATATTTTGTACTTATATACTGTATTCTGTGTCTATATCAAATTAAAATAATATCATCATAAAAGTCACGATGAAATTAGAATAAGATACATAAGCCTAACTTTTTTAGGTCATTAATCCCACTTTTTATGGACAAAATAATTGTAGTCGTTTTTTTTTTAATTTAACTCAACTTTCAAGAATTTTAACATTACAATATTACTCTTACTAGTTAAAGTAAATAACTTATTCTTCTTTTCAAATTTATCTAAAAATATATTTGGTGTCATGTCATAGTGTAACTTTTTTCAATACTTATTGGTGTTACAAGTCAAAAATCTCTTGTAAATGATATGATTGTGAAAATTCTCTATTAGTTGCAAAATGCATGAATGTCCAAATTTTTTATGTTTACATTACTTGTCCCTATTTTTTTAAAAAAAAATTCTTTAAGTTTGATCACTTTTAAAAAAAAACGAAATTTCATCTTCACATGATAAATAGTGATGCCACCTGCAGAGTATATATATATATATATATATATATATATATATATATATATATATATATATATATATATATATAATATATATATATATAAAAAAAAATTCTTTTTCATTTACAAATCAAATGTTTCATATATATTTCTAATTCATATATATTGTGTGAAATATGGATGAAAATTTGGAACAGCTAGAGGAATGGTGCCAATTGACAACCATAGAAGAAATCTCTCATGCTGTTAACCAATTATTGGGTAGAATTCAAGAAGAGGAGGCTACTTCAAGTTCAAACTAATTATTTTTTCTCAATATAATAACTTTTGTTTATTTAATTTCTATATGTATCATCTTTTCTTTCTTTTAATCATTTTTATTAGTTTACTACTACCTTCTTAATCATTATAAATTTATAATTACTACCTTTCATAGTCTCAAGGAGAATGATTAAATTTTCTTGACATAAAATAATTCTAATGTGTGTGGCAAATTGATTTGAAATTCTAGATAGATTTAGTCCAAAGTCCAAACCCTTTCACCTAAGGGTGGGCATAAATATTGAAAACTTAGATCGAACTGAATTTGTTCATTCTTCAATTTTCGATATTTTAATTCAGTTTCTATATAAATTTTCTAAATGTTTAGGTTTAATGGGCCTTAAAATTATGTATTTGATTCTTCGATAGTACAAAAGTTTAATAATGTTATCCATTTTTCATACTCGAATCCAAGGTCTCATGCTCATAAATTTCAAATCAAGTCGTAAGCCAATAGCCTCTTCCCAAATTAAGAAATCGAACCAAATGAATCGAACTTTTCAAAAATCAAATCAAAGTTCGAAAGAATGGAACTGAAGAACCGAAAAACCCACTTGTCACTTGTCATCTTAACGAAACCTAGCTAGCCTAGAAGATATATTTACACACATTTAATTGTCTTTATGAAGTCTAACTAATCTAGTCATTTTTAGGAGAACACGTCTAGAATTGGGGATTGTCAAGTCTACGTTAATCAAATTGACATATTACATAATTCAATGTATTTTTTATTCCATATACAATAATATAATTTTTTTTTTCATAATTTATCAATATATTAGTTTTACAGATTTTTAGATTACCAATCAAACATTTTATTATTTTTTACATGAATAATTTATTTTTTATCTATCTATTAAACGTCATATAAATTATACAAAAAAATTTAATACATAAATAATTTATTTCTTATCTAACAATCAAACAAGTCCTGAATGTTTGCTATCTCAGCTTACTATACTACTTTTAATAAACTTAATAAAATAAAATAAAATTTAAGATATTTTCCAAAACAAAGATTAATTATGTAGATATTAATGAGCATGTTGCAATGTGCTAATTAGATTTCTAATTTCCAATTAATTAATAGGGTGCCTTGCTGGAATCTCTTGTGCCTCCCAAATACTTTGGGCCAAGGGGGAGAGGAGCTAGGTAGGGTAAATTTATTTAGTAATTTTTTTCACGAAAGCGATTCCGTATTAAAATGGACTCAACCTAATATTTATGGTCAAGTATAAAAGAGTATTTAAAACTCTATCATAATCCTTATTCTCGTGAATAGGTAATATTTAGACATACTCAGTATTAACAATTTTTTTCTAAAACTCAAGTCTGATTCACGAAAAAGTAAATATGCCTCATTTTTTAGATGATAAGCATATATGTACTTTATTTGTTAATCGAGAGATATATATGTACCACTTTTACGATGATGTATATAGCCACAAAACATTTAATTTATAAACTAAACTTTTTCTCATACATGTACAACAAAGTGCAAGTCTCAGTAAGACTTTAGTCCTTGCATCAATTACAATAAAGCCCATGTCTCTCTATCCTTTTTTTTTTAAATCTGTTCGGACTTCACATTAAAGCCTCGTTTCTCCTATTTTTCGAAAAAAATGACCTCCCACCATAAGAAAATGATCTTTTCATTGAAGAAGCACTGTCCATAACCCTTTGGATTCTTGAATTTGAACTTGTTCCCTCAATTCCTTTTGTCTCAACACACTTTTTTGTAGCAATTGAAGAACCCATAGATACTGACCTTCGCATTTTTTGTAATATTTCATCATCTTTTTTCGATGTTTCATCATCATCATTATCATCATCGTTCTCTACATTTGTGTTTTCTTGAAATTCCCCTTCTCTAGCCTCATTGTTGTTGTTCATTTCTACAATTGAACCAATATCATCATTAGTACTCGATACGGGAGCGATTATTGATGATCCCACGGGTGCAGCAACAGTGTTGGAGATGATTGGAGCACGACACAATGGGCAATTAACGTGTGATCTAAGCCACGTATCGATACAATCGATGTGAAATGCATGATTACATTTAGGTAACAACTTAAGTGATTCGTAATCTTGAAATTCATTTAAACAAACAGAGCACTCTGTTCCATCAACTAAACCATCCCCCGTCTTGTACTTGAAAATTGTAATCAAATTGACAAAAGAAACTTCAATTCCTATAGTATTGATGTACCAAATTGGATGATCAATAATCGACTCATCGTTATCGCCTTCTCCTCTCGTACTTCTACGATTCCAATTCGAGCAATTTCTTACTACGATTATGTAGTAGGTAAGGAGTAGGAACAAGCTAACAAATAACGCGATGGATATAATAATATAAGGTAAAATGTTCTGAACAACTTTGTTGTTCGATTCGATTGGTGTTGTTGTTGGTGGTGGGATGTAAAAGTTTATATTAGGGTATGGATAGCAACCATAAGGACATGTTGAGTCACAAATATTATGGCAATTTGTAGTTTGGTTTGAAGTTGGAAATAACATTCTTGGCCTCATGGCCAATGACAAGATCAAATGAAAGAAAATAAAAATTGTGAATATATTGAAAAGGGGGTGTTTGGTATGAATACAAATAATGAAGTTAGGTTAAGTTGTGGATAGAAAATGATGATGATTTAATTGAGAAGTCATTGTGAGCCATGTATATAAAATGTATATCAATAATGTGTAGTTGTCAAGTAGGAAGCGTAGCTAGGTAGGTTTTTGAAAAACTCCTATATCTCCCAATATATATATATATATATATATATATATATATATATATATATATATATATATATATATATATATAATATATATATATAGCACGTTTGATTTTACAAAATAAAATAAATAATAAATAAATAATAATTATTGTGATACAAAACAACACTTGGGGTTGTTTTGGGGTAAAGAAATTATTTCGGGATTAATAATTTTTAAATAATTTATTTTACTGTGTATATGAAATAATTTATTTATTACTAAGGTATGTCAGATTCATCACGAATTAAAAACAAAAATGTGTCATATAAATAATTATATCTGATTCATTTTACTTGTCATAAATTGTCATAATTTATTGATTTAATATACTTGTCATTTATAAAATCAAAATAGAATAATATTTTTTTTTCTATATTAACTTTTACTTTGATAAATAGGGTGATACAGAGATAACAAGTTGAAAGGGAAACTACTATTTAATTTAAATCAAATAATAAAAAAATTTTATTGGTCTAACTATCTTTTTAGTCACTTCTTATGTCTTATATTATTTGACCCACATTTTTTTTTAGTTGGCTCAAAATAAATGTTATTTTTCTATAAAAGAATTTAAATTTGTTTTTTCATTCTTAATAAAATGATTCATAACTACATAAAACTGTATTTAGACCATAAATTTTAAAAGTATTTAACACATTTATTTCTTTTCTTCACTTTGCATCAAATCAAATGATATTTCCTTCATTTTAATTTATTTTTTTGCCTTTCCTTTTAAGTTCATTCAAAATATTTTTTTTGTTAGCTGTGTGGAATTTATTTTTCAATGTCATATTTAAAATCATAAAATTAAATTTTATAGCATTTTGGAAACATTTTGCATATTTTTAATTTAAATTGTAATATTTTTAAAAGAAATTATTTTTTTAAAATTATATCAAATTAAAATCAGATAAATAATTTGAATCGGATAAAATAATTAACTTTTTAAAACATTTGAAAATGTCAAATATGACTGAGAGAGTACAATAGATTTGGTCAATTGGATAAAGATAAAAGGTGGTGTACAATTTATGAAGGGCCACACAATTTATTTAGCAAAAGGAGAGTAATGTTATAAAAGTCAAATATTTAAAGGTCAATTAAAACTAAATTTTGTGTCAGAGAGTCAAGCTAAAGATGAACAAAACAATTTGAATATAATATAATGTAGATATATACTATAACAACAATTTTAACAAATCAATAAAATTTTATTAGGTGAGGCGTGTAGAGGATAAAATGTATGTAGATTTTATCATAACCTCGTAAAGATAAATAAATTATTATTAAAAAAAGCTTCAATTCAAATACATTAAATTCAAAAAATAAACTAATAAAACCATGAAAAAAATATAGAAGTTTTGTAAAACAATAATGTAAAGAAATTAGTATACTACTTGTACTAGTACAGACACTAATAAACTTAAGCAAGACGCATTTTAATCCAACTAGCCTAATACGTCACATATATTTCTGTCTAAATTTATGTAACATTTATTATAATGATAATCGTATAAAAAAATTTCAAATCATACAATTACAATATAATCGGAAAAGATTTAAAAATATCTTTGAATTATTTGAAATAGCTCAAATATACACTTGAACGATATTTCGATTCAAATATACTCTTTTCCTCAAACTATAGGGTCAAAAATACCCTTCTCATTAGCAGGGTCTGTTAAACGTCATTTGGACATTCAAATCATACAATACAATTAATCGAAAAAGGTTCAAAAATACCCTTGAACTATTTGAAATAACTCAATATACCCTTGAACTATATTTTGACTCAAATATACTCTTTTCCTCAAACTATAGGGTCAAAAATACCCTTCTCATTAACAGGATCTGTTAAACGCCACTTGGATACGATATGGTGCCACATAAGCCAATAGAGTTCCACTCAGGTCACGTAGAAAATAAACTTACCCCTAATTTCTCCAATTTTCTCTATTTCCCTTAGAATTTATAAACGATTTCACCGAATAACATAGAATCTCTTTCCTTTATAACTTATGTATTTTGTGAAATCGTTCTAAAGAAATGGGGAAACGAGGAAAAGGGTTTTATGTCTTTAGCGAAATCGTTTCTAAATTCTACGAAAAATGGAGAAAATCAGGGGTAAGTTTATTAGTTTACGTGGCATGAGTGGAATTCTATTGGCTTTGGTGGCATGCCATGTGACATCCACATGACATCTAAGTGACGTTTAACCGATTCTGTTAATGAGAAAGATATTTTTGACGATAAAAGTGTATTTAAATCAAAATATAATTTAAAAATATATTTAAACTATTTTTAATAGTTCAAAGATATTTTTGACTTTTTTCCGCAATATAATACAACTATACAAGTACATTACTAATACCTCGTGGCACAATGCACATCTTGACATATTCTACATTTTGAAATTGTTTATGACAATCCTTTATATACTCCTTTAAATAATTTGTACCTCAAAAAAACATTGACTTAGTAGTTTATATGTGATTATTGCTTCCGACAAAAGTACTGATTTTAAATAGATTTGAGGATTCTTGTATAAAGGATAAAGGAAAATATTAAAATTGGGAAGATTTTACTTATTTTCATTTTTTTTTAAAATCCACAAATTTGTTTTAAAATATTTAAATAATTCATTCCTTATTTCCTTTTTCATTCTATAGAAAAATTTTAATACTTGTCATCTTCATATTCAATTGACTCATATTAAAAGCTTTAATTAAAATTGAAAAATTACTTTATCATTCCATTGCGATCTTATTAATTAGTAAATTCCTATTTTCTTCTAATCTAATGGGTGGAACTATGATGACTAGAAAAATATTATATTTATTCTTCTTTTCTTTTTTTTTCCCCTTTTGGTCCTCTTAGTCTTTGTAATAATGATGAGTAGTACGTATTTAGCTTATATTTGACTTAATTTCGTTGAAAAAGGATCAATTTGGCCATAAAAACTATTATTCCATTCTTCTGATGTTACGTGATAGCGTTGATTTGATCTTTTTGAAAAAATATTTGTACTCTAAAACAATTTTTAGATATTTATGTGGTGATGATAAAATTAAAATTGTTTCTAAAAAAAAGGTGCTACATAAAACAAGACTAATAGAAATATTTACTTTTTTTGGTAGATTTGATAATGAGAATTTTCAAACTCAACTTGACTTTATATTTTAAATTTTAAAAATTAACTTATAACTTATTTTCTAACTCATTTTAATTTATATATAAGTATTATATTTTGATTCTGAATTTATCGTCCATCGTTTATTTCCTTTTCTAAAAATGTATTTTATACTAAAGAAGAATAAATTGTTCACAAAAGATCTAAATATATCTTTCATGTATTTATTTTTATAAAAATAACATGTTGTTGATATGCTTGACTCACTTATATCCTTTTTGACTAATGGCCAAAATTGAATTTTAAGAAAATTTATTTAAAATGTATGTGATATTTTAGTATGGTCCCAATATTAGATTGTGACCCCAATTGAATAACTTCACTTAACCAATTTTTTGAATTATCCAAGACAAACTCTCACATGACTTTATTTTTTTTATTTATGCTTATAAAATTTATTTTTTGTGAAAAAAATTGACCTCCGAAAATCAAAAGAAATCATGAGAAAAATCTACCTTAAAAGATAGTTCATGAGAAAATATTGTTTAAGATTATTTATAACGTTCGACTTTTATAGGTAGATTATTTTTTGCGCCAAGAGGCCCAAAAATATTGCAAATCGACCTCTCAAAAGTAGTGGTGTGCACTATTTGGATTAAATCAAAAAAACAAATCAAATCAAATTGAATTCTAATTAGGATTGGTTTTTTGGATTCTTGATTTGGTTTTGAATTTGTAGTTTACTTTGTTTGGTTTTTTGGTTTGATTTCAATTTTAAAAAATGAAAACCAAAAAATTATATATATATATATATATATATATATATATATACCAAACAATTAAAAGGGCATTAGTGAGCTATAAACATAGCCATAGGAGCAACAAGGCCGAGAATGAGAAACAATATTATCAATTTTGTAGCAAAAATTTATTTTCATGTTGAAGTATGCATGCTTGTGACTAAATATAATGCATAATGTGTATATTAATCTTGGTCAAGCCACTTGGCTTTGATTGATTGTGTTGTTGCCACTTGACACAATTTATAGCCAAAGATTTAAATTAGCATTTAGTGTTGAGGGCTAAAACGTTTGGGCTCGTTGTTATAATAATTGACCATTCAGAATATCATCAAGACATTTATGTATCTAAGAGAAGTAATGCTTTTCATATTTATCACTTGACGTTAGGGATGATCAATCTTTTTAATATTATGACTTGAACAATTTTAACTTTTTCTTAATCTAATATTTAGAATTCAGTTAGGTCAGAATTCATAACATGTATGATATAAAAAGCATGATCCATCTCAATTCTTAGATGTAGTAGTACTAGGCATCCGGAAGAAGGGAGGGGGTGAAGAGTCTTGTATATTTGGGCCTCTAAAAGATAAGAGTACTGCGATATTGATCTTTTGAATATGATATGAACAATCCTCACCTCTTGAGTTAGCTTATGGCTTAACCGATTGAAACCTCCTTCCGCATTTGAAAAAACTATTTTTAGTTATTTGATCTGTAAATGACCTACAAAAATCAATTCTACCACCAAATTTTTAGTCAATTACTTTCTTTACCTAATTATTCACTACCGCTTACAATTTTTTTTCTCGTTTTATGTAGATATATGCATATGTTTTTAGGAAAATACTTTTTACTTGCAACAAAATTTTCTTTTAAAAATAATTTTTTCTTGTTTCTGTTATATTCGGTACATAATTGAAAAAAATAATGTACATATCAACACAAAACCAGAAAAATAATAAATAAATTCGGAGTAGAGCGTTAGAATGAGTGGGATAAGATTTTAACTCTTTTTTTAAAAAATATAATATAAAAAGAAATTAGAAGGATAGAGTTTTTTTGGGAGAGGGGTGGGGGTCGTGGAGGTGGCGGAGTGGCTAAGAAAATATTTAATTTTAACTCTAAGTAAATAATAATTAATTTTTGTGCTATAATATTTGAATTTTAAATTGACAGTAATAATTTATTTTATTTTAAAAAATAAAATATTTAATTCATATGAAATATCACGTGAACATCAAATAAAAATGGAAGTATTAACTCACACTGCAAATAATTCTAGGCGTGGAATTTAAAAAAAAAAGTTATAATTTAAATATACTTTTGATACTTTTATCTCTATTTTATAAATTAAACTTAGTAATCAAGTTCCCATTTGCAAATAATCAATTCAGTGTTTATGAGTGAATTTTCATGATTAAATATTAATTTTAAAAAAATAATAATAGAAAACTACTATATCAGACTGACAAACCCATTTTTGCCATTTCCTAAGTCGGTCCAATTAATTGATCGACGTAGTCGTTTAGTGGCGGATAGTCGTGTATCGATCGATTTAATTTAATATTAAAATATATAATTTTAAATTATTGATATTGTTCTTAATTATGATAATAGTTATTAAATCATTAAAATAGTAATTTTATCAATTATTGGTTTATCTATTATTAATTATTATTAATTCAGTTTTGAATTAAATTATTAAGATTTAACATAAAAAATAATTAAAATCACTTTAAAATAAAGTAACAAACTAAATAAATTATACACAATAGTTTACATATTACGTATTGCGTAAAATTGACACATTGTAGAATAATCAAGAATGTCAGACAGTTAGAAATAAAATTATGATAGAAATATAATTTATTAAGAAAAACTTGCATAAATATATTGTACTAACAAAATATTTATCATATATAGCACTTATATATTTTTCGCTGGACACTTGTAATACGATTTTAATATATATTATAGAGAAAAATTAATAAAATAGAAATAATACAAGTTTTATTAATTTATCTGTAAAATTTAAAATCTTAAAGAACCGATAATTCAATAACTTTTTTTAAAAAAAACAAAAAATTTTATCGAAATAATTAAATCAATAACTCAATATTAGTAAATCAATAGTTTGGATTTGAACAACCCTAAATATTATAATAATAAGTTACTAGAATCATTAAAAGTTAGTATCAAGTATTTGTAAAAATAAATTAATCGAACTCCAAAATAAATAACGAACACCAAAAAGAATCGAAAAGAAAGGTTACCTCGATGTACGTAGCTGCTTTATAGGCGATTGATCATCGTCGACGTAGTCTTTTCTTTTTGTTTCTTTTTTTGGCCAATGGTACACGCCCAACACTTGTTTCTTACTAATTTTATTTGTATAAGAAATAAATAAACAATTGCCTTTCCGATAATTTACGTGACATATTTTTCTTTTGAAAATACATATTATATAAATTTTAATTAATATTATTTTTTGTGCAATTAAACATGATAAATTATAATAATTTTTAAATATTTAAATTATTTATAACTCGCAATATTGATAAAAGTGTCAATAAATTGAATGAGAGAATAATAAATTAGTTTCACTAATGAATATATGACAAGTGTGTATCTAATTAATCAGTATATATTTTATTTTATTAGAACACGTAGATTTTTACCTATATATAGTTTGTTCGATGACATATGAAAGAATTATACTGTGGGGAAATTAATTTCAGAAGAAAAGCTGTATTAGATCTCTTCATGAATAAATCTGTAAGTCCAATCTGATTTCACTCTTCTTTTCTGAAGTTTGATTTTGTTGCTCTCGATGACTCAACGTGAAATTAGGATTTTAAGTTTATCGAATATTTAATCTTTTAGTTATTTAAAAATATTTAGTTTCAAAATAAATATAAAGTTTCCATTAAAAATTAGGATGCAGAAAATTTCTAGCTCCGATTGTGTAAAAGATTTTGGTTTATTAAGCATATCTGTTGGTTGTTTTTCATTTGTTGCGATAGTGAAATAAAAAATTTCGTTAAAAATATTCAAATTCGATATCTATAAATATATCATCCTAACACTTAGTATTGGTACACTTTATACTAAAGGATTTGATTTCATTTTGCACTAAATATAATATCTAAGCGTAGCTCCTAATTTGATTTCTATTGATATTTATATTTTTAAATTTCGGACATGCACAAATAAACACATGAACATGGCGCAAACTTCCTACCTGACACTTACGTTTGAACATACAGGAAATCTCAGAAACCCAACTTAAACGACATATTTATGTAATTTTTGCAATATTACTCTTCACAAAAATATCATAACAATAATGTGTAGGGTACTTGTAAAGAATCAATTTCAAGTACAACTTAAAAGAGTGGAAAATAGGCATACAAGTCACCCTCTAGTAAATATGTCAAAGTAGAGAAGTAACTTTAATCATCATCCATTAGAAACAAGAACAAGGATGAATAATTATTGGCTTTATTGAAACTAATTTTGCAGGTTCCTCTGGTGCAGAAGCAAGGCTATTCGACGAATACGACGATAATCACTTGAAGAAATTCAGGGTAACTCTTTGTTGTCCACAAATCATGTGAGGTGCTGGAAGGTCAGACATTTCATTCACTTTTGTGTTTTTCTTGATACTAGCTATCTGTATTGAACATAATGCATATTGTTAGTTAAAAAAACATGAAAGTGGTTTCATTTGTCATAGCAAATTTTGTGAGATAATACTTACATTGTCCTCCAGATGTTTCTTTTCCTCTTGCAGCAGTTTTTCCTGCAATAATAAAAGGGCATCATGGAAAAACTAACATGATATCCGATGAGAACTGATTGTTGATTACAATGCTTCATAGAGCTGTAGAAAGCATGTAATCCTATTAACTCCGTCGACTTTCTAGGAGCAAACCAATTGTATGAGATTTGCGCAAAAGAGAGGACTAGTTTATAAGTCCGGTAATCAATTAAGTCTTTAACATGCTTTAGACCATCCGATCTAGAAACGGACGAGGACAAGTGGATGTTTTGTGCCTCCTTTTCCACAATAAGCTAATCGACTATATTAAGATTACATTATCAACATGGCGTGCAAGCACTAGTGACTAGTCCTCAGTTGAAGCCAAGGATAGTGTGTCCTATAACCCCGGAAAAGAGGAAGTGTTTCAACTACAGAGTTTTACATGTTGCTCGGATCCTTCAAAAATTTATGCCGCAGTTTTTGAAGGACTATCTTTGACGAGTTCGAGCAAACATAGGATGAAAATTGAAAAGAAGCTATTCTTTTCTGATATATGAAGGTTTGAATAAGAAAAACCTAAATCCAATGCACCTAGATCTGAGAGTCAAAGTTCAGGGAATCAGTGTCCTGCTGCGTAGAGAGTTCGCAAGACAAAGACGGATAAACCAAACTCATGACTTCAGGAGAAACTAGCGGAAATGAAAATTTACCTTCTCATGAAGAACCTTAGCAGATTCAAGCATCAAATGTGTCTGCACAAAACAAAACTATTTAGTGTCGAACATTATTTAGAAAAGAAATGTGAATTCTTGTAGAACACAGAGTAAAAGTAAAACAAAAATAAGAGGTGTAGCCAGTGGCGGAGCCAAGATTTCCAGAGTTCCGATTGATGCAATTCCTATAGGGGCGAGGTACAGAGGAAAGTAGATAGACCTTTCTAGCTCTGAGATGTATTAGAGCAGTTTGAAGTTCGTTTTCCAAATGGATAAGATCAGCCACAGTGAGACCATCAGCATTTGTTTCCTCGAGTTGCCTATCAAATTGAGACGGAAAATAAGTGGTATAAGATTTAAGAAACAAAAGTGAAGAATAAGATTAGTACCTTTCTGTTGTTTGTAGCAGTTCTCCCATTGTTGTGAACCCCGACACCTCAAAATGATTGGAAAACTTTCAGTGCAAACAATGTGAGAATGATTGTCCAAGATAATAACGAATAACACCAAAATTATTAATGTGGATACATTGCACAATATGCAATGAAGCGAGGATAAGTTACTAATCAACCATATTAGCTTAACATGAATGAACAACTATGCACAGCCAGGATTTGACGAAATACTATGCATGTCAGCGTAACTCATTATAGTCTAGCAACAATGAGATTTTTCTTTTTATAGGTACATTTTAGTTGAACAACAACACGATCTTTGCTGCACTATGATGAGAGTGAGCATTGTTATAATTTGGCCTTCCATTCAGGGAGCTGGAACACCAAAGTAACGTCTATGTATAAAGATTGTATTTGGGCATAGATTTTAGGGGCAGATTTTCACAAAAAAAAATAAAACATTGCTTTTTCATGAAATTTAGTTAGTTTCTGAAAATGTCTTCGAAAAATTTTTAAGTTCTAAAAAACTGGTCTAGAGCAATTTTTGGATGAAATTTCACTTCCACTTCATAACTTCGATTTTTTAAAAAGATAAAATGAATCTTCATATTTTTTTCAAGTGAAATGCATGTCCATAAGCAACTTCAAATTCCAAAAACTATTTTTCAACGAACTTCAAAAACTTATTTCTTTCGAGTTTCGACCAAAACTATGGCCAAACACTAGCTTAGAGCCTATTTGGATGGACTTGTTTTAAGTGCTTTTAAGCCAAGATAGTTTTTTTAAGCGCACTTGTTTTTAAGTTAACGTAACAAAAATAAGCCAAAAATCACAAGTCAAAGATTCCTAATAGCTTATATCTATAAACGATAAGTTATAAGTCTATCCAAAAAGATTCGTAGCAACTTCAGACCTCGGAAATAGTTCTGTCTAGATATTTATAAATCAGGTCTGCTCCCCTTTTTAAAGGGTGCAAGTTCAAAGTTACTTAACATTAGACGGAGGCTAAGAGTAACCAAATTAATTGAGAACCTAAACATATGGACATACAGAGCACTTATTTCATGTATCAAGAGAGGATTCTGATTAATTAAAATATATACGTTGACAGCAGTCGACTAATCAAATACCTCTGCGACCTGGATTTCTGCATTGATCTCTTTTTCTGCTCCAACATGGCTTTCATATCGTTGAAGCATCCCTGTCATACTGGAAAAAATATTATCAGATATGCTTGTTAGTTGTTGGTGGGTAAGTACAAGGAAAATATCATGGAGAGCAGATCATGTTTTATAGGTTTTAACTTAAAGAGTGCACCAGAAATTGGAAAACGAACATATTTTATGGTGTTCATTTTCATGGGGTATGTAGGCACTAAACCATGGAAAATACCTTCTTCATGGATAAATAACAAAAGGGAAGCCATCATTTAATTAGTAAGATAAGATATAGATGGCTGGGAGGATTCAAAATAGGTTTCCTAAAATCTGAACTACATGTTAGCGCAATGGCCAAAAAGCCGTTACGGCTTTGTAGGGTCGAAAATCTTTCTTCCGCTTTCAGTGGTTTCCTAAAAGCTGAACTGCATGTTAGCACAACGGCCATAAAGCCGTTTCAGCTTGTAGGGTCGAAAATCTTTCTTCCACTTTCAATACCTGTCTCAAATCGGATTCAATTAGTTTCTCTCTTTGTGCAAGCACTTGGTTCGCCTTGTTTGTGTTACATTTTGTGATCTTTTACTTCAATCTGCATTTTCCGGATAGAGGAGACCCAATTTTGATATTTGATTTGAGTGTAAGCTCTCGTTTATACATTCATATGAGATTTTGTGTCCAACAGCTTGGAACTATTGTATATGTAGCTCAAATTAACCCGCAAGAGGAAATCTGTTTTACGCTATTCTTGTAAGAATTCGGGTGTTCGATAGGGGTGTGGATTTAGAGATTTGATCCTCGATAATCAAAATTTTAAGAGTGGGGATATAGATCCAAGTGTTGGGATTAGCCAATTAGGCAATAAAACTAAAAATATGCCTAAATTGTGGTGGGCTAATTAGAAGGAAAGCAATGCACAAATATTTAAGAGCAAGTTTGAATATGTAATTATTAAGTACGTATGCATCTCCTTGTTTTTGGTGTAGCATGGTCATTGCAAATGATATAGAGGTGATTGTAGACTTCTTGAGTTCATTACGCATCACGCAGTGACATTTAACTTGTAAATATCTTTAAAATCACGTTCTGATCGCGAACTTTTAGATACCAATATCTTTTAAGGATAAAAAGAACATATGCCTAAATTATGATTTCACCCCTAGTTTTTTTAAAAAATGAATAAATTCAGAAGTCATTATATGTCTCGAATTTCTCTATTGACTTTGGTCAAAGTACCCAAAATCTATTGACCACACTTGGTACGAATTCCACGCCCGCATGCATGTCGAATCGACACGCGTACGACACTAAGAATTGGTGCAATTTAGCATTTAATTAAACAACTACATATGTTTAGTCCAAAACTAATAATCATAAGCATGAATAACAAATATATGAAAAAAGAAATTGGATAAAAATTTAAGTTTAAGTGAAATATTAATTGTTTAATGTCGTCTCTTTAGAAGAGGCTCATTTAATGGAAAAGTATGTCTTAGAACCTTACTGACGACACCAAATTACACATAAAGTGAGACAAAGTGATCAACACGTTTTGCGCCTCGCATCGGGTTTTAAGCGCGCCTTTGATAACACTGAAATTAAGGTATTTATAGTAGTGATGTACTATATTCTTATGTCGTATGTTGATAAATTTATTATCTTAGTCGAAGATTATATCACAATATTTGATGCTATTCATCTAAATTCAAGTATATAAAGAGGTTTATATGTATTATTTTGTTTTATTTTTGTAAGAATTACTATTATTTATTATTGATTATTTCTTACTTATAGCCCAAGTTTACTTGTAATTCAAGTAATACCATAATTAGTATTTAATATGGAATAAATCTCGTCCGTATATTGATAACATGATGGACGTATCAGATTAAATCATAACCTCTATAAATTGATCCTCTCTCTACCCATTAGGGTTAATCACATATTCTCTACAATAATTCCATCGCTGACGGTTGTAATAACATAAAGTTAAGGCAAGAAGGTAGAAACCAATTTATGACTAATGCTTCCGTCTTTCTCTATGATGATGTCTTCCTCATCAAATATGTGCTCCTAACAATCTCTATGGAAAATAATCGTGTTCAAGATCGTGATATTATGTATTCAAGTATTTAATCTATGTGGCATCAAAGCCTGAATTGTTTGAACATATAATCTTTATAAATTATATAACCGCATCAGCCTTGGTAGGGTGTAAAGGAGTAATTACCGCCTCCCATTCCTAAAATATTAAATAATTATGTTTTGTTTTAGATTGCATAAATTCTAAATATTTTAATTTCTCCCATAATGTAATAATTATATTCTCTTTTAGATTGTGTAATAAATTAAATTGATCGTTATATTAAGTAATAAATTACATGTGCGTACTTGGTGCAATATAGTTTGTTAGTCACCAAAGTGTCAAACTAGAAAATTAATGTTTACACATATAATATTTATGTTCACTTGACATATGTGGATTAGTACAATTCATTATTTTTTGGCACCTTCAATATTCTAAGATAAACCAGGTCTGATTTTTCAACCTGATGCATGCATTATGTTTTTATAAATTGTTAGTCATCAAAGTATCCAAACAAAAATGTTTAAAATTATTTGCATGCACAAAAATTTATGATGTTATGTGTGCTTTGTAATTATATAGTTTGCTAGTCACCAGTGGTCAAATTAGAGAAATTAACGTATACACATATCATGTTTATGATCATTTGATGTATGTATTATGTTTTTATAGTTTGTTAGTCACCAAAGTGGCCAAACAAAAATGTTTAAAATTATTCGCATGCACAAAAATTTTATGATGTTATGAGTGCTTTGTATTTCTATAGTTTGTTAGTCACCAAAGTGGTTAAACTATTAGAGAAAATTAACGTCTACACATATCATATTTATGATCACCGACGCATATATTATGTTTCTATAGTTTGTTAGTCACCAAAGTGGTCAAATTAATGTTTAAAATTATTCACATGCACAAAATTTTATATAAAGTTTAGACATGGTTGTTTCAATGTTTATATAAGAATACTATTTTTATGGTTCTCGTGTTCTTATTGACAATTTATATAGATTGAAACTCTGTAATAATTAGAGTAGTTCACTAAATGAAAGTTCTGCTTATTTGTGGCATAAACATTTGGGTCATGTATCCAAAGAACGATTAAAAAGATTAACAAAGAATGAAGTTCTTGCAAATTTGAATTTTTCTGATCTTGATAAATGTTTGGATTGCATTTAAGGAAAGCAAACCAAACATACCAAGAAAGATGTCACAAGGAGCACTCAGCTTCTTGAAATAATACACACTGGTATTTGCGGACTCTTTGATGTTTCATCTTTTGATGGAGAAAAATATTTTATCACCTTTATCGATGATCTGTCACGTTATGAATTTATCTATTTGTTGAATGAAAAGTCTCAAGCGGCGGACGCTCTCAAAGTGTATGTTAATGAGGTTAAAAGACAATTAGATAGAAAAGTGAAAATCATTAGCTAGACCAGATATAGAGGTGATGAATATTATGGAAATTGTAATTAATCAGAACAATGTCTAGGTCTATTTGCAAAATTTCTTGAGAATGGTGAAGTTGGTGGGAGTGTTGAACGACAAAGTGTGAAAATTAATGAGGTAAGCGTAAATATTTCATTGCCCATGAATGTACCTACTTCCACACCAATCACAAATGTTGTTCCTCTTGTTGAAGAACACTTTGACAAGGAAGTATGTAGCTTAAAATTTATGTACAACCGCCATAACTCGCATTAGTAGTTTGTTATATTGTGGTATGTATGATGGATATTATAAAAGAGATCTATTGTATGCGCAACTAATGCTTATTAAATATTAATGTTATATGGTTATTGGACCAAGTGGGAGAATGTAAGAATTACTATTATTTATTATTAATTATTTCTTACTTATGACCCAAGTTTACTTGTAATCCAAGTAATACCATAATTAGTATTTAATAAGGAATAGATCTCGTCCATACATTGGTTACTTGATGGACGTACCAGATTAAATCATAAGGTAAAAAACAATTTATGAATAACGCTTCCGTTTTTCTTTGTGATGATGTCTTCCTCATCAGGTATATGCTCTTAACAATCTCTATGTGAGATTATCGTGTTCAAGATCCTAATATTATGTATTCAAGTATTTAATCTTACAATTTTAACCAATGGAATTTGGTATGGCCTTCATTACTATTTGCCTAATATTTTGTTTTTTCTTTTGATGTAGATATGTCGAGGTCGAGGACGAATCCATTTCATCAGTAAAAAAGAATGGTACGATTTTAGAAGGTCAAGAATAGCCAAGAAGAATGTTTACCCATGCTAAAACCAAAAGTATTCACGGATTGTTGCATGTTGAAGAGACTTCAAGATATGGTTAAAAGATGTTTAAAGAGTCATATAGAATAATTTTGGGATCTCAATGACTCAGTTGAAGATTGGGTTGGGGGCTCAATGGCGTTCGAAACTCAAGTCTAGTACATTGCACTGTGGCTTTGGTTGTTCCCCCTTGTGATCCTACCGAAGCACCTAAGAGCTACTTGAAAAACCAACATAGGAATATGAGGCACAAACTCGAATAAAATTAACGATCTAATTTGACGCGCCGGGAAATTTATTGAGCAAAGTGCTCCATGTTGGCAAAGTGTTGTAAGTGGCTTGAACGTTACGCATACATTAAGCCACATAAATTGAAGCTTCCTAAAATTATCAACTCAGCCCCACACCTTGTGAAAAGCTTATCAAGCAAGGGGTGTGCTAGTCTAGCAAAGAGAATAGAATCTTAGTTTAGAAAATTTCATCTTTTTCTTAGAATATTAAGGGTTTATATACATGTTTGCATGTGTGAGAACAAGAGACTCATTTCAGGGAGGAGATAATTAGATTTTGACGATTGAGAAACCCATTAATTCAGAGGTAAGAAAATACTTATGCTCGAATTGAACTTAAGTGTGTAATTATATGATGTGATTCCTTTCATTTTACATCTTTATATATTAGGTGTTCAATTATGTTTCTCTTGGATGATTGACTTTATTAGGATAAACATGTGTTTACCAGGTTGTTACCTCAAATGTTATGATTAGATTTCGATTATTCCAGTATTTGAATTATGTATCTAATCTCACCTTATAAAGATTAGGTTATGTTAGTTCCTTTAGTTTAGGAGAGTTAGTTGCACTCTTGGGATATTTAGGTGATATATATCATTTAGTAAAATCATTCAACTTTTTGCACTCTTGGGATATTTAGGTGATAGATATCATTTAATAAAATCATTCAACTTTTGTTTATATTCTCGTAAGGCTAAGCCTATCGATCAATTACTCTTATTAGTAAAAGATCTTTCTTTCTGGTAATATCCATCGAAATGTTATCTTATTGTTTTGAGATAATGGTCAAAACCACGTCTAAACTATCACTTTTTCTTAAATTTCACACCCTAACTATCAGTTGTTCTTTGTTCCTACTTGAACTATCATCATTTATGTCTTGAAACACACTTCAACTATTTGTTATTCCCTTTTCCTACCTGAATGATAATGACAGTTTAGATAGGGAAAGGGCAGATGTGGTAGTTAAAGTGTGTTTTAATGCATAATGGTGATAGTTAAGATAGTAAAAAGTAACACCTGATAGTTGAGGTGAAAGTTTTTTTTTAATGACAAGAAAACCTGCAGCCGCTACCCTTTGAATGCGCATAGAGTAAAACCTCCGCTCTTATGCAATAGCTCGCAAACCACATAGAAGAGGTAACCCGCACTAGGCAAGCCCGGAGCGACGAGCTCGATCCAGAAGGCGAACCTCAAGTAAAAACTTTCACACCTTTTAGTTGAGGTGTGAAAGTTGTTAAAAGTCTATAATTCTTGTGTTTTTTCGATCATTAACTCTTCTGTTTTTATTAGATGATTAGTTTGAATTCTATTTACATCAAATACTTTACCTCAATCAAAGTCTCTCGTCAATTGTGGCAAACTTAACTACTTTTTGGAGATTGAACCAAAGTTTGTTGCATATAGGGTTGTCTTATCATAGATATACATCTTTGAGATACTATTAGAACTAGATATGGCTGAGTACAAATGGATCACCACATCCATATGATCAAGTTCAACATCGAAAGCAATTGGTGGTTTACCCCTACGAATGCAATGTTAAATCGGTGCACACTTGATATATTGCAATACTTATCTTCCAACACGTTTTGATATTACATTTGCTCTAAACAAGTTATCCCAATTCATCCGTGTCTCGAGCTTGCAACATTAAAAGGTGATAAAAGCATTGTTCGAAACTCAAGTCGCCAACAACCTTTTGTCTACAAATACTTCATCATTTTGACATGAACTTATATATGTATACCGATGTTAACTACGTGATCCAATTGATAGATTCTCCACTTTAATGTGACTTGGTCAATATGCACCTGAGCAAGATGCATCTCAATTCTCATTTTTGATATCCGCCCACCATATTAAATTGCCCATGCACTAACCAAATGTTCAACCCTGAAAGTAAGAAGGTGTATAGTTCCACATCAATCCTTAACTTTAAGGGGTGGGTGGAATCTTCAATATAGTTTGGACAATCCTCATCTTTTGAGCTAACTTTGGAGGTTGAGTTAGGCAACCCAAAATTTGTTCCTTTAGCCATTGTTATTAGGATTAGATTTAGTTTGATTATTTGAATTTTTTTTAATCTAAGCTTAATTATCCATAAGATTATATTAGGTTAGTTCCTTAAGTGTTTGTTTGGATTGACTTATAAAAAGTAATTACAAAATAAAAATTAAAAGTCTATGAGTAATGTACCCTACTTTTCATTTTTGACTAATTTTTAAAAAAATTAGCCTAAAAGTAAGTACTTAAAAAAACACTTGCCCAAACACCTACAAAAGTTCTTAAAAGACAAACACGCAAGTTAATCCTAACAAGCAACTTAAAGTGATTAAAACTCATTCAATTGAAGTGAACTCATTGTTGCCCCAATAGTATTATGTTGAAATCCTTCATATCACATGCAAAAAAAAAAAATGCAAACTCTCTTATGCATATCAGTAAACATCACTACCAAAAACTGCACCGCTAGTAAACAAACGTGTCAATCAACAAACTGTTCGTCTTCCTAACAGATCAACACGATAATCGAGGGAAAATTGATATGCATATCTGACCTGTTATTGCTGCAGAATTCATGGAGTCTGCCACGATTGGAGATGATAACAACAGCAACATCGACATCGCAGAGAACAGAAATTTCTTTAGCTTTCTTCAATAAACCTTTCCTCCGTTTACAGAACGCAACTTGCCTGCAATTTTTATCTTGAATTCGCTTAATTTCTACCTTCCTTCGCCCCATTTTTTCGCCGATGAAAAGCCCTAATCCACAAATTTCATATGTTTAGAAGATTCTCGAATCATCGCCGTTACTCCCAACCCGATCTTTCTTTTTTTTTTTTGTGTGTGTGTGAGTGATGTTACAGTTACCATTTTTGTTCTTTTTCTCTCTGCACTCCAATTAAATCTCTTGGGGTCCCTTTCAGTCCTCAAATTTTTTTCCTCTTCTCTCTGTTTTTCTTTTTACTTATCAGTTATTAGTTATTACTACTAATTGTGATATTTGGTGCAAGACAAGGGGAAGATAGATGGCAAATTGACTAGTTCTAATTTAAGCTTGTGATTGAAAAATAGTGAGATTTCTGACATGTATTTTTTTTTTAAATTTATGTAAATTTTACTAGTTTAAGAATTAATTATTTAAATATATTCTAGAAATTTTATCAAGTTTTGATGTGATTAGGTTGATCCCATGTGTCTCGGAATATATTGAGTTAAAATTAGGTGTAATTTATTTTTAAAGATATTATATTAAGATAGATTTATATAGCTGGTATTATATTCTAAAAAGAATCTCGGTCTATCGATACATGTATTTAGTGTGAAATATGAACTAATGATATAAGTGTATATGAGATATATAACAAATTTCGTTTGTCCCCTTTCTTCGTTTTAGTATATTTAATAGGAAAAGTACATTAAGTGTATCTTTCTCAATATAATATATAAATTATAATTAAAAAATTTAATTAATAGTATGATATATAATATTTTAAATATAAGAATTAAGACATAATACATAAACATGACTCTTAACCTGACGTCAGTTGAAACTATAATCTTTAACTTTGAGTGTACACAAAAAAAATACTTAAACTTGTATAAAATTAATAAGCAGACACACATGTCCTACATGATATAATACATATAAGACGTCATGTAGGATATAAAATCATCATGTATGGTGTCATATAGAATGAACGTGTTTGTTTGTTCAATTTTAAATAAATTTAAATGTCTATATATACACACCTAAAATTAAATATCAAATAAATTAAGAGTTATATTTATATATTATAGGAAGAATTAACTTAAAGGATAAGTATGTCAGGGGTGATGTTAGTTTTGTACGATAGAAGAAAAAGATAGTAAAGTACTTCTCAGAATTTCAGCTTATTGGATGGAATTTGGTCCAAAGAAAATTATTTCATCTTAAGAACAATGAAATATTAATTCAAGAAAGTATTTGATTTTCAATATAAATTAGTCTACGTATATAGTTAGATATGTAAGACAAGTTAAACAATTCTAATCAATGAGTTTTCATCAGATTGTCAAAATGATTTTTAAATCGATAGGAGAATATAATTAAGTTATTTTTATATAGTAAAGAAAAAAAGAAAATTTTAAGTTGAAATGAATATAATTAAATGAGTTTTATGTGGTGAAAGAAAGGCTTATTATATAAAATTTTCAGGAAATTTACTCTCTAAAAATTTAATGTATATTTTCTATAATTTATTAATCTGTCTGGGTGGATAAATGTGAAGATATGGATTTAGACAGCCTCTTTGGCTTTATTGAGGCCTATGTTGTAGTATGTACTTTCAAAAAATAGATATTATAATTTTTTTTAAAATATGACTTAAGTAATTATCACATTTCAATCGAATTATTAAAATTAAATTAGAACTAATTTGATGAATTATTCGTAAAGTCAATCAAGAATAATTAATTCAACAAGAGTTCATTTCAATCTCTATAAAGCCTTCATCTCCTCCTTCAAAACAATCATCATTCACTAGCCACCTTTCCTCAACTTTTGGTTCATTCTATTTTTTTTAATTAACTTTAATAAATGCTATAATTTAGTCACACAACATGACAATGACAATATAACTATGTTGAGAAACTAATTCAAATTTTCATTTTGAAAAGATAAAGCTACAATAAAATAAGAATATAGTTATAGTATGTAAAAAAATGAAATAAATGAAGATATTTAATGAATAAAAATATTTTTTTTAAGTTAGAGTTTTATCACCTTTTATTTTATTTCATTTCACTTCACGACACCCTTTTAAAAAATAATTTATAAGGATTTCATCTAACAAATATTTCTTTTTTTATATATATAGTTAATCATAGTTTAATTTTTTAAAAATTATTTAACATTTAATAAAATGATTTATAATCATACACCTCGTTACATATTAATCTGGACTATAGGTTTCAATTTATGGAAGAGTATTACTCTATAGTGTTTGTTTTTTTTTGAAAAATAATCAGGATAATATTAAGATTTTTGCACATCGGCAAATAATTTGGAAGCATATAAGTATTTTTCCTAGACCTCTTTGGACCAAACTTTGGCCAATAAGCAAATTCAGGGAATTAGTGTCACTTCTGCAGTACTTATCCTTCAAGTCTGTGGACAAATATTTATTTTGATATTTTATTTTTATTTATAAATTTATTAAATAAAAATTAACGTGTAAAACTATTTTTAATAATTTAATTCGAATGTTAGATATTTAATTTGTTTTTTTAACTTAAATTATGTAATATTTTATCGAATTCATAAAAAATAAATTTAATTATTTTTTGTCTTATTTAACACAAATCTAAAAGTACTTCCGTATCTTCAGAGACATAATACACGTCAGCAATTAAGCAACAAAATTTGTGTTATAATTATAATAATATAAAATTTTAGCTTAGCATTATATTTTGATCATTTGTTTATCGACCACCGATTGAGCGGCCGCATCATAGCCGTGTCGCTCTCTCTAATTATTGCCACGTATTGAGCTAAATTTTGTAAATTTATCTTCTTTTTAACACCTTTATTTGGACGTTTGTTTCTTTGTTTGTATTTATATCGTTAATTTAAATATAATAATTATTTTATCATTATTTAAATTATATTATATTATTTTATAAAGAATAATTTAATTTGACGTGATACGAAATTTAAAAATATGAATTTTTTTTTGTTTTGTGTTCATAAATTAAAGTTAAGTATATAAAATTGTTCTTTGATCTTGTGACCTTAAACATATCACGTAAAAAACTAAAATTAAAATGCTATCAAAAAAAGAAAAAACCATTCTTTTTAAAACAGATTAAGAAGGAAATAACATCATTCTTTTTAAACGCGGAATATCATAACCTAAAATCATGTTAGATAATAACGAAAACCATTTAATATTAATGTTGTTATTTTGATATTATTTATTTTATTTTTATTTATCATTTAAAATAATTTTATTTTATTTTTTACCATAGTTTATCTTAAATAATGATAATAATTTTAGTTCCTCTTGTATTTGCACCAAATTATGCCAAAGTAAAAAACAGAGAGAGGGAAGACGAAAAGAGACCCAAGAGATTTAATTGGAGTGAAGAGAGTAAAACAACAAAAATGGTAACTCTGTAACAAGCGCACACACACAAGAAAAGAGCTAGGTAGGTGTAACGCCGATGATAGAAGAATCTTCTAGACATCTGAAATTTGTGGATTAGGGCTTTTCATCGGCGAAAAAAAATGGGGCGAAGGAAGGTAGAAATTAAGCGAATTCAAGATAAAAATTGCAGGCAAGTTGCGTTCTGTAAACGGAGGAAAGGTTTATTGAAGAAAGCTAAAGAAATTTCCGTTCTCTGTGATGTCGATGTTGCTGTTGTTATCATCTCAAATCGAGGCAGGCTCCATGAATTCTCCAGCAATAACAGGTTTTTCTCTTCTTTTTTTTTTCTTTTTTTTTTCTGTTTTAGTATTGTATAATTTTGCTTAAGACTTTAATTGTGGTGACGTGTTGAGTTTTTAGGAAGATGAATAGTTTTTTAGGTTGACACGTTTATTGTATGAGCTGTCTAGTGGTGTAGATTTTGGTGTTGATTAGTGATATGCATAAGAGGGTTTACTTTTCCTTTTTTGCATGTGATATGTAAGATGTCAATATTATAAAATTGGGAAAATAATGAGATACCTCAAAGAATATAATAAACTCTTTTGGGAGTAATAAGTAATTGATAAGAGTATAAAAGAGCTTGAGAATATAAGCAAATAACCAGACCATATCACTATATCGTGGATGTAGAGAGAGTTTTCGAAAGATCCTTGGCTTAAGTGCGGTAAAACTCCGTATAAAGAAGGAGGGAATGAAGAGAATGCAGCAAATAAAGAAAATTGATAATAGTTGTTTAAAAAAATGGATCTTGGGTTGCGTAACTCAACGCCCAAAATCTAGCTCAAGAGATGAGGATTGTCCAAATCATATTAAGAGACCACTCGTCTTGTAAAGAATTGATGTGGAACTCTACTCATCACACCCTTTAATGCCTCGGGCTGAACATCTGGTGCATGGACAATTTAATAAGCGGGAACCGTCATCAGAAATGAGAAATGAGATGCGTCTTGCTCTAACGTCATGTTAAAAAAATGGATCTTGTGTCTAGAACAACCTCAAATCCTAACTCAAAGAAGTGTGGATTGCTTAAGCCACATTAAAGTCGAGATTCTATCATGTGAATCATCAGTGGTCAACAATCACATACATATATAAGTTCATGTTAGAATGACAGAAGATTAGTAGGCACGAGGTTACTAACAATTTTAGATATCGAATAACCTTTTTAACCGCCTTTCAGTGCTACATTCTTGGGAAATACATGAATTAGGATAGTTTGTTAGATGCAAATGAAATATCAAGACATGCTGAAAGATGTATATTGCAACATACCAACTGTGCACCGATATAACGTTGCATCGGCGGGGTGAACCATCAACTGCTTTGGATGGTGAACTTGAACATACGGTGTGGTGATCCCTTTGTCTCAATCATATCTAGTTCTAATTGTATCTCAAGGATGAATCCTGACTATGATTAGACAATCCAATGTGGAACATACTTAACCTCAATCTCCAAAAAGTAGTTAAGTTTGCCACAATTGATGAGGGACTTTAGCAGAGGTAAAGTTATCTGATTGTGTAATATAGAATCCGTGCTAGTCAATTAATAAAAATAAAAAAAATAATATTTAAAAAAAACACTTAAACTACTAGCATTTCTCGGCATTTAGGCCTCAACTATTATTTGTTCCATTTCTCTACCTGAACTATTGCCATTATGCATTAAAATACACCTCAATTATTCGATGTTTCCTTTTCTTACCTAAACTATCACCATCATTCATTAAGGAAAAGGAAACAACTAATAGTAGAGGTGACTTTTAATATATAGATTCTTGAAAAATTAAAGTAGGATTAGGGAATAATTGATTGAGAGTTCGGTGTGAAACTCGAGAAAAAGTGCTAGTCAATTAATAAAAATAAAAAAAATAATATTTAAAAAAAACACTTAAACTACTAGCATTTCTCGGCATTTAGGCCTCAACTATTATTTGTTCCATTTCTCTACCTGAACTATTGCCATTATGCATTAAAATACACCTCAATTATTCGATGTTTCCTTTTCTTACCTAAACTATCACCATCATTCATTAAGGAAAAGGAAACAACTAATAGTAGAGGTGACTTTTAATATATAGATTCTTGAAAAATTAAAGTAGGATTAGGGAATAATTGAGAGTTCGGTGTGAAACTCGAGAAAAAGTGTTGATTTGGATTTTTTTCTTCTAATCATTATCTCTAAATAATGAGATAGAATTCCAATCGATACTACTGAACATAAAGATTCATTACCTCAATTGAATGTCTATGGTAATGCGAGTAATTAATAGATAGGCTTAGCCTAAAGAGTTTGAGAATATAAGCACACATTATGAATTTTATCTAATGATGTTTATCACCTAAATATTAAGAGAATGTATCTAACTCTACTAAACTTAAGGAACTAGCATAACCTAATCTTTAAGGAGAAAATTAGATGAATACTGGAACAAACTAAATTTACTTGTAGCAATTAAGTAACAACTAAATAAAAACTATAAGAAACACAATATATATATAAAGATGTAAAGTAAAAGATTCATCATTAAAAAAGTACACTCAAGTTCAATTCAAGCAATAAATATTTTAAGTACACTCAAATTCAATTCAAGCAATAAATATTTTCTTCCCCGGAAAGGGCTTCATAATTTTCCATATCTTATTATTTCCTCCCAAATATGAGCCCCCCCCCCCAAATATATAACACCCTAATTTTTCTAAGAACTAATGAAAATTCTCCAAACTAAATTCTCCTCTTTGCAGGACTAGCACACCATGTTGGCTTGATAAAATCTCCCCAATGCATCAGGTTGAATTGATAACTTTAGGAAGCTCCAATTTAGGTGGCACAATGTCTGCGTCACTTCAAGTTACTCGTCGTGCTTTGCCTACATTCTAGCATGTGCTCAATAAATTTCCCCAGCGCGTCAAGTATCATCGTTAATTCTAGTTAACTTTGAGTTTTGTGTCTCATATCCGTACGTTGGTTTTTCAAGCAGCTCATCGATGCTTCGCCAACGTTGTAGAAGGGAACAACCAAGGCCAGTGCAATGTAATAGACTTGAGTTTTTACCCAAAGTTTAGGCAATCGCATGGAGCCCCCTCCCCCAACCCATCTCTAGTTGGGTCGTTGAGATCACAACATCATTCAATATGGCCCTCCAAGCTTCTTTTAACCATATCTTGAAGTCACTTCAACATGCAACAGTCCGTGAATACATTTGATTTTAGCACGAGTCAATATTTTTTTTGTCCATTCTCGGCCTTATGAAATCATATCATTCTTTTATGATGAAAAGGATTCGTCCTCAAGCTTGACATATCTACATCAAAAGAAATATACGAAAACATTAGGCAAATCATACTGAAGGCCAAGCAAGAATCCCTTGGTTGAAATAACATGAAATAATACACATAAGCCTTTTTTATACTTAAATTAGATAGTTACCATCAACAACTATAGAGACATAATCGTTATCTAAGATAATTGAGTCATCCACATGCAACATAAGAATGGATCATAATGAACCAAATACATATCAGACTATAATTCGAAGCTTCCAAGTCAACTCCAAGCTTCGTTTCTAGATCGTGCTACGAGTCCAACAATGGTGGAACATGAGATAAAATCCTCCAAAGGCTTATTGAATGCTTCCCACTTCAAAAAAAGTAATCCAAAGTGCTTGTAACTTCTTTGCTTGGCTGAAAGTCAATCGTGTTGTAGGTGTAGCAGTGTATGTTTATAATCCCCCTTTTAGAAAATTCTTCAATTATACAACAAAATGAGATAAACCGCTAACATCAGACATCACGCACAAGAGAATCATTAGAAAATTTATCTTAATTACAAGCATTATCATTAATGTGTTCAATAGCAAGAAAGTTCCTTCATCGGTTAAGAGATCGTAGAAGCTTGTTTTTCTTCATCTTTTTGGGAACCATTCACTCAAGTGAACCTAAAATCCAATCTTGAGGTTAAAAAATAATCCTCTTTGTTTGCTTTCTTCGGTATTCATTTTCTCAAGTTGCGGAATAAAGAATGTTGTGATGGTTATTGGGCATACAAGGAGGGATAGGACTAGAAATGAGGATATTTAGGATAAGGTGGGACATGTGAGTAGTTTTGATTGTGCAAAGCAAGAATGAGATGGCTCAACATGTGAAAAGGTGATGAACTGATGAGCGCGGAGGTTTGAGAGGTTGGCTATGGATGGTTTTGAGGATATGTAGGGGTAGACCAAAGAAGTATTGTGATAGGTGATAAGACATGAAAGGATACAATTTGAGTTTGCCGAGAACATGATCTTAGACAAGATAGTATGGAGGTTGCGAAGTAGCAGTGCGTTGTCTTGTTGTTTGTTCACATTAGTAGTCATAGTACTACTTGGTTAGTCTCTTTTCCATCAATTCTTTATCTACTTTTCTTGTATCTCAATTATTGTATTAGTTTTGTAGTTTTTGTTTTGTAACTATCTACTATTTTTGTTATTGTCGGTTGTTTTTGTACTTCTATTACTTCTTCTTTGAGGTTGCGTTGGACTGGTTTTCTTTAGCTAAGGACTCATAGAAAAAATCTCGCTACCTCTGAGATGGATAAGGCCTGCATTTTCATGAATTGTCTTCATGGCTTCATTTTTTTCTTGGCATCCAAACTCACAACTTATTGAGACAATGCAAGTAGATAAAAAAGGGTGAACAAATTCAAGTGAAGACATCAATAGAAGATTGAATATACAATGGTAAGGAAACTTAACCAAAGATAAGTGGTCCTCATATGAGCTAAGCTTACCTCTTACCATGGCTCCAGGTGTTACCGAGTGTACCATCGATCACTTCAATTTGTCCATTGATTTGAAGGTAATAAGAAGAATAAACATCAATTTAGTGTCAAGCTTATCCCATAACCCTTTCGAGAAAGAGCTAAGAAACATCCCTATCACTACTAATAGTTCTCTGATCCCATGCAATTTAAGTGGAAAGTTAATGAATAAGTCAAACAACATCAGTAGAATCTAACTTTTATGACATGGTATGAATTGAGTCATCTTAAATAACCATTAGTTACCACAAAAATGCGCTCTCTTCCTTGAGGGGCTTGCATGAATACGGATTCCTGCTAGCGTCTTCTCCTCCTATCACTTCATTTTGTTCTACAAGTTTGATTTCCTCGTCTTATCAAAGGGTAAGGAAAAGATGGGTTTTTCTCTAGATAAATAAAACACGAAATCCATATTTTTTTATATATAAATTCAGCCCCAGGCAAAAGACTACTAATATAGGATTGGGGGCATAAGATACACTAATGTGGGTAGGATCATCTTTTGATAGATATTTTACGTTTGAATATTATGTTTTAATAGGAAACAATGTGGTCCCTTTGAAGATCTTGCAACGGGATATGGTTTCTTGATCTAGTGTAGAAGTAGAATATATCTAGCAATGGTTATGCCTATAACAACATGTGAGTTATTTCGGATCATAACAATTTCATAGAGAATTGAAATTTGATTATATTGATGCATCCCCTCCCCATTTGAACTCTTTGAGAAACTTCTTTACACACATGAACTTATAGTCTAATTTATTGCTTAACATTTTGGGTTTGCGCTTGATATAGTCACTAGATTTTGTTTCTTTTTAACTTTTTCAACATACTAAATTTCCTCCGATAACATCATAGTGCCTGACCTCTATATGATTTGCAATGGTCATGTTACACACAAAGATATCTCATATGAATGAATGAATGAATGAATGAGATGCATATGTACTTAGTACTTGATATTATGACCTCTATATCATTTGCAATCGTCATGTTACACCAATAGAATAAAATGATGCATATGTACTTAGCAATCACAGATTTAGACTTCCTCTGTAGATCCACACCTATATTAAACACCAATGTTCTTATAAAAAATATTGTAAAAGTACTTCTTATGGGTCGATATGGCCTACATGTAAACCCAACCCAACTCTACATGAGCTTGATTTAGACAAGCCAAAATAGGCTAGGTTAACAAATTGAACAACATATTTTCATGAGTTAGTTTTGTCACTCCTAATTGTCACACACTTGGAAAAAACTGACTAACAACAAGTGTGAGATGTTTGGTTGTGTGATCGTGAAATGAGTTTGTCAACAGATCTTTAAGAGCTACTAGGGTACTTCAAAGCTATGTTGCTCAGATTCTTCAAAAATGTCGATGGGTGCGTGTTGGGTCCTCCAAAATAGTGTATTTTCGAAGGATCCGACACGGGTGCGATAATATTTTTGGAGAGTCTAACCAACTTAGCTTTGAAGGCTTCTTTTGTCGGGAAAATTCTTAACATGCATCTGCACTCATATGAGTATCAACGGGTTTCCTAAACATACCATTTTTGATGGTCTTTTATAGAAAATGACAATTCTATTGCTGGATTGTGTCTCCTAATTGCCTGCAAAGTATTTTATTTTTCACAAATCTTTGATCTATGATACTACTCAAGTAAATCATTACTTGTTATTGCAACCAAAAGTATGTGTTTGTCATTGTAAATGTATATAAAACAACATAATGATCAACTTTATTGCAAAGAGTGCCAAATTATTGGACACAAAGATATCTCATATGGATGAATAAATAAGAGTTATTATTTGTAGAAGGTAGAAGAAGATAAGACATATTTTGAGTTGAATTGATTGTTATTCTTTCAAGTTAATGGGATTAGTTGTTACTAGAAAATGAAAATAAGGAAAAAAACAAAATATTATATTATACAATCTCCTAACTGCTTAATTATATGTGAGAGTATGATTGACAGTTGTTTTAGTACCTTTGTGAAGAGAAATGGGAAGATCAACTGATAAGTACTCGATCAAAGTAGAAAGACGTTAGAGCAGGTAATGAGTCACCATGAGCCACCAGGAGTACTTTGCGTACATGTATCAGAGTTATAAATACAAACTAGATTAGCAAGCTTAGAAGGATGTTGAGGTCGTCGGGAATAGACTTTAAGAGATGAAGGTGGACTGGAGGTTGGAATAGTTGGAATTGGAAGCACTTATAATTAGGAGATAATACAAAGAAGTCTCAAAAAAGAAAAGTGATAGAGATCAAATACTTATTGGTAGAGGGATCAAAGAATTTATAACCTTTTTGTAGATGAAAATACCCGAGGACACATTTAAAAGCCTTGTGTTGAAGTTCATCCTTTTTAGGAGTAAGGTTATGAACAAAACAGGTGCAACAAATACACATAGAAGAAAGGGAAACAAATTTTGGCCTGGATAAAGGATTGAGTTGTGGACTCTTGTACTAGAAAATAGATTAAGGCATCTGATTGATTGAATAACAAAAGGTGATAATGTCGTCACCCCAAAAACACAAAAGAATATGATTCTGAATGAGCAATATCTAATTTGTTTCAATTAGTTGTGTGTTCATTCGCTCAACAACTCCAAATCATTTAGGAGTATGTGCACAAAGACAAGTGTAATATGCCCTGGGATAACATAAAGAAGAGAAAGAAGTATAGAAGTATCTTCAGGCATTATCATTGATTAACTTCTAAATGGAAAATACCAAATTGATTGTGAATTTCAGCACAAAATTTTTGAAAGATAAGAATAACTTAGATCTAGTTTTCATAGAAAATAGCCATATGAATCGAGAATATTCATCGATTAAAAATCACAAAATAATGAAATCTTAAGAAAGATTTGATACAACTTGATTCGTATTTTCGATAAAATCAGCCTTTACCTTTTATGATATCAGAGCTGACAAAAGTCCTGAGATCAAATCTCACCATCACCTATATCAAAAAGAATTTTCACCTGCTTAGAACTTGAAGAAAGGAATCAAGCCCACATGTGGGGGGGGGGGTCTGTTGAGAATACAACTAAATCATAAAAAGTGTGTTCTCTCTAACAACTTATGTTTTTAGATGAGATGGTCACATATTTTAACAATGATTCATTTTTTTTCCACAAAAGAAGTACGAATGAAGCAAAGAAGTAAAACTCTCTTAACAGACATGAGGGAGTGATGTGGGAAGCAAAGAAGTAACGGAAAAGGGCCTAAAATACCCTCAAAGTATTGGAAATGGTACAAAATTACCCTCCATCCACCTATTGGTTCCAAAACCCTTCTCACCGACCTATTGGCTCCAAAATACCCTTGTCATCCACCTTTTGGTTCAAAATTGACCACTTATTTAACGGTTTTAAATTTAAACTATTTAAATATTTTTTTAAATACGTGGCGCTAAATCAACCACCTACCCACCCATTAGTAATTAAACTCTTCCAGATTAATAAACCTGTCACATTATTAATGCAACAACTGAAAATCTATTACCAATTGAGTGTTTTTAAAAATTTGAGGTGAAAATATCGATAGAAGTAAACTATCATACATTCAAGTTTCTAAACAAAAATTATCGATAAACTTAAAAGTCTGACTATGTTCATCTTAACTATCTTTACGTCTCAATTATGTGATATTACTTCATAGGTAAAAAAAATTCAAAATAATATATTAAAGAACAAATCATAAATATTTATAAAATTATATTTAAAAAAGGTGCATGAATTAATTCGGGGATGTATACTTCTTTACCTTTAATCATAAATTTTTAATTCAATCTTGAAAAAGAATCCTATTGAAAGTGTCGTCCTAAATAAGCGGCTCAACCTAAATTTAATTGGGGTTTCGATTTGGACTCGAATAATTTTGGATGTCATTTTTAAGAATCTATAATTTCATCGTATTTTAGTAGTGTTTATGGCGATTTTGATATTATAATTGGATTATTAATTGAGTGGCGTTTAGTTAGTAATGAGTGGATAGTGGGTTGATTTATAAATTATATTAATAAATTAAATTATAACCAATAGTTGAACGTCAAGTATTTTAAAATATTTAAAGAGTTTACTTTTAAAACAATTAAATAAGTGGTCAATTTTGAACCCAAAGGTAGATGACAAGGGTATTTTGGAGCCAACAAGTAAATGACAAGGGTATTTTGGAGCCAATAAGTAGATGAGAAGGGCATTTTAGAGCCAATAGGTGGATGAGAAGGGCATTTTGAAGCCAATAGGTGGATGGAGGGTAATTTTGAATTTTGTACCATTTTCAATACTTCAAGGGTATTTTAGGCCCTTTTCTGAAGAAGTAAAGAACCGGACATAGGAATGACTTTTTTTCTCCAGACGAAGATTCATAAAAAACAAAGAGAACCAACCAATTAACCAAAATAAGAGGAGAAAGAAAATAAAGGAATTTAGATCAAATTTAAATGACAAGAAAAAAGAGAGAAGCGTGACTCGACAATGTTTTGATATGGTTGTTTTAGCAATCAATTGATCGATCCCCTCCTTTTTTGGTTTCAGCAACTGCTATCGAAAAAGAAATGTAACATTCAAAGAGAGGGCCAAAACTCAATACTCTAATACCATGAGAAATTAGAAGAAGCAAAAGAGGATACACTGGGAAATGAATAATTGACAATTCCATCAAGTTAATAGAGGATATAATAGTAGTTATAGATAACATACACAAGGAAAGAAGCTAATAAATATTACACAAACTCCTAACTTCCTAATTATAGGAATTAGAGAATATTCTCATAGCTACACTAACTAATTATATCATATTTAAATATTCTCAAATAGTTGCATTATCTAATTATACCATATTTAACAAAATGACATTATCAACATCATGCTTCCGCTTTCCGAAAGATGCAGAATGAAGTAAAAGATCACAAAATGCAACACAAACAAGGGCGAACCAAGTGCTTGCTTAAATGAGAAACTAATCAAATCCAATTTGACACATGTATGGAGAAGAGAGATTTCGACCCTACAAGCCCTAAGATGGAACGACTTTTTGGCCGTTGCACTAACATGTAGTTTAGCCATATAGTTGGGTTGCCATTTCTCAAACTTTTCTATAACTTAGGGTATACTTTTAGGAGTCGTTTGGCGTGAGGTATAAGATATAATAATTTTAGTGATAAAATGCATGACTGTTTTATCCTGCGTTTGGTTTGAGGTATTAGGCATTTATGGGATTATTTGTTCCACCATTTGTACCTTAGTGATGGATAATTTACCTTGTATACATTGGATAATTAACTCAAGATAACTTATTCCCAACCAAACTACCCCTTAGAAAGCCTAGTTTTGGATCCTCTCTCCCCTCCAACCTATACCTTATTAATTAGAAGGGGGCTTCACATTTGTTATCCGTGTAAAAGATATTTTCGATGGCTTAATGCCTAATGCCCAAAGAGATTGGACACTATTAAATATGTTTGGTTTCTGGTGCACTATTAAGTTTAAACCTATACAAATTGATTTGTTCCCGATAATATTTTCCTTACACTTAGCCGCTAACAATTATATCTGATAATATCTTTTCCAGTCTAACAGAAATGCTTCAACGATACAAAAGCCACGTCGAAGCAGAAAAAGAGATCTCTACAGAAATCCAGGTGGCAGAGGTAGTTGATTAGTTGACTGCTATCAACTTATATTCTAGTGAACTAGAATCCTCTCTTGATGCATGAAATAACTGCTCTTGTGTGTCCATATATTTAAGTTATCAATTAACTTTGCATACTTCTGATGTTAAGTAACTTTGAACTTGCATCGTTGAAAAGAGGGAGCAACCTTGAACTGATCAATATCTAGACGGAACTATTCTGGATAAACTTTGAAATACATTCTTGCTTTGTTAAAAGGGCCGTAGATACTAAGAGTTTTATTACTTATGACCCATAAGCGTAAGCCATAAGTTAGGAATCTTAACTTATGATTATTGACTTATTTTTGTTATTTTGTCTAAGAACAAGTGCTTTAAAAGCTATTACGATAAGTCAATCTAAACAAGCTCTAAACTAGTGATTGTCCATAGATTTCATGAGTTCTTAAAGTTCGTTGAAAAATAGTTTTGTTTCAATTTTTTCTTTTTCGAAAATCTACTCAGTCTAACGGAAGCTATATATACATGTTAGCTTTGATGTGCCACCTTCCAGACTGGAAGGTCCAAATTATAATAATGCTTACTCTTCATCAAAGTCATGCTGCTGTTCGATTGAAATGTACCTACTAATAATACGCAATAGTATTTCATCAAATCGTGAAACATGCTCTGACCGGTTGTTCATTGATGTAGCTGATACAGTTGATTAGTAATTTATCATCAATTCATTGCGTATTTTGCAATGACAATAATCATTTGTGTGTTGTTAATGTTTATATCTTGGATAATCATACTTACATCTTTTGTGCTGAAAGTTTTCCAATAATTTTGAGGTGGAAATAGCACTCTAAATACTCAGGGTTCATAACAATGGGAGAACTGCTACAAACAACAGAAAGGTACTTATCTTATTCTTCACTTTTGTTTCTTAAAGCTTATGCTCCATTGATGCTCTGTCTCAATTTAACAGGCAACTCGAGGAAACTAATGATGATGTTCTCACTGTGACTGACCTTATCCATTTGGAGAACGAACTTCAAACTGCTCTAATACAACTCAGATCTAGAAAGGTATTTCTACTTTCCTCTGTACCTCGCCCGGTCGCCCCTATTGGAATTGCATCATTTGGAACTCTGGAAAGTTGTCACAACGTTGTGTGTACTAATGCTTTGTTTCAGGATTTATTTTCTAATCCAAACAGTATGAAACCATAATTGTTTGTGAATTCCTCCGGTCATATCCAGGGGTGAATCGAGCTTGCGCCTATAGGGTTTATCCAAACCCCTTGACAAAAAATTATACTCTTTATAAATGGTAGATGTGAACCTCCTTTCAGCTAGTTCATGTGTTTACTATCTTTGCTCTGCCACCGGCTATACCTCTTATTTTTGCCTACTTTCGCTTTGTCTTTCATAGGCATTTGCATTTATTTTTTAAACAATTTTCGACTTCAGTATTATAATCTGGTTCTCAGTTAGTACCTCAGAATGAAGCAACTCTTGATGGTTTTATTTTCTGCAGACACATTTGTTGCTTGAATCTGCTAAGGGTCTTCATGAGAAGGTACGTTTTCATTTCCACTGGCATCTTCAGAGCAGCATTGATTCCGTGAACTTCGACTCACATATATCGTTCATATCATGCCCTTTAATTATTGCAGGAAAAACTGCTGCAAGAGGAAAAGAAACATCTGGAGGACAATGTAAAAATATTACCTCACAAAATCTGGTCTTCAGTTCTTGTTTAGACCTCTTTCTAACTAACAACATGCATTATATGTCCATAATGCAGATAGCTAGTATCAAGAAAAACACAAAAGTGAATGTGATGTCCACGGATTTCGCTGACTTCCCAGCACCCCATATGATATCTGGACAACAGAGAATAACACTGAATTTCCTCTAATACTTGTCGAATAGCCCCAGGGGAATAACCTGCGAAATGAGCCAGAGTCGAGATGCATCTGGAGATAACTAATATTGTGCAGCTTCTATAGAACTAATTATTGTTTCTATTTGGATGATGAACATTTAGATTTGTACAATCACTTTGTTGGGAACATTTAGATTTCCTCTTTTGTCTGTCGTCTTCAAAGTGAAAAAATATAACAAATGTTTAAGTTTGGCTTTACAAGTTAAATTTCAGGCAAAAATGTGTTATAAGGTAGAGTTAGCTTGAAGGGTAAAGAAAATATTATCAGCTTTTTAAAAAATTAAAGAGCAATACTGCAAAATGAATACAAAATTTGACACATATATTTATAGTGATATCTGGGCAAGTGGACTTTTGAGTGTTCGTACGGGTGTGAATCAGTTTGGCTTTATGTATTATCCGTTTGATTTATCGATTTTTAGTTTTTAAATATGCTAATCCAATAATAAATCAATAAGATATTTTTTATCAACTTTTTATCATTATTGGTTTGATTTTCAATTTATTCAATAAAAAATATTCGTAAAATATTATATGTTTTTTCACTTTTCTAAAAGCTTTGATATAGTGAAACAAAAAAGATAATAAGTATAGCATCTATAAGAGAAAATATAATACGAAGACTATAATTACGTTGTTATTATCAAAACATAGTATGATTAACTAAAATAAACTAGGCTAATAAGGTAAACTATAACTAAAATCAAATAGCTACAATTGTGAACCTCTTACTTTAATCTTTAGATTTACAGTAAAAATAATAAAGTGTCCTAATGTGAAGTTGGTAGAGTACTAATAATTTGATATAGTTATAGTGTTTAATTATAAATTAAATTATTAATATTTGATAATTAAGAAGGATAAAATAATAAATTATAGTTGTCTTACTGAATTATTGGTTTAATCAATAATCTAATAGTAAAGAAATCAATATCGAACTAATAACCTAATAAATTTTTTTATAAATCCATTAAAAATCCAATAATCCAATAACAAATTCAATTTATCGATCGATTCAATTTTTACACACTAGCAAATCACTATATGCGAATACGAGGTAAGAGCAGGAGTTACATTTCTTTTTTCTTACTTTTATTAGAAAATTCTTTTTTATTATTATTTCATAAAACTTTGTTTTTCTAGCAAATATTTTTTAAATAATTTCATCAGATAAACAAAAGAAAATTAAAAAATATCATTTTTCGAAAAATATATAATATATATCTTAAAAAATTTGCAAACTGGAAGTAGTGAGCAAGACATACAAACTTGAATGGAAACTTTGTAACCTGATGTTATGGTGGAGAGCTAGAAGCCAAACTACACGTTCGATCAAAATCAATAATTCTAATTGAACTTTACTTTCAATATATGATCAATCATTAATTTAAAACTTTAAATTCATAATGAATAAATTTAAAATTCCAACTCTACTTAAAATTAAATTATTCAGAATAATAAAATTCAACATTTATGAAGAAAAAAAAAAGAAGATAAAATGAGTTAGTTAGAACTTACATATAATTTGATGAAGAAATGCAATGCAGCTTTTCTTCTCAAATAATTTTTCCACTAATTTAGACTTTCCTCTCACTGTGGGTTTTCCGTACAAAATACGGGTTTTTTTTTTTCTCATTGAGAAACGATAACACACTTGTTCATGTGCCACATATATAGGTCAAGGTGAAGATTTTTTTACATTAAATAATAATATACTTTATTATAATTAAAAATATTTATATATATATATATATATTAATTAAATCATTATTAAATGTAATTGCTTTTTTTGTGTAAATAGTTATTTCCGCCGTTCATAATTGTTTGTCATGTTAAGGTCATGCACACCTCTAAAAAAAAATTAGTACAATGTTTAATTTGACTAATATAACCCTATCAAGAATATCAAAGTCTACCTAACTTTCCAATTGAACTACATTATCATTATGGGCAAATTTGGAAAAAAGTGATTAATTATTTCTTGATTATTTAAATTGACAATTAATCTTAGGCATTTATTTTTAGTATACCTGTCAAACAATTGTGAACGACGCGAGTATCAAATATGTTATTTACTTGTCACTTTTAACATATAAAAACATCAGTATTGTATATTTTGTTATATTTTATTTTGCATATAATTATTTTTCAAAAAAGCTAGTACTACATATCAATTAATAAAAATAGTGTGATAAAATAGTCAGATCAAGTATTATTTTCTTAGTGGACTTATTAAATTTAAATGTGATAAGTAAAATGCAAGGAAAGAGTATTTGATATTTAAGTGAAATTAAAATATTATAAATTATAATGTAAAAATACATATCAAAATTTAAAAATATTAATTTATTTGATTTAAGAGATATACTCTAGATAGTTCATAAATGCAATAAATAAATGAATAAATTAAGAAAAAAACAAGTTTGACCTTCGGCGTGCAAAACACCACGTCGCAACTACGTACATCGAGGAAATCTTTTTATTATTATCTTTATTCATCTATCGTTATTTTTATTAAAGCTTAACTAATAAAATTTACGTAATAAATTTTAAAAATAAAGTAATTTTTTGTTAAAAATGAATTTCATATTTAAAGTTTTAATTTGAAAATTTTACTTCATAATAAAAAAATATTTATGACTCAATATACTGTAAAAAACCTGTAAATTATATACGAATTTTTTTGAGAATTAGCATAAAAATTTATAGAAAAATAAATTTTCAATGAATATTCATATTAATCCCAAAAAAATTCTCATGTAATACACGATTTTTATGTAACGATAACAACTGGTTCGAGATAACGAATAGTTGACCACTATAGTATGTGCCACGTGACAACTACGTAGACAAACTGTCAATATTGATTCGTCTATCTGATATAGTAGTTTCCTATTTATTTATTTTTTTAATTAAAAAAAAACATATTGTAAGTATTAAAATTAGTATTTGATCATAATTTTACACACAAAACTAGAATAACTATTGCAAATTAAAGCTTGATTACCATGTATATTATTTATAAATACTACTAAACTTTATTATTTGAATGGAATAGAGTTGTTTTGAATCTAAATAAGTTAAATTTGAATGGTTAAACCATCTGAATTTATTAATTTACTTAAATTGTATTTAGGCCGAGTTAATTAACTTTTAGATGAGTGATTCGGGAATTGTTAGTGGCGTATTTTTTGAACTATGTGAAGTATTCGAGATCTTGATCTTTTTATGAAATTTACTAGGGTTTAGAGTTGAGTAGCCTCCAAGAATCCTAATATGAGTCGAAAATAATTTGTAGAGTTCCAACTCGAATTAAACTCATTGCATTACAAAGTCCCACAAAATTTCAATGTCTTTCATGTTTATCCTTAATTAGTCTTGATGAATTATAGTTAATTTAAATTTAGTATTATCTTAAATAGCACGAAGCCTATTGGTTGCTACAAATAATTTATATATATTTAGACCTGACAGTTTAACTCATAGTTATGAAAATTAGTATATTTAATCACATTGAATCACTCATATATTAGTACAGTAAACTTGAGCTTCAGTCTATTTTAACGCATAAAAATATAAACTAAATATGAAAACCATATTTTACAATAAAACCAACTCAAAATTGTAAAAGAAAAAAAAATGATCTTTTTTATTTTGTACCTTTCATACGATCAAATATTAGGTATAATGAAAGGGTCGCATGTAGAGTGGTGCAGCATATAATATAATAATATTAGTAATATACATCTTAATATATAATCTTAATATATAATAGAGTGTATAACTATTGATTGCATTAATTATACTTAATGTGACTAAATAAAATAGAGTTCGCAGCCTAAAGAACAAAAAAATTGAAAAAAAATTCAAAGGGGTACATTAAAAACAAAATCTAACCAAAAGGGTAAAATCGCTTCTGTAGGAACGAGTTTTTTTTTTTTTTTTGAAATCACTGTCTCGTAGCAATTTATTTTAACGGCGTTAAGCGAAATCGCTCCTAGAATTATTTTTTCAGCAATTTCTGTTATTGTGTTTTTTTTAACTTTTCTTTTAAATGGAAAAGATTTTTTTTTACGAAATCGCTACCAAGGCAACAATTTTATTGGGTTTTTTATTTTTTAATTGTGTATTTTAAATCGCTGTCTTTGCAACGATTTTAGTGAACTTTTTTTTTTTAATTTTGTATTGTAAATCGCTACCTTTGCAGCAATTTTAGTGGAAATTAATTTAATTTTTTTAAAAAAAGATGAAAAATCGTTGCCTTTCACAGCAATTTTTTAATTTTTTCATTTGGATGCATGTTTGCCCAATTAAAGCACTAATCATATGTTGTGAATGTTCCAAATCAGTTTTACTGGTTGTTTCCTAATGCTTTCACCACTTTAAAAATGAAAATTGGTGCCTTGACAGCGATTTCATCTTTAAAAAAAGAGAAGAATTTTCATTAAAATTGCTACAAAGGCAGCAATTTACAATACAAATTTTTTTTTAAAAAAAGTAAGTTCACTAAAATGTTGCAAAGGCAGCGATTTAAAAAAATATAAGTCGCTCCTCCAGGAGCAATTTTGCTTAACGCCATTTAAATAAATCACTACATGAGTAGTGATTTTGCCCTTTTGGTTAGAATTTTTTTTTATGTACCCTTTTGGATATTTTTTTAAATTTTTTTTGCCCTTTAGATTCCGAACTCAAATAAAGTATTGCTAATACACGAAATTAATGCATATATTATTTTTGTTATTATATTCTACGAAACAACATCTAAAAAATTAAAGCTTAAATTAAATTCTAAAATTTTCTAATACATATAAAGCCAGTGGCAAGCCACTGAGGGTGTCGACACTCTTTCATCTGAAAACTACACTATTTGTAGCTAGAGTAAAAATATTTTTTTGTATATATATATTATATATTGACTCCTCTTGATTTCTACACGATTTTATTTTTTTATATTTTAACACCCCTTAATTAGAGTTCTGACTCCACTACGGTACAAAGCCTCTCTATTTTGCAAAAAAAAAACTATTAGTCACTCGTTGTATATACAATGTATGTATATGTGTTGCATCTTATGTATCAAAATGTATATACCCTACTATTTATCATATTATATATACTTAAAAAAGATATATATAATGAAGAAATGGAAAAAAAATGTACGGTGGTTAGGAGGAAATGGTTTAAAAGGGGTGAAATATACTCACAACTTTGATCGAAATTATTAAAACAATTTTAAATTTTGGATTGCTGCACTATTTAATAGTATATTTTAAAGATATATAGACACTCACGTGGACATCATTATAAATAATAACTTATCCAGCTAGACATTTATACATATTTAAAATTTGAGATTATTACAATAATTTCAATCAAAGTTCGAATATATTTCAAACTTTTTCCTTGAAAAGATACTATTGAAAGAAATTTTAACTGTCCTAAAAATTCAATACAAACATATGTTGTTTAATCTAAATGTAAGTAATTGTAAGACTCTATGTGATGTGTAAATTGTATGATCGGGTAATGAAGTTGTAATATACTTTTACATTTTATTAATATATAACCTAAATTAAATAATATTTATTAAGAATTTTACGTATATCATTACACGTAAAGATCATTGCGCGTAACATATATTATGTTTCTCAACCACTTGATCATGCATTTATACAAAAGAGTCAGAGACATTACCTGATCATGAAACTACAAGCTAGTGAATTACAAGGTATTGTGTTTTAACTATCAATTGTTCAGTATTTTTAAATACTATTTACATTTTATAGTAATTAAGCTTCTCCAGAATATTAATTTCACTCCCAAAATATTGAGATTATTATTTAAAAATTAAATTAAAGTTAACTACTGTAAATACTACTCTATTATTTACTATCAACATAATTGATATACACACAATGTATACATGGGATGATTATCAATTTATTGTATATTTGGCTATCTTGTTTATAGTATAGGGCAACTTTCACATATAGCAAACAAAAAATTCATATTTGTATGCTATAGCAAACTTTGCATAATTGCGCTCAATAGCAAACATAAAAACTGTATAATTCGCTATACATATACAAGTGTATAATTCGCTGGCCTAAATTGTATAATTCGCTGGCCTATTTCGCTGCAATTGTATAATTAGCTTTGCATACAGTTGAATCAAATAAAAATGTATGTATATTGCATAATTATAAGTGTATAGCAAGAAGATATATGTTTTTCTCGCTTTATACAAAAACAAAAACAGAAACACAATATATACACTTCTGTTGTATAAAGCTAAAAAAATTGTATTTCACTGCAATTGTATAATTCGGAATTGTATAATTCTTTGGTCTTTTTCTCTGCAATATTTGAAGTAAAATGTTTGTAAATTGTATAATTAAGTGTATAACACGAAGATATACATTTTTGCATGTGTATATACAATTTTCTCTCGCTTTATGCAAAACAGAAACATAAATTATACACTTCTGTGTATAAAGCGAGAGAGGCGAGAATGGGAGAGTGGCGAGCGAGACTTTTGGGAGAGAGACGCCTGGCAAATTTTTGCCAACGTTTGCTATGGAGCACAATTAAATCAAACCCTAGCTATTCCATTTAATTTAGGTTATTAGTTTGCTATTTTATACAATTTTCCCTTTATAAAATCACCTAATGAAAATTATATTTACTTAGTATAAACAGTTGTGAGGTAAAAATTTTCCATTTTATAGAAATTCATTCGAATAAATATTTTTTCCGGGCATTGTAATTTGTATATATTGCTTATTCAAACAACGCAAAGTTAAACGGAAATTAGAAACTTAATGCTCTCCATAAATAAACAAAGAATCACCTAATAATATTTTTATAATAAAAATATATAGTACAAATAAATCAATCAATAGTGACAATGAATCTAAATCTAAACCATAAATAAAAACGTGAACTCATCAATTCCGGCGAATAAAAAAACGCAAAATATCTCACAGATCAGAGATTTAAAGCATCAAAGCAGCAGCAAAGACAGCTACAACAGCAGATCCGGCGACGGCGAATCTGTTCAAGGAAGCAGAGTTTGGAGATTCCGTAGGAGAACTTCCGGGAGCGGCAGCAATGGATGGAGGAGAAGCAGCACCGAAAGGAGAAGACGCCGGAGTCTCGGCAGTTGGTGGAGCTGGCGGAGATGCCAATGGAGAATCGGATGGAGAAGATGCAGTAGTAGGAGGATTTGCAGGGGCAGCGATAGGAGGAGGAGTCGCCACCGGTGGTGATGCTACCGGTGCCGGAGAACTCTTCGGAGAAGCTGTCGGAGATGCTCCCGGTGCCTGTGCGAAAGCAGATCCGGCGATAAACGCCAACATTAGAGCAATAATCACTTTTGAGTATGCCATTTTTCGAATAATAAGAAGCACAAAGAGTTATAAAAAGAGGAAAATGTAAATATGAATTGCGAATACTTTTGATTTTTGAAGTAAAGGAGAGAAGAAGAGTGTATTTATAATTAAGGTTTAGATTAGTAGTAAGTAGGTTTAAATTAAAAATTAGTACGCGTAATTAGTAGTTGACAACTCAACGATAAAAGATATGACGGAGTCCAAGCTGGTTACATCTTTGTTTGCGTGTGAAGAGATAAATTATTATAACAAAAAATTGTTTGAATATTTCTCTGTACAATTACTTTTCAAATTTAATTTCTTATAAAAATTTGAATCTAAATTATTAGAGAACAAAAATGGTTTCCCTTATGATTGGTTTTCTTTTTCTTCGAAATTTTACCATTGATAAAGAGGGGTAACATAGTGCATATATTATCTTCTAACATATTTTACTTATAAATTATAAAGTTCAACTTCATAAATATAATTCAATTATTTACATTTTTTAATTTATATTTATATTATCTGGAGCGCGAAACACAAATATCACTCATAATGACTTAACGTGATTCTTCAAAAAGGGTTAACATGATGTATATATGTTATGACTTATTAGTGAACGACATAAACACTTATTGATGAGACACGATATTAAATTATTGATAGGTTGGAGGTTTAAAGACAAATTTTGGAGTCCAAAACATTCAAATAAGCATGACCAAAATGAAATATGGAGTAACACAAATTCAGTGGTAGATTCGATGAAGTTGATATAGAAGTAAGACTTGCCATGTAAACTATTTCAAAGAGAGAAAGTTTAGATATCTTCGATTCATAATTTAAGAAAGAGTAGACATCAATAATGATATTACACATTGCATTGGAATGACATGAAAGAAATGGAGACTTGCCTCTGAGGCTTCATAATAAGATACTACTTAAACTTAAAGGTAAATTTTACATGGTTAATTCAGTCTTTTGGTATAAAGTGAAATGCTTAACTAATCAAGAATTTACACGTTCTGGAGATTCATTGTGGCGGAGATAAAAATGTTGAGATAAATGTTTGAATATATTAGGAGTGACAAAATTAGAAATGAAGTTATGGAGAAGGTGAGAGTAATTTTTATGGCGGACAAAACGTAGAAAGCAAACTTGAAATAAAATAAACATACGAAGAGAAAGTGTGCAAAGAACCCAATATGGCGGTACGAGATGTTGACGTAGGAGATACACATAGGATTAGAGGTTAACCGAAAAATTTATTAAAAAAGAGTATTAAAACAAGACATAATACAACTTCATATTATCAAAGACGTCTAAATAGAAACAAATAAAAGTAACGTATTAGCATAAAAGATTAATAGGTAGAGTTTGTTTTGTCATGATCTATTGTCATACTCAATATTGTCTATTATATTTCATTGTTGCAATTTTACTTTATTTTGGTTATATGTTAATAAATTCTTGTAGCTCAAAGAGGAATAAACAGAGACGACCACACAAAACAAAGTACAACGACGAAATCATAATCATATTCATAATGTTCTCCATAAATAAATAAAGAATTCCGTAATTATATCAACAATAACAATTTTATAATACAAATAAATCAACTACCCTAACTCCATCAATTCCGGCGAATAAAAAAAAATGCAAAATATTTCATAGATCAGAGATTTAGAGCATCAAAGCAGCAGCAAAGACAGCTACAACAGCAGATCCGGCAACGGCGATTCTGTTCAATGAAGCAGAGTTAGGAGATTCAGTAGGAGAGCCTCCGGGAGCTGCGGCAATAGACGGAGGAGAAGCAGCACCGGAAGGAGACGACGCCGGAGTCTCGGAAGTTGGTGGAGCCGGAGGAGATGCCAATGGAGAAGATGTAATAGTAGGAGCATTTGCAGGAGCAGAGATAGGTGATGTTGACGTAGTTGACGGAGGAGTAGCCACCGGTGCCGGTGAAATCTTCGGAGAAGCTGCCGGAGATGCTCCCGGTGCCTGTGCGAAAGCAGATCCGGCGATAAACGCCAACATTAGAGCAATAATCACCTTTGAGAATGCCATTATAGTTTTTATGAATGAGATTTGAGTGAGAAAAGTGGAAGTAGCAAAAACAGAGGAAGTGAATACTTTTGATTTTGATAAAAAAAAACAGAGGAGAAGAATGTATTTATAGGTGGGAAAATGATTTTATAATTGAAAATTAGTACGCGTAATTAGTAGTTAACAACTCAACGACAGAAGATGTGACTGAATGCAAGCTGGTTACATTTTTGTTTGCGTGTGAAGAGATGAATTATTATAACAAAAAAATTGTTCGAATATTTCTTTGTACAGCTACTTTTCAAATTTGATTTCTTATAAAATTTTGAATCTATATTATAAGCAAAAAAATAAATATGGTTTCCGTTATGATTGTTTTTTTTTTCTTTCAAATTGAAGGAATAATATTTTGTACCTTTTTACTTAAAATTATAATGTTAAAAGTTAAAAATACACTTATATTATCTGTATTTTTGAATTTCACACAACTTATGTTTGGATAGTGAGAAACGCGTACGAAATATTACTCATAATAAGTTAACGCGATTACTTTTAAAAAAGTTAACATGATGTATATAGTTATTTTCGTTGTCTCAATTTATGTAACACATTTCATTTTTCGAGAGTCAAATAATTTAAATTTGATCAAAAATTTGCTAATGAAATTTATATATTTGTTAACTACATAAAAAGTTCTATAAATCTAAAATAATTGATAAATTCAAAATATTTAAAAGATATATGAAAAACTAAGATTAAAAATAGACTTGTTTGAATTTTCAAATTTAAAATGTATATCACATAAATTGAGAGAGAATATCACTTATTTAGTAGACGGTTGATGAGACACGAGACAAAGCTTATAATTGGTTGAAGGTTTGGGTACAAATTTTAGACTCCAAAACATTCAAGTTAAGCATGATCAAAATGAAATATGGAATACAGAATCAGTGTTGCATTAGATGAAAGCTGACAAGATTTGCCACACAAACTATTTCTAATGGAGAAAGTTTTAAGTATCTTGAATTCGTAACCCAAGAAAATAAGAATATTGATAATGATATCACATATTGCATCGGGTGATACGGATGAAATGGAGGTTTGCTTAAGTTTTGTGTCATAGTAAAATAGTGCTTAAATGTAAATTTTACAGAATGATGATATAACGAATTATTTTGTATAGAGTGAAAATACTTATTAATCAAGAATTTACATATTCAGAAAATACATATTACGGGGATAATAATATTATTTACGTATTTAGAAAATACATATTACGAAAATAATAATATTAAGATAAATGTATGAACATATTAAGGAACAAAATTAGAAATAAGGTTATACGAGAATTAGGTGAGAGTAATTTTGAAAAACCTATTGAAAAAAAGGTATTTAAACAAAACAAAGTCTAGAGAGGAAATCATAATCATAATCATAATGTTCTCCATAAATAAATAAAGAATTCCGTGATAGTATTCAATAATAACAATATAATACAAATAAATCAACTACACTAACTCCATCAATTCCGGCGAACGAAAAAAAATGCAAAATATTTCACATATAAGAAATTTAGAGCATCAAAGCAGCAGCAAAGACGGCTACAACAGCAGATCCGGCAACGGCGATTCTGTTCAACGAAGCAGAGTTAGGAGATTCAGTAGGAGAACCTCCGGGAGCGGCGGCAATTGAGGGAGGAGAAGCAGCACCGGAAGGAGACGATGCCGGAGTCTCGGCAGTTGGTGGAGCTGGTGGAGATGCCAATGGAGAATCAGATGGAGGAGATGCAGTAGTAGGAGGATTTGCAGGGGCAACGATAGGTGGTGGAGTCGCCACCGGTGGTGATGCTACCGGTGCCGGTGAAATCTTCGGAGAAGCTGCCGGAGATGTTCCCGGTGCCTGTGCGAAAGCAGATCCAGCAATAAATGTCAACATTAGCGCAATAATCACCTTTGAATACGCCATTTTGAAGTTATAAAAAAGTAAAAAAAACACAAACACAAACACAAACAGAGGAAATTGAAATATGAGTTGATTGTGAAAAATTGAAAAGGAAAACAATGTATTTATAGGAAGTGAAATAAGAGTCGGTTTAGCAAAATAAAAATAATAAAAATAATAATAAAGTGATTTAATAATAATTAGTTGACAACTCAAGAATGGAGGAAGAAAACAGGAAATGTGACTGAGTTTCCAGCTGGTTTTATTTATTTATTTTTCTTAGCGTGTAAGAGATAATTTTTCTAGAAAAATAATAATTTGTTTGAATGTTTCTTTTACAACTCCCACTTTTTAAAACTCTGTTTCCATTTATATTTCTTTTTTTTTTAGGAGAATCATATATTCGTGAATTAAGTAAAAAGAAATATTTTAAAATATAATAATTAATAATTGTAATTATTTATAAAATAATTATAATAAAAAATAGACTTATTTAAATTTTAAAAGTGCCTTTAATCAAAAGAAAAAGAATCTAAAGGACAGAATTTTAATTATTGGCAAACATTATGGTTACCGTTATGATTGGCACGTTCTAGTCTGGCTAGCGGCTATTCGTTTATGCGTTGGCCACCTAAAAAGGGCCATGGAAGATGTTCAAAAAGCTAGCTTGTAAAATATATCAAAAATATTTTGATGTATACTTCTAGTTTAATTTTAAGATTCAATTTAGTAACGCGTTAAAGATAAATCATATAAACAAAGGAAATATTAATTTATCATGATAAAAGGTTGACGATAAAAATTAGAAAATATTGTTTCTGTGAATTCAGTTTTTTGTTGTTGAACTTACTATACTATTAGGGGTCGTTTGATGTGTGGATAAAAAAAAATACTTTTGAAATGAATATTTAAGTGGCTTTTAATATTGCAAAGGCTAAAATAACTCATCTCAGGGTTAACAATTTATCTCGGGATAAATTATACATCATTGGTGGTAGAATAGTAATCTGAATATAACTTATACATAAAGTATGTGAAATAATCTTAAATCTATTTTACACACCACTTTCATGTACATTAACATAATCTTTAATAATATTTGGAACAATATTCACAACATTAATTAGTCATTATTTTTATACTAATATATTGTTCTATTAAAAATTACATTTATAAATATGATTTTTATTTATGAATGTATTACAAGTTGAATTTATTTGCCTAATTCTTATGTTTATTTTTTATTTTGATTTCTCTTAGAATGTTCACTCTATTACCAAATTACATATTTTCAATCAAATATTTTATTTATCACTTAAAAAATATTTTATATATCAATTAAAATGTAGATAACTTTAATAATAAAATCTTTTCTACAAATAAACTTAAAATGAAAGTTTTATTTTTAAGCCTAAGATGATTTTTTTGTAAAATTAAATAAGATGAAAATTTTATTTTAATTTTTTTTAAAAAAAAAATTATTTTCAAGCTAAATAAAATGAAAGTTTTACTTTAAAGTTAAACAAGATGAAGATCTAATTTTTAAAAACACATGACACAATCATGGATGAAAAAAAAATACTTTTTAAGAATGAATAAATAAAATTTTCAAAGAAAGAATATATATAAAAAACTAAATAACATGGAGAGTATTTTTATAAACTAATAACTTATTCTTAAAAATTATACAATAAATACAAGTATAAATATGACAAATTAAACAAAGAAATAAAACCCAATACCAACCCAACTTAACTATTCCAAGCATAACTTGTATAACCCAAACCCTTTTTAACATTATCGATGGTCCATGTCTATTATTTTGTTAACTTGTATCTATGGTTTATTAAATCATGCGAATCAAGCTATATAAAAATTGTTCCCGTAGACATAATATATGAACCAAAAGTTCATATATTTCTCATCGAACCAAAAGTGAGAGTGAGGCCTAATTTCATAAAGTCATTCGATCGAAAATAAATATTATATGTTTTTTATTTATAAAATAGAAATACAGAATTAGATAACTCTGAATACGTAAAATAAATAAAAAATCCCGTAATTATATTTAACAATAAAAATTTATAGTACAAATAAATCAACCGCAGAACTCAAAACTCAAAAAAGAATTGGTAAACAAAAACGTGGAAAACAAACCCTAACTAATCAATTCAGGCGAATGAAAATGGCCAAATATCTCACAGATCAGAGATTTAGAGCATCAAAGCAGCAGCAAACACAGCTGCAACGGCAGATCCGGCGACGGCGACTCTGTTCAAGGAAGCAGAGTTAGGAGATGAGGTAGGAGAATCTCCGGGAGTGGCGGCGATGGTTGGAGGAGAAGCAGCACCGGAAGGAGATGATGACGGAGTCTCGGCAGTTGGTGGAGCTGGTGGAGAAGCTAATGGAGAATCAGATGGAGAAGATGCAGTAGTAGGAGGATTTGCAGGGGCAACGATAGGTGGTGTTGATGTAGTAGGAGGAGGAGTCGCCACCGGTGGTGATGCTACCGGTGCCGGAGAACTCTTCGGAGAAGATGCCGGAGATGCTCCCGGTGCCTGTGCGAAAGCAGATCCGGCGATAAACGCCAACATTAGAGCAATAATCACCTTTGAGTATGCCATTATAACTTTTAAGAGAAAGTGGAAGAAGCACAAAGAGGAAATGGAAATATGAGTTGTGATTACTTTTGATTTTTGAAAATTAGAGAAGGAAAAGAGTGTATTTATAGGAACAAAATGTGGGAAATATATTTTTTATTTTTTATTTTAGTGAACTCAGTTTAAACCAAATGACGGAGTGATAAATATTTTTTCTTCCTTAATTAGAGATCAAGTTAAGAAAGTCGATTTAAACCAAGTGATAAAATAATAAATATTTTTTCTTCCTTAGTTAGAGATCTTATATCCCAAGTCCTTAAGAATACAAGATCACTTCTATTACGGAAAATTTACCTTCTAATACGAAACATTTCGAAATTAATTCAAATATTAGATGTTATATGAAAATAGTAAAAAATTAATTTAACAAAAAAAATGAATATTAATTTTGAAATAAGAGTGTTGACTAGCAACAATTAGTTGGCAACTTAACAACTGAATAATAAGAAAAGAGGGGATATGACTGAGTCCAGAGTCCCAGCTGGTTTGATTACTTTTGTTTGAATGTTTCTCAGTATAATTATATTCTTTTTCTCTCATTATTTTATTTAATTTAATATGATATAATTTAGAAAATATAAAAGATTATAATATAAAATGGAGACAGAATTTTAATTATTGGAAAACACTATGGTTACCGTTATGATTGGCACGTTCTGGTCTAGCTACTGGGGATTTAAAAATTCGTTTATGTGTTGGCCACCTAAAAAGAAGAGGTACCCTGGAAAATATTTATTATTTTCTAATTTTTATTTATTTAATTTTGACTTAGTGTAAAGTTTATTGAATCATGTAATCTAAAAAACACATAGATTAGGAGTACAATATTTTTAACTTTATTAGGTATAAATATATCACGTGAAAAGTTAGAACTAAAAATTATTAAAAAAAACACATATTTTACATAATTTAAAAGAAAAATAAAACAAACAAATTGAAAATAAAATTAAGATAATGTGTTTGCACTTAATTATACTATCTTCATTTCATAATAAATGGTATTTTTAATTTGAACATTTTAAAGAAATTACTCATTCCTAAAAAGTTAGAAGTATCTTCAATAATGTAAAATTCATAAATTAAAACAAGAATGATTTTGGAAAAAAATAAAATTAATTTCTTCTTGAAAACTTAAAATACTATTTATCTACAAATAAAATGTAAAAGATTAAAATACCACCACTTATTTCAGATTAGAGGAAGTATCAATTTATTCCTCGTTCGTTCCATATTAATCGTCCTTTTTTTAATTTTTTTTCACATGCTTTTTAAAAATTATATAAAAATATTTTAACTAATTTATCCTTAATGCTATCAATATTATTTACTTTTAAACAATTAATTTTAATGGTTAAAATTAAAACAAAATTAATTATTACTATTCTAGATTTTATAATTGACAAATATTTCAAAATAAATATTTCGAGTAGAGTTAACAATTAATATGTAACAAAATATATTATATTATCTTTTACTTTTTCGCTTTTTAAAATTCAAAATTTTGATTAACATTTTATATATTTTCGTTATATTAATATGAAGAATCACACTTATAATATTTCTCATTTAATTTTGAATATTTAAGTTTTTTCTTAATTAGAGAAAGAGACTCACTCTCACCAATGATGACTTCCAACGGGAAACTACAGAACATTGATTTATGTGTTGTATAATTTAGTGTTTTTTTTTAATTAATCTAATTATTATGATAACCTATTTTTAAAATGTAATTAATAATTTATCGTGTTGTGGGGTTGATCTAGCTTTGCTTTTCAAATTCAAGTGACATGTTAAGACTTTTTAATTGTTGAACAGCTAAAATAGGTTGTAATTTTGATTGCCAGCCTTTGAAAATTATCTTTTATCATACGTGAAATATAATTTACTCTAACGAGATCAGTTAAACAATATTCTATATATGTTCATGCTTGAAAGTACGAGGTGAATTTAGTTTTTAAAATTGCAATTCATCGTTCAAATAATTTATTATAATTATGATTTGTTCTAAATATTTAACTTGGATAAGTGTTTTCGTAAATTACAACACAAGAATCAAATCTTAAATGGTAAGAAAACTGTAAATAAAAATATCAATAGTAAAATTATATTTACTCAACTTCATAAATATTTCAAATTATACTCCTCATCACATGGCCAGAGAAGAAAATATATTGGGTTACATTATTTTATTTTTTTTGCCTAATTTTTTCATTTTCTTTCTGTCTTCCCTTTTTCCCTTAATATAAAAAAAATTGTCCATATTTAGGGAGCTAGTGAACTGATCATTTTCTTTTTAAAAAATGAAATAAAGCGTAAGAAATTTTGTTATTGGTCTATAGTAATACATACTTTATACAATATTATACGTTTCTACTTATGTTATATTATTTGATATAACTAAAATTTTAAAAAATAATTTATATTTTAAATTTTATAATTAAAATAAATTATAAAATATTTATGTAATTATAAATTATCTCGATAAAACAAATAAACACTCGTGGATTGACATTGTCAGGTTCACAGTACCTAACATTTTGTCTTTACTTCTCTCTTATTATAAGCTCATTTACATGTGTGATTGATTATAAAAGTTGCATACAAAGTCTATGTTTCCGTTGTACAAATATAATATTTTTAAAATTTATTAGTACGATGTAATTTAACTATTTAACGTTTAAATTTATTTATTTTTAACTTTTGTGATAAGTCTTAGGGCTCGTTTGGTGAAATGGAGAAAAGGAGTTAATTTCAAGAAAAAGTTTAAATATTTTTTATTCTTTTGTTCGGTCGTAAAATTTTGTGATAAATTATTTTAAGATTATGAATTAGTATTGGGATAAGTCATTTGTCTCATTGAGTGGTACATTAATCACGAGATAACTTAATCGGGAATAAAATAGGTCAATGACAAATATATCCTTTAAACTTTTTTTATACATCATTTTCAAATTTATGTATATTTACCTTATCTTTGATATCATGTATAATAATATTCACTATTCCTTATTTTTATGATAGTTATTCATATTTTTCTATTAAAAAATTACACAATAAAAATTCTATTATGACTTCATTTGACCGATTCTTATGTTTGTTTATATTTCGATTTCTCGTATAAAAATTTTTGTTTAACAAATTAGAAAGGAAGATCTATTTTAAAACTAAATAAGGAAAAAAAGTATTTTTAAATACTAATACATAAACAACATATTTAAGCTAAATAAAATAAAATTTTAATTTTTAAAAATAATGACTAAAGCTTGCAAAGAGAACATAAAAAAATATTAAATAAAATGAAGGTAAACTTTGTAAACAAACAACTTGTTCTTAAAATATATCAATATATATTGTTTTGAATATAACGAACAAATACTCAATAAGAAATTATGCTAACACAATTTATCTCGTCATAACTAATCTCAACGTAACTTATCACATTATAATTCATATTCAAATCAAACAATCCCTTAAAGTAAAAATATGTATTTCCTCCATCCTATCTTATGTGTCACTTTTTTACTTGCACTTGTATTATGATATTGTATAATTTACTCTTCTATTCTTATTTAATGTTTTCTTATATCAACTTTATAATAAATAATGATGTATTTTTAAGATAAATTAATTATTTTATTAAGGGCGTACTAGATAAAAAATGATAATTTATGTATAATTTTTATAAAACAATAAATATTATAATTCAACTATTTATAAAATTAAATGACATATAAAAAGGGATGAGGAAATATTTGTAGAAGTATTATTTATATTTATAACATTAAATGTATGTGAAAATTAAAAGTAAAAAAGTAATGTTGTTAAATATACCTCATAATATTCGAAATTGTAAGTGGTCCAATTAATTTAAATTTATACTGCATATGATAATTAAAAAAGATTTTTTAATATAATTTAAATAAATATTATGTGAGGTGGGGTGGGAGGTAGACAACAATTAATGTGGAATGTAATTAATGAAAGTTGTTTTTACTACCTTTGATAAGTTATTTTCTCTATTTTAAAGAATTTATTTTTCAAAATATGTAATCATATGTAAAAATATTATATTTAATTTAATATTTTAAAATTGTATGGCTAGAATATCAAAATGTATAGACGTGCTTCCATGAGTTATAAGAAAACGCGGATTTAAGACAAATTTTAATATCTAAATATTCAAATATTGAATGTTGAATTTAACAATCTTTTAAGTGTACGATTCAACATATAACTAAAGTTTGGTTAACAAACGTCATACGCGGCATGGGGTCCAATGTGTTATTAGATCGGTTGACAATTATTAATTTTTCGATGAAGATTCAATTCTTTATCTTATAATCAGTTTTCATTTTTTCTAACCTTATGCTAGTTCGTTTTTTATTAGTCTTACATCGATGGATTTAATTTGAATTTGAGGTTTATCGGTTTCACTTATTATTTATCAGTTTGTAGACATGTCAACATGTTATGGAATCATTAAGATACTGACTTATCGATTATTGATTTATTGATTATCTATTCCTATCGCTTCGGTATCAATTGGTTTAACCGTTAAGATTTGATTAAAAAAAATCATTGAAATTCACTTATAAACCAAATGAATAATGCAAATGAGTTGAGAGATTGCATTTTGCTAAAAATGATAAACATGGTCACGTTGTAGAATAACATAGAGTTTGAGACAAGTAGAATTAAAAGTATGAAACTAAACTATAAGTCGAGGACATTATATACAAAATTGTATAAATATAATTATTTAACAATGACTAGCTAGTTATTGGTTAACTCGTTAAGAAAAAACTTCAAACCATAAAAAAACGATAACTCGATAACAAAATAAAAATGAAAATCGTTATTGAAAGGAGAGATGGTTGGCATATCCCTTCTCGACAAGGACGGGAACAACCTTGGGGCTTAATTACCAGTTATCAGATACATCCGGTTAAGGCTATCCACTTCGGTGGATCTTACCCAAATTTTTTTATTTTTAAAAAATCGTTATTGAAACCACTAAATTAATCATAACCTATCATATCAATAAATCAATAACTTTTTTCCAATTCAAATTATCAATTTCGGTTCGATTATGAACAAATTTATTTTTATTAATGGACCAACAATAAACTCTATTAATAGTTTCTGAATCCTTTTTATTATTTATAAGATTTTTCAATATACAAACACAAAATATATATAAAAGTTACTGAATTCGTGAGAACCTATAATCAGGATCCGCCCTAACTACCTTCTAATATTGATTTTTTCTTTTTGGTAAAAAAGGTCAATTCTTTGAAGAAACCCTTTTTCTACTACTTCAAGTTTGAACATTTCCCCAATTTTCACACGGAAGTCGAAACACAGCTAAGTAAGCTTCATTCAACTTTTTTGGCTTGATTTGTATTTGCTTTCCCTTTACTTGTAAGGTTTCCTCAAACTCAGAGAACCCTACCTCGTTAAGTTTGTATAAAGTTGAACAAGTAGATACACACGTATTAAATGACAATACTGTTAGGTTTTATTTGCCCTGATTTCTTACCATAAATAGGTTTTCCTTTTAGGAAAAAGTTTTGAATTTACTAATCCCTTTTTTGGTAGGAAAAGGTTTAGGACTCTATAAATAGAGGCATGTTCCTTCTAACTTAATCAACATTCACAATGTAGTCTAAGGGCTTTGAGAGTTTCGGTTAGGGGGAGAATTTATGGATCACAAGCTTGATACATTATCACTTGTGTGAACCTCCCATGTATTCCGAGTGAATTGGTCGAGGTTGTTCCTCTCTGTATTTTGTACTCTCATATTTATAGTGGATTGCTCATCTCCTTTGTGGACGTAGGTCGATTGACCGAACCACGTTAAATATTTGTGTTTTTTGGTATATTTCTCGTTGTCTTCATACTCGTGGTCTTTTGAGGTTTGCTTTGCTAGCTTCCGCATTTACACCTGCTTATTTTCGGTCCTAACAAATACGTGTGTGAGATACACATGAACTAATTTATATTATTTCATGTAGGACGTGTGCATATATTTATTCAATTTTATACAAGTTAAAACGCCTTTTATAAATGCCAACCGAAGTCAAGTTGAAGAGCAGGAAGTAAGAACATCAAGATGCTGGAAATTTTTGCTTCAATGTACATGAGCGGAGGGCGAAAAATCTCCTTTATTTACCTCAAAATATTCCCAAGTTGTGATCAAAACAACAAAAAGGACTCTATATAGTCGATGAACCATCAACAATTAGCATGCTTGAAAAAAATATATATTTCAAATTCCATAATGCACCTGGGAAATATCACTATTTAACTGAATAAAATCCCGAGGCTGCAGAGGCCTCCGCGATTAAATAAACAGGTTGACGAGCCTGCAGGCAAGCACCTATCTCGAAAGGGCGTAGTTCAGATCCATCATATAAAAGATTTGCACCAGGGTGAATCAATTCTTTACTGTCAGTATCATCTTGATCAACTTTAGTAGTTTTTGAAGGCGATTCCTCTGCCTCGTAAATAGAAGGCAGGGCGTATGATCTGCAAGTTCATTTTAGAAACCATAAACTTCCTGAGATAATAACTATTAGCTGAACGACTAAATAAGAAATCAACTTTTGAAAGTCACGGTAATAATATAATCTATAAATTAGTCAAGTCGAGCTAGCCTGTTGTCTCCCAAAAGGCTAGCTCGACTTGACTAAGACAAGTAAATTGGGAGGGAGGTAGCAATTAGCAAAGAAAACTTGTTTCTGTGAAAATGTGAAAGAGTTTGATCAGGACATACCTCAGAATGTTGCCATCAAAACTGAGAACTTCTGTACGACATCTTTGTCGATTAGCAAGTTTCAGCCTCTGGCTTTTGCTATTGGGACAAGAAATGGGAGAAGAAGGATTAGCCAGGGGGTTCCACCTTCTACTCGCGTAGGTCATAAGATGCCGGGATGCTGCATCTCTAGACTGTTCTTTCTGGTAAAGGAGTTTCGCGGTTGGACCATTGGCTTGATACTCAGCACAAACGTCTCGTAGTCTCCTTCTTAAGTCTTGCATTTCATTCTGATGCTCCGTGAGTAAGTCTGTTTGGAGTAGCTGCGACGAGACTACTCTCTTACATATATTATTGCACAGCTTTGGACTAAACAGTGGGATACCGAATTCTACGCTTAGTGGAACCCATTCATACATCTCATGATCATCTGGTGCAAGGTTTTCCATGAGTCTACCTTTGTGAAGTCTTAATAGACGAATATAACCAACGGTCCAAAAGCTCATTTTGTTCCCTAAACCAGATAATAATGAGTTCAAATTCAACATCTCTTTGTTGGACAATCCTAATTCCTCCCCTATCTGAGGCGTTGAACCATCCGAGTTTTTCAAGGGCAAAGGGACATCCAAAGTAACAACTCTTCCAGCCTCATCAAGATCATATCTGCTAAGTGGCTGTACAAGAACAGCTGAATGAATGAGAAGTGAATTTACACAATGTAAAAGTATACTTCCTTTCACTAAGTTCCCTTCCGACATCTTCCCCGAACCTCCAATAGAAGATCCATCCCATGACCAGACAAGTGCTTTCTCACAACCAGCTAACGGCGCAGGAAGCATTCTTAAACATTGACCTTTCATTAGAACAACAGAGAGAGGTCCACTAGTCATAGCAGAATATAGCACCAACTTCATCCAAGGCGTCATAGACAAGGGTGAGGGCGGTCCAAAATGAGCAGGGCCTTTTGCTCCTGGCAAAACAGAAGGAGGAATGGGAACCATGGATACGACAATATCATAGTCACGCTGAAATAGACGATCTAAAGTAGCCGGTGATAGAGCAGCCAAGCTTTCAATACGGAGAATATCCACACGATGATTCTTCTGTTTCTTTAAGCCTTTCGCAATGTCTAAATCTTCAGTACATACCGACTTCTCATCAGTCTTAGAATATACATTATCACTGGAAGAATTACCAGATAGATGTTTTCTCTCATCAGTGCATTCGTTGGGTGTTCCAGAATGAACCGAATTCTCATCATTTATCTCAAACTCATTCATAGCAGATTCTCCCGAGTTTTCAGTAACAGAAATATCCATCAAGGAAGTAGTATCATCACTTGGACGAGAAACAATAGTGGTCTTTTCGACTTCTTCAGCTTGAACCCCTCCTGATGTTAGACACTCCAGGACATGCCGAAGGCTAAATGCATGATTGGCAAACTCCTGCAGTTCGCCTTCGAATACTGCACCCTCTAGTGTGCTCAAATCATTACAAAGATCTGCAATGCTAGCATGACCAAGTTTTCCAGCTTCATATAACGTCACTGCGTGAGATTTCAGACCTGAAGAAGAAAAGGGATGCTTCAAAGCACTACTGGGAAAAGATCACATAATATCCTTACAGCTGAATGGGATATGCGGTATAACACGATATTTAGTAAGTCTTAATGTTCATTTGGTAGTGGATATGGAAAAGTTAGAAGAAGAAGCTATACCTGGTGATACAGATCCCATCATAAGATACGAAGTAATATTAGCATCAACAAGGAAAGCAATTCGACCATAACCAGACCCCGAGATATTATTTTCTGCCCATGGAATTTCTCCATGCTGAAAAGCATTGCCATCAGTGGATGCATTTGCAAAGACCAAGCTAGCATTTGAACCATCTTCTTCGTCGCTGAGGATACATTTAGGTGACCCCGGGACATTAGAATCTTGAAGAATAGAAGATGGATCGATTAGTTTGATAGCCCATCCTAATCGGCAAGCAAAAGAAGCAGCTGCTTGCAATTGAGAAAGATCAGCTTGTAATGTTGTCGATAACTCAGCAACAGTTGAATGCTCACTTGAAACCACAAAAACAGCATACAGCAACCTGGATAATGTGGTTTACAAATTATATCTTGACCACAATCGATACAAGAAAAGGGAATACCGGTGAACTAAGCTCCCGCTATGCACAGGGTCCAGGGAAGGGTAGGACCACAAGGGTCTATCGTACGCAGTCTTACCTTGCATTTCTACAAGAGACTGTTTCCATAGGTCGAACCCTGATCTCCTAGTCACATGACAGTAACTTTACCAGTTACCCTGAGACTCCCTTCTATTGACCACAATCGATATATAAAGAAACATAATATGATAACTCATTTGTTTAAGAGAAATGCCTTACTCCTCAATGGGATCTTCATAAGACTGCTCTCGGTTTGAAACGAACCCTTCAAGCCTGGAAACTGTAATAGACTAATAGTGTGTATCAACACCCTAATGTCTCAAATAAAAATTTTTTTAACAGAAAGCATAAGTGTGCAATAAGGCCAGAAATCTTTTTGATGTATGTATAGTCAAGACAATTTTTACGTTAGCTACTAGATGATGATAATCAATTATGATTACCAGCTTTCATTGAAATGAAAACGAACATCGTCAAGCCAAGAATGACTAATCGAGATAAGAAGAACTTGATAATTATAACTGTCTTAAAAAGTAAAAGATGAAACAAGTAACAAAAACACTGCTAAACCAAATCTGAATTTACGAATTACCTTTAAAGCGATCATCAGCATAGACAGGAACATCAAAGTACACTAGTCCATGTCGATGAAGACCTCTTATAATTTCCGGCTTAAAAAGAACAAAAGAATTTGCTTCCTCACAGATTTTATCTATTGTTGCCATTTCTTCTTCTGTCAATTTCTGTAAGAAGAAGAACAAATAAGCCTCACATATCAATCACAAAGGAAGCGGAATGTTACGTTTTATGGAGGAATGGAATGTCTATGTGAACTTGCCTTAAATTCTTCCATAGTAAAGTTGACTAGACAAACTGCCCACCATGGCTCAATAACAAAGTCCACTGGCTGCGTAGGCAACAGTTCTTTCGCTATTGATTTGTTCAGTTTCCACATAATTTTCTGCCAAGCTCCAAAAATTATGAAAATTAAGTTAGACAAACAACAAAAGAATTCACTCGTCTCAACATGAGCAATCGAGCTTAGCATGCTGATATCGATAAATTCATTTCTTCCAACTCCAGTTACCATGACCAAAGAGTTGCACAAACTATTATCTTCTATATACCATAAAATGTATTAGAACAGTGTAGCAGTTAGCCATAACTTTTTCTCTGTACAATACCTTAGACTTGCACTTATTCATGATATCGATAAATTCATTTCTTCCAACTCCAGTGAGCCGTAAGGCATCAGCAGCACTAAAATTCGGGATGCTGTCATAAGGTTGCTCTGCATTCAAAATTCAGAGAAGAAAGAAATGACTACATGTAGCAATCCATACAAAATTATGACGCTGAAACAGTGATCAGACACGGAGGACTTAACCATAGATTTATTTCTTATGCAAAACAAACTCTAACTTTTAAGTTTAAGAACATTAGAAACACAATCCACTCAAGCGATAGAATCAGAACTATCTGTGCTACGACTTTTCTGTTTCAATAAAAGGAAAAATATCGCCTATTACCATTTTTCATGACCTCAAATAACATGTCGCAGTAGTATTTGAAAGGAGACATCCTCATGACACGGCAAAAATAATCCGCGAGGTGATATGGGAAGAGCTGCAGGCACAAATCAAACATAGTACGTTATGAACTGAATTTTGTAACTTGTAAGATAACAATTTCAAGGTACAAGTCTCAAAGAATAATTTATCAACATAGAAATCTTAAGTAAATAAGGTTGATTAAATCTTTCTTTCATCCTTGTCAATATTTTTTATAACATAACAGCATAATTGTAAGCAAATTGCAGATAAAAACCTATGTATTACAAAATATGAGAAATGATTCAAGCAATACACACCGCTAAATTCCTTCGTAGATAACGCAACATTTCTTCATAGTATTCACCTTCTTTGCAAACTTTACTTGCAAAACTAGTGTTCCACTGAAGTCTCTTTTTTATGCAATGTTCAATTATCCTGCATAAACACTAGTTACCTAGTAAATCTTTAGTGGTAGAATGAATAATCATGAGAGGAAAAAAAGATTCATGATGCAATGTTATGATAGCAGTGCATTTTTGGAGGAACCGATATGAGTGCAACAACATAAATCACAATCATGATACCGATCGAGGATATGACACTTGGACACGAGGGTGTGGAGGTCGAGTATGTGGGCAGAGGGTTAGTATGTTGTCAAATTTGTACTTTTTTCTATCCATATACTACATGTTAGTTTTGTTGAATGCCTTGAATAGGACCCGTTACAACAGAAAGGACGGGGGTCTCGCTGACCGGTCAGCGAGTCGGGGGGTCCAGGGGGGCGACGCGCCCCCTGGCCTGGGGTCCGGGGGGGCGGAGATGCCCCCGGCCCGACGGTATACAATGTTGTTGTATTGGGCCCTTAATTATCTGTCAATTCTGTATGTTGGGCCCAAGCCTGTTAGGGCGTAGCTTAACAATATATATAGACGCTATGGCAAATCCTATTCTGTAATTTCTGTTCTTGCCTCTCCATAATAAAACTGCTTCCCCTCTTCCCATGGACGTAGCCAATTTATTGGTGAACCACGTAAATCTGTTGTCTTGTTTTTCGCGTTTATATTTTCTCGTATTATATCGAATTCCGCATAACAAGTTTCTTTCATTTCGTTTATCTTATCATCTTAAGGTCTGAGTGCGCTCTACCTCCCAGACCTCACCTGTTGATATTATACTGAGTATGTTATTATTATTTGACATTATACAATAACTCAACCATTCCACAAATGGTATTTTACTAAAACAAAACAAAACAAACCTTTTATGCCATTCTTCTTTGGAATTTAGAGCGGCTTGAAGCCTCTTTGAGAGATCCTCCCAGTTGCATTCTTCTTTGATTGATTTTACTATCAGCTGTTCTTCGACACTCGCCAATACGTGCATCATTTTAATTCCTACTACTACTACCTGCAACATATATACAACTGAATCTCCTTCGTCGAAAATTAACTGTAATATGCAAAAACATCTTTTTTAAATTATGTATGAATTGTTGAATCCCTTCCTGACACATAGGAAAAATACTAATGTAGCGATCATAATAGAAGAAATTTCTGATTTCACCACTGATTAATTGAAGACAGTGTAACTTACTTGTCATTAGAGGCAAACACGATATAAATTTCTGATTCCGCCACAAAAATGCATCAAATCATAGTTAAAGATTATGATTATATTCAGAAATTTTAATTAAGAAATATTTTGGTTTAGAGAATTCTGTGAAATCAAAATTGAAAAAAAATTAAAATAAATAATAAAGATCCGAGATTGATGGTGGCAGAGAAGGAGGGAAGCTTTGAATTTACCAAAGTGGGACTCATTCTTTTCCTTTTTGCTCCATGTGGTCGTTAGTTGCCGTTAAATTATAACGATAAAATGCAATTAGATGAACGTTGGTGATATTTTAAGTAGGAAATTGATAGTTAAAAAAAATAAAAAGATCGCCTGTTTTATCTTTAGTTTAGTTATTAGTTTAGTTATGGACTCAAAAAATAATTATTATACAATTTTTTTATTTTTATTTTTAACTTTTTTGTTAGCTGCAAATGCAACACTTATGTGACACAATTAAGATTTCGATTACCTTTCTTTTTATTTTAATTAAAAAATTTACGACTTAGTAAATTATATTTAGACATCTGAACTAATTTTTACTATGTTAGTTGAATATTCCGACTTACCAAAATGATTATCTAGACATCTTTTTTATAGGTATAATACACAAATATGTTTTTTAGCTTGGTCTCATTTTACATTTATACCCTCCAACTTTGGGTGTGCACGAGTAGACACTTAAACTTGTTTAAAACTAAACAAATAGACCCAAGCGTCCTACATGACATCCTATATGAAAATTTGTGTCCTTACGTGTATTGAGACAAGTAAAACTCATATGTCTATTTGTTTAATTTTATACAAATTTAAGTGTTTATTTGTGTTAACTCAAAGTCTTAGGGCATAAATATAAAATAAAATAAAATGAAAGGATATATTTATGAATTATGCCTTTTTTATATACCACTACTGAATACATTGAAGATGAGTTTGAAATGTTAAGTTAATTACACGAGACTAAGGGCTGGTGGATCTAAAAAAGGTTCAATTTTGAATATAATTACTTGCTTTGTGGCTAAATTTGAATATTATTCATGTATTATGACCTCGAACTTTTACTAATCAATATTCACGTGAATTCCAGTCTTCTTCCCCTTTATTTTGCCAATCGAAATCCTTCTCATGTCTAACATGCTGTATTCCTACCCTGAAATTATAGAATCGATATAATTACACTAAATATTTTTATTATATTTATTAATTTTTTTAATAATTTGAAATAATTGTATATATTTTATCTAATTATTCGATAATTTTATATTTGATAAATCAGATCCACCTACACACATATTTTTGTCACTAGATACAGTAAAATAGAGAGAGTGGCGAGCGAGAACAAAAGGAGGATGAGTTAGATTTGTCTATGTATCACTTATACATGTAAATCCACTTGATACAGATATATTTGGCGTGATTCATATGTAAACACAATTGAGATATGAGAGTGACGAGCGAGATAGGATGAGGCGAGCCAAATTTGTCTATGTATCACAGATACATGTGAATCCATTTGGATACAATGTATTTAAAATATATTACGCATAGTTTTGATTTTATTTATCCCGAAATATATGTATTTAAACGCATCCGAATTCACCAAAATATGATAAGAGTCATAATACTCAAACTAGCGTGTATCTAAGTAATTAACTCCTAAACTAATGACATTTCTATAAGCTATCCCTAAAATTTCATTGATAAAAGTTCAAATGTTATAACGTAATCGTCCTAAAATTCAAATTCATACAAGTAACCAGCAAGGGTTATAGTAGAATGGTAAGTACTCCTTCATTCTTAACCAAATGTCTCGGGTTTGAGTTTCCTTAGGTACAAAATTGGCTTTGTTAGGGATCACTTTATCCCCAATATGAGACTTCCCGATATAAATTTAAATTTATTCAGACTTCCAATATGAACACCGAATATGTTTAAATACTGGACCTTGCATTTTACTTGAAGTGAAATATTGAAATACTATTTCCACTTGTAATTTATTGACATTTTCATTCATATGATAAAAATAAATTCCATAGCAAATAATTTACAACTCAAAACAAAAACTTATTTTTCTTTCAATTTCATAGCAAATAATTTTTTTAAATTTCCCTCATCAAAGCAATTTCGTTGCTATTTCTTTGTGTATTGGCTTTATTGACTGCTTTGCCAACTTTGAAGTGTGACAAAGTTTAGTGGTTGAATGAGTTGCCGTTGTTGGGAGAGGAGGGCGCCACCTTATTTTTGCTTACTTTCATATATTTGTCATCTTCTAAAATTTAAAATAATAAAGTCAATGAACATATCTTAGAGAATATTAAAAAGGAAATTAGTTATTTTAAAACGTTTTATTTAAAATTTAAATTAAATTTGTTATAGGTAAGGTATTTGAATCTTTTTTAGAGGAGTTTCCCATTTGATATCTGATATCTATATTAAAATTTAACTAAATTTGAATTCGCATATTATAAAACTCATTTTTAGGTGCGGCACTTACTACATGACTTTGAAATTTCTAATAATTAAGATGGTAGAATTTTAATCGTCCAGCGATCCTATAATTTTAAAATGGAAAATATATAAGAATATGAAATTAATTGTTAAGGTCCAAAGTCATACTCACCGTCAAATTTCACCTACTATTTATTTGCCTTATTTTTTTTTTCTCCACAAAATCTTGAAGTAGAAGTATTTAATACTAATAACATAGGATATAAACAGTATCTTTTGAATATATATATATATATATATATATATATATTATATATATATATATATATATATATATATTTATTTATTTATCATTTCATTGAAAGTTGATTAGCATATATGTATATAGTGTAAACAACAAGTATGTTTTTCTCTTCATCATTAGATTGTGCTTCAAATTTCTATAGAAATTTAACTTACATATGTTGATAGTGTAAAAAGTCTCTACTAATTGTGTAGTTTGATTAATAATCTACTAAAAACATAATTATTAGTTTTATCAGATTACTTATTATTTAACTTATGTACACTGATAATGTGAAAAAGTTTTACACCACTAATATATTTTAATTTTGTGTAGTAAGTAATTTACCTTATTTTATATTGTTAATTCTATATAATTATTATGGACATTTACATCTACTTATATTTTAGGAGGTAATATTCACAAATAGTAGTAGCAAACTTTGCAATTCTAATAATGTAAAAAATATTCAATATGATGAAATTTATCCCTTGAACACATACAAAATGAATAGTTTAGATCATTTATGAGTAAAAATAAAAAGTACAGCTACATAATTTGAAACTCCACATTAATGAAAATTTTTATTATCAAATTGAAAAATGACTAGCCCATAACATAATAATTTTTCAATCTATAACTATTCGTAAAAATAGTCAATGTCGTGAAATTTATCTCTTGAACACTTACGAAATGATCAGATCTCTTATGCATAAAATTAAAAAGTGCATCTACATAATTTGAAATTCCACAACAATAAAGTTTTTAATTGTCGAACTGAAAAATTACTAGCCCGTACTACAATAACTTTTTCAATATACAACTACTCATTTAAGTAATTTGATAATATACGTAAATATTTTTTTGTTTGTATAGATTATCATGACATATATCAAAATTATATAAGTCATAACCTAATTATGTAAATAATTTTGCACCTACAAACCCACTTATTCCTACTTAGACCACTTTTCTTGCCTACCAAAAATATTGACCATTCTATTTTTAATTTCAATTTTCTATTTCTTTATTTTGGGGCCACCTTTCCAAATCTCAACAAATGACAACTCGTCAAAAAAAAGTCATTTAATAATACATTTTAATTTTTCATATTAATACGAAACACACAATGAAACTCACATGAAATATCAACGAAACCACCATGCATGTTAAATATTTCATTCTATATATATATATACACACATCTCCATAATCCCTCTCAAAAAATACTAATGGAAAACAAATGGAGAATTTTCAAAAATCAACAAATCAACAAAGCAAAAAAGCCTAAAACAATTATCATATGCAAAAAACATTCAAAACACCAACAATCACCCGGAGTTTGTTCTATTTGTCTAAGTGAAAAGCTCTCTAAGCTTTCGAAAACTTCACGTATTATAAATACAACTTCTTCTTGTTCTTCTTCATCGTCGTTGTCTTCTTTATCATCTTCATCTTCTTCTGATGTATCATCATGTTCTTCCCCCGCGTATCGAAGGATGAAGACTATGGCTACCTTGAGAAATGGTGGTGGTGGTGGTAATATTAATGTGCTTACAAAGAGTAGGTCACTTGTTTTTGTTACATCTAGTGAGGGGAATGGGAATAATAATAAGGATAAGAAAAGAGGACTTCTTTCTAAATTGCTTCATCCAAGGAAAAACAAGAACTAGTAACGATGGAACAGAAACGGATTCCAGATTTAAATTTTATCGATTCAAGTTTATGATTAATTGTATCATAATTTATTTCATTTATTGGGTTCGAAAATTGATTATTTATACTTATGTAGTGAATATTGTCAATGCGTATACAAAGTCTACCCATAAGAAAGGGTGACAACTTAAATTGTTGAACATGAGATTCATAATTATTATTTTGTAAGATTGTGATTTGATCATGTAATACATAATATAATTTCGAAATATATTATGTATGAATTATAATTTTCATTAAGGAAATTGTGATGTGGCTATTTATAATATTCTTAATTCAAGATATGCTTGAGACAAAGAGATCAACTTGCATATTCTACAAATATTAAAGTTCATACTCATTTACATGTTATATTATAACCGTTCAAAATTAAGTTTGGGATTTTATTAATCCATTGTTTGGTTATTGGAGTACTATAACAAAAATAGATTTAGCGATAATAAAAAAGTTATAGCTATACAATAAAATTCGTTGCTAATCTTACTTAGCAACAAACTCGCATAGATTTTCATTAGCTACGAATAAAATAGTGACAGACCAATGACCAAATTCATAGCTATATTAGCTAATAACGGTATATATTTAATTTTATACGACAAAAATATTGCTATTATGCATTATCTATCACATATAGAAGGTAGGATTATAATCCTAACGTTATTTTGAACCAAAGGGATATATGATTCAAATATTTTTGTGTATAACATTATATATCATTGTATTATGTATATCCCAAATATAAGAGCATACAACGCAATCTACAAATTAAAATTATTATGTGTATTTTTTTTAATTGATGAATTTGAGAAATATATTTGAATATTGAAAAAAAGATTTTACTTCATAAATATAAAGATAAAATCAGCGTATATTTTATTATCATAGAAATTGGATTGAGTATGATATGACAACTTTTGAGATCTATATAATATATTTATGCCTTTGTTATTACGTACGTTGTAGAAGCATCTTTTTAGTACTTTTGTACGGAATGATGAGACAAATATAATTATAATTCTGAGATCTAAACACCACAACATAGATGTACTGTCTCTAGGTTGTTGTCATGCTGGTGAACAGATCAAGTGTCGATAATGACTCTCCAAGAAACTTCATTTGATAGCCACACGTTTATTAGTTGGATATTCGAATTTAGATTTATGTCGAAAAGTTATATTGTGAAAATATTAGAATGAACGAGTACTTATTATTTCTATATACCTTTATTGGTTCAATATGACTAATTTGTGTTTCTTTTATTTTAATTTGTTTGATGTTTTTTTATTAGTGTGATTGAAAAAGATTGGCATATTTCAATATTTTTTTGATGGGAAATATTTGTAGCTTAAATGTTTTGACTAGTTTAAAATCACAAGTTTCAAAAGTTTATAATGACATAATACATATATTGGATCCTAAACTTGACTTCAAATTTTAACTTTGACCTTTAACTTTCATAATGCGCAAACAGACACTTTAACTATCCAACTTTTAAATAAACAAACACATGAGTCCTACATGGCACAATACACGTAGGACACCACGTGTCACGACCCAAAAATGGACGTGATGGCACTCGTCTTATCCCACCAAGACAAGTCAGCCTAAAACTCAACCATTACAATAAAGTGCGGAAATAAAATATAAGTAACTTAATAAAACCCCCAAAACCTGGTAGTCACGTGTACAAGCCTCTAAAGTATTACAATTGATTCAAAAGAAAAACTCAAGTCTCAAATGAACTTGTTTCTAGAATAGAACAAGATCATAATTAAGGAGAAGAAAGTCTGCTGCGATGGAAACAGCTACCTGACAAATGACAAGGAGAAGGGAAATATCACAAAGTCCGGGCTAGTAACCTACAAAAAAATTTGTAGTAGCAAGGGTTGAGTACCAAATCACACGGTACCCAGCAAGTAAAACGACTAAGAGGGTCGTTACATTATCCACCACTAAAAATCATGTTCGTCCTCGAACATAAAATAGGAGAAGGAAGAATTATTGACGTTATCAAAAATCTAATGCATGATCTCCAGAGTCGTTGTTCATCTCTCCATGAAAGTTTATCTTTAACACCATTCTATCAAGACTAACTGCCAAGAACTGAACTATAGAGAATTGACAGATCTACATATCAGAAGTGATTGTCAAGCTACATACTAACCCATGAACCGAATCTAAACTGAAACCCCTTGGACCATAACACAATAATCATGACAAATCCTTTCTCGCAAAGCAAAGATAACGTTCTATTGATACTAGCTAAAATCAGAAGTGAACCTGAACCAATCATCACATACTCATAGTGCACAAACCATCACACATCTTATAACGATTCGCTTTTCAGAACACAATCTTTTTACAAGTTTAAGTATAAAAATCTGATCTTTAGACTTCGTGTATCCATCAAATAAGAAAAGATAAAGTAAGCACCCAACAAGTGTTACACTCTAGGATGCAAACCATTAACAACACTGTCAGATAACTATAACTCTTCATGTAAGCTCCTCTATAAATTATTTTCTTTTTCATATGCAATGGCGTGCATGTAGAACCAATAGTATTCTTCTACTTTCTCAAACAACATCAAATATATCATATCTAAAATAAAAAGTTTAACCAAGGATCCTACCCTATCAAGAAGACTAAGAGGGTCGTTACACCACGTATGGTAAAAAATGACATGTAGGACATATGTGTCTATTTGTTCAACTTTATTCAAATTTAATGTCTATTTGTGCAAATTCAAAATTAAAAAACATAAATATAATTTAAAGTCAAATTAAAAGACACATTTATATATTATACTTCTTCCAATTTATATTACTTGACCCCTATATTAAGTATAGATGTTTTATCTACCAATTTAAAAAATTAAGAGATGTTTATCATTTTCTTTCAATACTACTTCTATAGTTAAATATCTACATGAAATATCAATAGTCAAATTTAGATTACTAAAGCATTAATAAGGGTAGTTTAATAAAATAACCCCTATGTAAATATTCCATTCATTTTACTTGGCCCTATATTAAAAATATATGTTTCATTTTAGTTGTTCAGTTTAGCAAATCAAGAAAGTTGTATTGTTTTTTTTTTTTGGATAAGCTATCTAATTAATCAACAATTCTAGCATATTTACTTTTCTCCCTATAATTTGAAATAGTTACATATATCATCTTACTAACTAGTGATTTCATACCAAATTTCAAGTCATATACACCTTATGCATTTATTTTTGCTACCAAATACACTAAAATTGAGAAAAAAGCGAAAACATATTTTATGTCTCATATAATATACTATATATATATATATATATATATATATATATATATATATATATATATATATATATATATATATATATATATATATATATATACATACACTCAAATCATGTTAGATATATGTATTTGCGATACTTGATACATTCTGAAATATAGATACATAGGAAAAGAGGTGAGTGAGAGAGGAGAGTGATGAGCGAGATAGGGAAGAGACAAGTGAGAGAGTCGTGTGCATGTAAATCTACTCAGATATAGTTATCTAAAACAAATTACTCCTAATTTTGACTTCACACATCTGAAATACATGTATTTGATATCAAAATTCTGATAAAATTAGTAATATTGAAATCTTGCGTGAATCTAAGTAATTAGCTTCTAAACATGTATTACTTCGTCTCATATATAGAGTAATAGTAGTCAAATTTAGAGTTCCAAAATATCATTATTAAGGTTGGTTTAGTAATACACTTCTAACTAACAAAAACTTTGCCTAGTCATATACTAGGACTTTTAACTATTTCATGATTTGCTTTTTCTGCAGAAATTAAACTTATTTATATATGAAATGTTCAACATTTTCCATGCATGCTTAGAATAAATTTTCAATTATAATTATGGTAAGTTCTCAGCAATTTCCTATAAGATCTATTAAAGTTGAGTACTTCTGCACGCCTACAAAAAGAAACAAGAAGAAAATCATGATATCAATCACGCAGAAAATGAAATTGTTTACTAGTACTAATTAATTAACTATAAGTCTATAATATTCTTTTTATTTTAAAATAAATTAATATCTTTTTTTTAATTAAAAAATATTTAAAATTAAAAAAAAAAATATGTTAAAAGATAAAATGACATAGTGTGAAATATGTTATTCTATAATTCTGATCAAATTTAATTTCTCGCCAAAAGAATTTTTCTTTAATTAAGTACTATTTATTCTACAATGTCTTCTATAATCCAAACCACGTGTTCTGTTTTTCAAAATTAATTAATTATGAAGGCACATTTCTTATGGAGATTATTTTTTCGTAAAAGGTGTATTGTCATAACAAATAATATAATTGTTTTTAATGTATATATTTATTAGGCGTGAAAACAAAGTCTACTATAAAATTTAAAAATAGTTTTTAATGGTGTGACTTTTGAAAAGATATGAATGTGAATTCGAAAGTGAGAGTGTTAAAAATAAATAACTCTCATTTAATAAAATTGTTTATTTCTATCATTACGGATAATAATAAAATTTGTATAGAACTCTATTTTTTTTTACACATCAGTTAGTAGGATTTCGTTGATAATGTTATAATCGTAAAGAAACAAAGAAGAAAGGGTACAAACTAATAATTTATTGTTATAAATTCTTTTTGGCACTCTTACTTTACATTTGAAAATAATTTATGAGACAAAAAAACATATTGGGTTATTCTTAATGATGTGAGATTATAGTACATCCATAGTAAATTGAAAAATATTGAAAATAATATTAAGGAAATAGTTCCACAATTTAAAGTTTACTTGTTCCAACAGAAAAGGATCTAAACTTGACCAGCAAACCTTGGTAGGCTACCTCCTTTTGCTTTTATTTCTCTCTAAGTTGTGTTTTCTTTACATTTGGTATTCGACTAATTCTTGTTGTCTCAATTTATGTGATATTTTTTATTTTTTAAAAGCTAAATAATTTAAGTTTGATAAAAAATTTACGCGTAAGATATCTGTTGTTTTACAAGGGAGTTCCCATCTTTCATAGTTGGGCCTAGTGTTGGTCATCTTCACAAATATAACGGCTTGTCCGACCCATTTGGAAGGTCAAACGAGCCCCGGCGAGCATACCCCTCATTTCGACGATTTTCGTGTGCTATAGCACACCATTTTTTGGATGATCCGGATTTCGACGTCAAAAATGCCAAATTTTTTCGTGGACGTCCGTCAAGACCTTGTCTATGCATACGGTAGGCCATCACGGCTTGTCCGACCCATTTGGAAGGTCAAATGAGCCCCGAAGCGAGCATACCCCTCATTTCGATATTTTCATGTGCTATAGCACACCATTTTTTGGGTGATCCGGATTCCGACGTCAAAAATGCCAAATTTTTTCGTGGACGTCCGTCAAGACCTTGTCTATGCATACGGTTGGCCATCACGGCTTTTCCGACCCATTTGGAAGGTCAAACGAGCCCCGAAGCGAGCATACCCCTCATTTCGACGATTTTCGTGTGCTATAGCACACCATTTTTTGGGTGATCCGGATTCCGACGTCAAAAATGTCAAATTTTTTCGTGGACATCCGTCAAGAATTTGTCTATGCATACGGTTGGACATCACGACTTGTACGACCCATTTGGAAGGTCAAACGAGCCCCGAAGCGAGCATACCCCTCATTTCGACGATTTTCCTGTGCTATAGCACACCATTTTTTGGGTGATCCGGATTCCGACGTCAAAAATGCCAAATTTTTTCGTGGACGTCCGTCAAGACCTTGTCTATGCATACGGTTGGCCATCACGGCTTGTCCGACCCATTTGGAAGGTCAAACGAGCCCCGAAGCGAGCATACCCCTCATTTCGACGATTTTCGTGTGCTATAGCACACCATTTTTTGGGTGATCCGTATTTCGACGTCAAAAATGCCAAATTTTTTCGTGGACGTCCGTCAAGACCTTGTCTATGCATACGGTTGGCCATCACGGCTTGTCCGACCCATTTGAAAGTCAAACGAGCCAAAGCGAGCATACCCCTCATTTCGACGATTTTCGTGTGCTATAGCACACCATTTTTTGGGTGATCCGGATTCCGACGTCAAAAATGCCAATTTTTTTCGTGGACGTCCGTCAAGACCTTGTCTATGCATACGGTTGGCCATCACGGCTTGTCCGACCATTTGGAAGGTCAAACGAGCCCCGAAGCGAGCATACCCCTCATTTCGATGATTTTCGTGTGCTATAGCACACCATTTTTTGGGTGATAAATGCCAAATTTTTTCGTGGACGTCCGTCAAGACCTTGTCTATGCATACGGTTGGCCATCACGGCTTGTCCGACCCATTTGGAAGGTAAAACGAGCCCCTAAGCGAGCATACCCCTCATTTCGACGATTTTCGTGTGTTATAGCACACCATTTTTTGGGTGATCCGGATACCGACATCAAAAATGCCAAATTTTTTTGTAGACGTCCGTCAAGACCTTGTCTATGTATACGGTTGGCCATCACGGCTTGTTCGACCCATTTGGAAGGTCAAACGAGCCCTGAAGCGAGCATACCCCTCATTTCGACGATTTTTGTGTGCTATAGCACACCATTTTTTGGGTGATCCGGATTCCGACGTCAAAAATGCCAAATTTTTTCGTGGACGTCCGTCAAGACCTTGTATATGCATACGGTTGTCCATCACGGCTTGTCCGACCCATTTGGAAGGTCAAACGAGCCCCGAAGCGAGCATACCCCTCATTTCGACGATTTTCGTGTGCTATAGCACACCATTTTTGGGTGATCCGGATTCCGACGTCAAAAATGCCAAATTTTTCGTGGACGTCCGTCAAGACCTTTTCTATGCATACGGTTGGCCATCACGGCTTGTCCGACCCATTTGGAAGGTCAAACAAGCCCCGAAGCGAGCATACCCCTCATTTCGACGATTTTCGTGTGCTATAGCACACCATTTTTTGGGTGATCCGGATTCCGACGTCAAAAATGCCAAATTTTTTTGTGGACGTCCGTCAAGACCTTGTCTATGCATACGGTTGGCCATCACGGCTTGTCCGACCCATTTGGAAGGTCAAAGCCCAACGAAGCGAGCATACCCTCATTTCGACGATTTTCGTGTGCTATAGCACACCATTTTTGGGTGATCCGGATTCCGACGTCAAAAATGCCAATTTTTTCGTGGACGTCCGTCAAGACCTTGTCTATGCATACGGTTGGCCATCACGGCTTGTCCGACCCATTTGGAAGGTCAAACGAGCCCCGAAGCGAGCATACCCCTCATTTCGACGATTTTCGTGTGCTATAGCACACCATTTTTTGGGTGATCCGGATTCCGACGTCAAAAATGCCAAATTTTTTTATGGACACCGTCAAGACCTTGTCTATGCATACGGTTGGCCATCACGGCTTGTCCGACCCATTTGGAAGGTCAAACGAGCCCCGAAGCGAGCATACCCCTCATTTCGACGATTTTCGTGTGCTATATAGCACACCATTTTTTGGGTGATCCGGATTCCGACGTCAAAAATGCCAAATTTTTTCGTGGACGTCCGTCAAGACCTTGTCTATGCATACGGTTTGCCATCACGGCTTGTCCGACCCATTTGGAAGGTCAAACGAGCCCCGAAGCGAGCATACCCCTCATTTCGACGATTTTCGTGTGCTATAGCACACCATTTTTTGGGTGATCCGGATTCCGACGTCAAAAATGCCAAATTTTTTCGTGGACGTCCGTCAAGACCTTGTCTATGCATACGTTGGCCATCACGGCTTGTCCGACCCATTTGGAAGGTCAAACGAGCCCCGAAGCGAGCATACCCCTCATTTCGACGATTTTCGTGTGCTATAGCACCATTTTTTGGGTGATCCGATTCCGACGTCAAAATGCCAATTTTTTTCGTGGACGTCCGTCAAGACCTTGTCTATGCATACGGTTGGCCATCACGGCTTGTCCGACCCATTTGGAAGGTCAAACGAGCCCCGAAGCGAGCATACCCCTCATTTCGACGATTTTCGTGTGCTATAGCACACCATTTTTGGGTGATCCGGATTCCGACGTCAAAAATGCAAAATTTTTCGTGGACGTCCACAAGACCTTGTCTATGCATACGGTTGGCCATCACGGCTTGTTCGACCCATTTGGAAGGTCAAAACGAGCCCCCCGAAAGCGTTGCATACCCATCAAATCGCACCATTTTTTGGGTGATCCGGATTCCGACGTCAAAAATGCCAAATTTTTTCGTGGACGTCCGTCAAGACCTTGTCTATGCATACGGTTGGCCATCACGGCTTGTCCGACCCATTTGGAAGGTCAAACGAGCCCCGAAGCGAGCATACCCCTCATTTCGACGATTTTCGTGTGCTATAGCACACCATTTTTGGGTGATCCGGATTCCGACGTCAAAAATGCCAAATTTTTTCGTGGACGTTCGTCAAGACCTTGTCTATGCATACGGTTGGCCATCACGGCTTGTCCGACCCATTTGGAAGGTCAAACGCCCCAAAGCGAGCATACCCCTCATTTCGACGATTTTCGTGTGCTATAGCACACCATTTTTTGGGTGATCCGGATTCCGACGTCAAAAATGCCAAATTTTTTCGTGGACGTCCGTCAAGACCTTGTCTATGCATACGGTTGGCCATCACGGCTTGTCCGACCCATTTGAAGGTCAAACGAGCCCGAAGCGAGCATACCCCTATTTCGACGATTTTCGTGTGCTATAGCACACCATTTTTTGGGTGATCCGAATTCCGACGTCAAAAATGCCAAATTTTTTCGTGGACGTCCGTCAAGACCTTGTCTATGCATACGGTTGGCCATCACGGCTTGTCCGACCCATTTGGAAGGTCAAACGAGCCCCGAAGCGAGCATACCCCTCATTTCGACGATTTTCGTGTGCTATAGCACACCATTTTTTGGGTGATCCGATTCCGACGTCAAAAATGCCAAATGTTTTCGTGGACGTCCGTCAAGACCTTGTCTATGCATACGGTTGGCCATCACGGCTTGTCCGACCCATTTGGAAGGTCAAACGAGCCCCGAAGCGAGCATACCCCTCATTTCGACGATTTTCGTGTGCTATAGCACACCATTTTTTGGGTGATCCGGATTCCGACGTCAAAAATGCCAAATTTTTTCGTGGACGTCCTTCAAGACCTTGTCTATGCATACGGTTGGCCATCACGGCTTGTCCGACCCATTTGGAAGGTCAAACGAGCCCCGAAGCGAGCATACCCCTCATTTCGACGATTTTCGTAAACACCATTTTTTTGGGTGATCCGGATTCCGACGTCAAAAATGCCAAATTTTTTCGTGGACGTCCGTCAAGACCTTGTCTATGCATACGGTTGGCCATCACGGCTTGTCCGACCCATTTGGAAGGTCAAACGAGCCCCGAAGCGAGCATACCCCTCATTTCAACAACGATTTTCGTGTGCTATAGCACACCATTTTTTGGGTGATCCGGATTCCGACGTCAAAAATGCCAAATTTTTTCGTGGACGTCCGTCAAGACCTTGTCTATGCATACGGTTGGCCATCACGGCTTGTCCGACCCATTTGGAAGGTCAAACGAGCCCCGAAGCGAGCATACCCCTCATTTCGACGATTTTCGTGTGCTATAGCACACCATTTTTGGGTGATCCGGATTCCGACGTCAAAAATGCCAAATTTTTCGTGGACGTCCGTCAAGACCTTTTCTATGCATACGGTTGGCCATCACGGCTTGTCCGACCCATTTGGAAGGTCAAACGAGCCCCGAAGCGAGCATACCCCTCATTTCGACGATTTTCGTGTGCTATAGCACACCATTTTTTGGGTGATCCGGATTCCGACGTCAAAAATGCCAAATTTTTTCGTGGACGTCCGTCAAGACCTTGTCTATGCATACGGTTGGCCATCACGGCTTGTCCGACCCATTTGGAAGGTCAAACGAGCCCCGAAGCGAGCATACCCCTCATTTCGACGATTTTCGTGTGCTATAGCACACCATTTTTTTGGTGATCCGGATTCCGACGTCAAAAATGCCAAATTTTTTCGTGGACGTCCGTCAAGACCTTGTCTATGCATACGGTGGCCATCACGGCTTGTCCGACCCATTTGGAAGGTCAAACGAGCCCCGAAGCGAGCATACCCCTCATTTCGACGATTTTCGTGTGCTATAGCACACCATTTTTTGGGTGATCCGATTCCGACGTCAAAAATGCAAATTTTTTCGTGGACGTCCGTCAAGACCTTGTCTATGCATACGGTTGGCCATCACGGCTTGTCCGACCCATTTGGAAGGTCAAACGAGCCCCGAAGCGAGCATACCCCTCATTTCGACGATTTTCGTGTGCTATAGCACACCATTTTTTTGGTGATCCGGATTCCGACGTCAAAAATGCCAAATTTTTTGTGGACGTCCGTCAAGACCTTGTCTATGCATACGGTTGGCCATCACGGCTTGTCCGACCCATTTGGAAGGTCAAACGAGCCCCGAAGCGAGCATACCCCTCATTTCGACGATTTTCGTGTGCTATAGCACACCATTTTTTGGGTGATCCGGATTCCGACGTCAAAAATGCCAAATTTTTTCGTGGACGTCCGTCAAGACCTTGTCTATGATTACGGTTGATCATCACGGCTTGTCCGACCCATTTGGAAGGTCAAACGAGCCCCGAAGCGAGCATACCCCTCATTTCGACGATTTTCGTGTGCTATAGCACACCATTTTTTGGGTGATCCGGATTCCGACGTCAAAAATGCCAAATTTTTTCGTGGACGTCCGTCAAGACCTTGTCTATGCATACGGTTGGCCATCACGGCTTGTCCGACCCATTTGGAAGGTCAAACGAGCCCCGAAGCGAGCATACCCCTCATTACGACGATTTTCGTGTGCTATAGCACACCATTTTTTGGGTGATCCGGATTCCGACGTCAAAAATGCCAAATTTTTTTATGGACGTCCGTCAAGACCTTGTCTATGCATACGACTGGCCATCACGGCTTGTCCAACCCATTTGGAAGGTCAAACGAGCCCCGAAGCGAGCATACCCCTCATTTCGACGATTTTCGTGTGCTATAGCACACCATTTTTTGGGTGATCCGGATTTCGATGTCAAAAATGCCAAATTTTTTCGTGGACGTCCGTCAAGACCTTGTCTATGCATACGGTTGGCCATCACGGCTTGTCCGACCCATTTGGAAGGTCAAACGAGCCCCGAAGCGAGCATACCCCTCATTTCGACGATTTTCGTGTGCTATAGCACACCATTTTTTTGGTGATCCGGATTCCGACGTCAAAAATGCCAAATTTTTTCGTGGACGTCCGTCAAGACCTTGTCTATGCATACGGTTGGCCATCACGGCTTGTCCGACCCATTTGGAAGGTCAAACGAGCCCCGAAGCGAGCATACCCCTCATTTCGACGATTTTCGTGTGCTATAGCACACCATTTTTTGGGTGATCCGGATTCCGACGTCAAAAATGCAAATTTTTTTCGTGGACGTCCGTCAAGACCTTGTCTATGCATACGGTTGGCCATCACGGCTTGTCCGACCATTTTGGAAGGTCAAACGAGCCCCGAAGCGAGCATACCCCTCATTTCGACGATTTTCGTGTGCTATAGCACACCATTTTTTGGGTGATCCGGATTCCGACGTCAAAATGCCAAATTTTTTCGTGGACGTTCGTCAAGACCTTGTCTATGCATACGGTTGGCCATCACGGCTTGTCCGACCCATTTGGAAGGTCAAACGAGCCCCAAAGCGAGCATACCCCTCATTTTGACGATTTTCTTGTGCTATAGCACACCATTTTTTGGGTGATCCGAATTTCGACGTCAAAAATGCAAAATAGTTTCGTGGATGTCCGACAAGACCTTGTCTATGCATACGGTTGGCTATCACGGCTTGTTCGACCCATTTGGAAGGTCAAACGAGCCCCGAAGCGTACATACCCCTCAAATCGACACCATTTTTTGGGTGATCCAGATCCGACGTCAAAAATGCCAAATTTTTTCATGGACGTCCGTCAAGACCTTGTCTATGCATAAGGTTGGCCATCACGGCTTGTCCGACCCTCTTGGAAGGTCCAACGAGATTTGAAGCGAGCATACCCCTCATTTCAACGATTTTCATGTGCTATAGCACACCATTTTTTGGGTGATCCGGATTCCGACGTCAAAAATGCCAAATTTTTTCGTGGACGTTCGTCAAGACCTTGTCTATGCATACGGTTTGCCATCATGGCTTGTCCGACCTATTTGGAAGGTCAAACGAGCTCAAAGCGAGCATACCCCTCATTTCGACGATTTTCGTGTGCTATAGCACACCATTTTTTGGGTGATCCGGATTCCGACGTCAAAAATGCCAAATTTTTTCGTGGACGTCCGTCAAGACCTTGTCTATGCATACGGTTGTCCATCACGGCTTGTCCGACCCATTTGGAAGGTCCAACGAGCCCCGAAGCGAGCATACCCCTCATTTCGACGATTTTCGTGTGCTATAGCACACCATTTTTTGGGTGATCCGGATTTCGACGTCAAAAATGTCAAATTTCTTCGTGGACGTCCGTCAAGACCTTGTCTATGCATACGGTTGGCCATCACGGCTTGTCCGACCCATTTGGAAGGTCAAAAGAGCCCTGAAGCGAGCATACCACTTATTTCGACGATTTTCATGTGCTATAGCACACCATTTTTTGGGTGATCCGAATTCCGACGTCAAAAATGCCAAATTTTTTCGTGGACATCCGTCAAGACCTTGTCTATGCATACGATTGGCTATCATGGCTTGTACGACCCATTTGGAAGGTCAAACGAGCCCCAAAGCGAGCATACCCCTCATTTCGACGATTTTCGTGTGCTATAGCACACAATTTTTTGGGTGATCCGGATTCCGACGTCAAAAATGCCAAATTTTTTCGTGGACGTCCGTCAAGACCTTTTCTATGCATACGGTTGGCCATCACGGCTTGTCCGACCCATTTGGAAGGTCAAACGAGCCCTGAAGCGAGCATACCCCTCATTTCGACGATTTTCGTGTGCTATAGCACACCATTTTTTGGTTGATCTGGATTCCGACGTCAAAAATGCCAAATTTTTTCGTGGACGTCCGTCAAGACCTTGTCTATGCATACGGTTGGCCATCACGGCTTGTCCGACCCATTTGGAAGGTCAAACGAGCTCCGAAGCGAGCATACCTTTTATTTCGACGATTTTCGTGTGCTATAGCACACCATTTTTTGGGTGATCCGATTCCGACGTCAAAAATGCCAAATTTTTTCGTGGACGTCCGTCAAGACCTTGTCTATGCATACGGTTGGCCATCACGGCTTGTCCGACACATTTGGAAGGTCAAACGAGCCTGAAGCGAGCATACCCCTCATTTCGACGATTTTTGTGTGCTATAGCACACCATTTTTTGGGTGATCCGGATTCCGACGTCAAAAATGCAAAAAAAATTCGTGGACGTCCGTCAAGACCTTGTCTATGCATACGGTTGGCCATCACGGCTTGTCTGACCCATTTGGAAGGTCAAACGAGCCCCGAAGCGAGCATACCCCTCATTTCGACGATTTTCGTGTGCTATAGCACACCATTTTTTGGGTGATCCGGATTCCGACGTCAAAATGCCAAATTTTTTCGTGGACGTCGGTCAAGACCTTGTCTATGCATACAATTGGCCATCACGGCTTGTCCGACCCATTTGGAAGGTCAAACAAGCCCCGAAGCGAGCATACCCCTCATTTCGACGATTTTCGTGTGCTATAGCACACCATTTTTTGGGTGATCCGGATTCCGACGTCAAAAATGCCAAATTTTTTCGTGGACGTCCGTCAAGACCTTTTCTATGCATACGGTTGGCCATCACGGCTTGTCCGACCCATTTGGAAGGTCAAACGAGCCCCGAAGCGAGCATACCCCTCATTTCGACGATTTTCGTGTGCTATAGCACACCATTTTTTGGGTGATCCAGATTCCGACATCAAAAATGCCAAATTTTTTCGTGGACGTCCGTCAAGACCTTGTCTATGCATACGGTTTGCCATCACGGCTTGTCCGACCCATTTGGAAGGTCAAACGAGCCCGAAGCGAGCATACCCCTCATTTCGACGATTTTCGTGTGCTATAGCACACCATTTTTTGGGTGATCCGGATTCCGACGTCAAAAATGCCAAATTTTTTATGGACGTCCGTCAAGACCTTGTCTATGCATACGGTTGGCCATCACGGCTTGTCCGACCCATTTGGAAGGTCAAACGAGCCCCGAAGCGAGCATACCCCTCATTTCGACGATTTTCGTGTGCTATAGCACACCATTTTTTGGGTGATCTGGATTCCGACGTCAAAAATGCCAAATTTTTCGTGGACGTCCGTCAAGACCTTGTCTATGCATACGGTTGTCCATCACGGCTTGTCCAACCCTTTTGGAAGGTCAAACGAGCTCCGAAGCGAGCATACCCCTCATTTCGACTAAATCATTAACGATTGATAATTAATAACTCGATATCTGATTTGATAATCAAAGCTGTATTAATTTGATTATCAGTTTTTCATGCTACAAACCTAATCATCATGTTCAAATCGAATCGATCGATAAGCATCTTGGTGGTGTCATATATATCCAATTTGTTAAGTTTATTGATGGCATAGGTAAAAATAACTTGTTTTTAACAGTAAGAATAAAGTCAAACAATAAAACAAAATTGAGTGTAATTTTGATCCTTTTTCCCTATATTTTTCACAACCATAATGCTGAATTACATCTGAAAAACTTGTTTTTTTTAATCATCTCTATCTACCTAATAAATTTACCGAAAAAATAGAACTTTTTAAAGTTACATTTAACATATACTTCCTCCGTCTCATTTTATTTAATCTCTTTCTATAGATAGTTGGACTACAACACTTGTCATTATATAAGATTTCTGCATAAATTACCAAAACAAAGAAGACGGTAGAAGAAAAAAACAATCCAGTACACAAAACACCTCATGTTAGTATAATCCAAGGAAGAGCCGAACCCATTACTTATAGATCCACACGAAGACAACTTTACGTTGTTCCAAGGCTCTCCGTCAAGAGGAAGATAAACAGTGAAAACAAAAGGATTTATTGATTATGATTCTCTAAGAGAACATTTGAAGTGTCACAGGTTCTACTGTATGATTAACAAGTATAAGAGTTTAGTAAAGAAATTTATATTCTAAGTTTAATCACAAGTAAGGACTCTAAACAATTAACTCATTATCAGGTTACACTAATTCCATCAGAAACGTAAAACTTTATTGATCACAATTTGTTCACATAGAACACCCTTTTCATTTGAGTGTTCAGATGCATTAGAGTTGGAACCAAAATATGCAGTTTACAGTGGTCCTGGAAAGGTGCCATTCTCCCTCTGCTCGTTCCATCTATCAATCTGCAGCCACGATTAAGGCAAAGCATGTTATCGTCAAAAGGAATGACCAAAAGAAGCTGAAAAACATGAGGAGATTGTCATGAGCGTGTAAAGAAACACATTATATCCTAATGTCTATGCCACCTCTTGTTGAGGGATGTGACTTGTGAGGTCAAATATCATCAAACTTGCCAACAACTCATTTGCCCCTTCAAAATAATGGACACGCTTTCACTTGTCTGTTTATTTTCAGAATAGACCATACGCTCCATCCGTTGCTTCCCCTACTCATAGAGAGATTCATATCTTCTAACTACTGGTGGCGTTCACTTGTTTAGTCTAAAAAATTATGTCAGAGCAGGGATTTTAACCACACGGCTTGCTAAGTCATATCTAACGCAACCACAGCCCCAAGTATGGGTGATGCAAAAGCTTTGGAACTCATCTGCAATAACTTTGCCATGCAGTTGTAGCACCACTCTGCTAAAATCCTCAACCCTTGATCAAATTACAATCAAAATACTAATACCAATACAAAGCTCTAGAAGTGATCCAAGACGTCTCTTAGACCAACTAAACTCACCACTACAGACCACTTTTAAACAATATTCGACTATATAGAAGTCAATACCCAATTGGTCTCTTTAACTCTCCAAATTTCACCTTTGTACTTCCATCATCTGAAAAGCGTTTCAAATCCTTTTGATCAATGTTTTTCTATAAAGGGTTTGGTGTCGCATTTTGGGATTGAACTATTATCAAGAAAGAGAATCGAGAATCTTTATTGCTTACTCGCAAAATGCTAATAAAGCAAGTTTTGGATTCAGAATAGTTTCAAGAGTAAATTATCAAAAACACACCAAACTATCCCTTTTTCACGAGTTTCATACCTCAAACTATCCATTGTTCCATCAAACTACCTAAACTATCACTCCCTTTGTATTAGAACAAACCTAGATACTAAGTTGGCCTACACGCACCTGTTATCGATTGGAAATAAATATTTGGTCAATTCAATATTGAGGTATGTTTAGTTTGGATACGTAAAGGGAACAATTAATAGTTGAGGTATGAAACTCTCGAACAAGTGATAGTTTAGGAGGGGGGCGTTGACCATTAACTCTACTTTTAAACCAATCAAGAAATCAACATTTCAAAATTTAGTGATTTTTATCTCAATTTTAATCAAATTTATAATCAAGACCATTACTCCACTTTAGAACCTCAAAGCTTCCGTCCAATCAAATCCAAGAGAGAATTAACATTATAAGTGAATTGGTGACTTCTACTTTACCCATATTTTCCCAACATTAGTTGAACATCGGAATTACAGCACACGTACAACCAAAAGCATATACATACATACACACACATTACGTAATACACGACATATTAATATGTACATGGTATATACACACACATACATACAACATCCAATCTTGCAAATGCAAAATACAAAACAAAACATACCCATTCACCAGGGCAAAGGGATCGATAATACTTGGCGAACTTGTCACATTCAGGAGCACCTTCACCCTTTGCAGCTATGCATCTGCAAAATAAACAAACCAAATGTAGTTGGTATTTCATGGATAGATTACAAAATTAGATACAAAGGCAGTACAGTTATGTCTACTGACCGGTGGTATTCAACATATCTAGTGAAGCAGTGCCTTGTTTGATTTGTAGTAGGGAAGCGGAAGTCAGCAGGCGCAGTCTCAAGCTAGTTCGACAATCGTGACAAAAACCACACACAATCAATGAATAAGATATAAACCATAACCAAAAATCAAAACTGATTGCCCAGTCAATCTAACCTTAATCTCAGGGGTCTCATCAGCGGATTCATGATTTTCACTCTCAGCCTCTACAGGAGGAGAATCTTCATTAATTTCCGGTGACGTTGAGTCAGAGGCTCCACTGCTTTCTTCAGATGTGGCAGGCACAGCTTCACTACTCTCAACTACTGGGGTTTCCTCAGTTTTTGGAGTATCTTCCTCAGATGGAGCAGTTGAAGAGGCCTTAACCTCAGTTTCTTCCACTGGATTAGCCACTATGGTGGATTTCTCTTCTTTCTCTTTCAGTAAATATTGCTGAGTTACAACAAAAAATTGTCATTTTCGATCAAAAATGAAAGAAAATTTCACTGGAACAAACTAAAAATAAATCAACTCTGGCGTCAATCCGATTTAGTGAGATCCGATACATGAATACTCTACAATCTACACATGTTCCTTTCAATTAAAAATCACCTCAGAGATGAATCATCGACTATCAATTTGAAGCAAAAAAAAACGATTGAACGACCAAAACTCAATATAAGATAATGAATAAGGAAGTACCTCAGATAAAGATGGAGAATTTGAGTTGTCTACTTCGGCCATTAACGAAGGAAAATAGCTGATGGCTTAAGCTTATTCGTAGAAAATTTAGAGTAAAAGTGAGTGTGTAGAAGCTACGGAGACAACAAACCGGCAGGCTATCAGTGGTTAAACACGTTGGAGATATCCAAACTGTGGCCTATGGGCTTTATTGGTTAGCCGTCGATAATGGGCTTAGTAAGCTGGGCTTTTTAGTTTTTCTTTTAAGTGGGCTTGTTGATGAAAAATATAGGGCAACTTTCACATATAGCAAACAAAAAATTCATATTTGTATGTTATAGCAAACTTTGCATAATTGCGCTCCACAGCAAACATAAAATTGTATAATTCGCTATACATATATAACAAGAAAGGTTGATTGAAACCGATTGCTGAGTATCACTTGGATGTACCATTTTATATATCCAGTTCACAAATATAACTGAAATGCTTTCATAGAAACTAAGCACCAGCAAGAACCACATTAAAGTACAGATGAAACAATTGAACATCAATATTCAAAGTTGTTCGTTGCCACGGATAAAAAGGGAAACTCGAAAGACAGGAGAAAGGAAATAAAAAAGAAGCAGCTTCTCCCAATAAAAACAGTCAGGAAGAAAGAAGCCAAATGATAATCTGAGGACCAGTTCCCTCACTGTTGTTCATTGTCGGGTTTGGTTTCCTTAATTTCATCGGCACCATCATCCTGCAATCGAGACATGTTAGTCAAACACGTGAGTTCGAGTAATACAACTGACAGGATTACAAGGAACAACAACATAAATCAAAAAGCTATTTAGAACAACAACCGAGTTATTTACCTGCATATCAGAGGTCCAGAGAGTGAGATTGTCACGAAGAAGTTGCATGATCAAAGTGCTATCCTTGTAAGATTCTTCTCCCAGTGTGTCCAACTCGGCAATTGCTTCATCAAATGCCTGGCCACGCAAAAGATAACAAATGAAAATGAAGGTACTTTTTCACAGTCGAGATGAAAAAAAAAAGAGGTATGGAAGTATCTATGCCTAATGAAACGTGACACGCTGCTTGTTTGAACTGTAAAACATAATTTGTAACTAAGAAATGACTGCCATATGAAGAAATTCTTACTTGTTTAGCAAGATTGCAAGCACGGTCAGGAGAGTTCAAAATCTCATAATAAAACACAGAGAAGTTGAGAGCCAGTCCAAGTCGGATTGGATGTGTTGGGGCAAGTTCAGTATTTGCAATATCCTGCAGGCATTGAGACCAAAATAAGGACACAGAAAGATCAACAACATTTAACATCATGGCTATTTTTTCGCGAAAGAATAACAGTAACTTGTCAAGTAAGATAGAGTGAACTTAAAGGAGAAAAACAAGAGGTATAAAGCTTAAATTTATATACAATGCTACTACTTAAAACAAGTACTTGTCATAATTCATAGTACTACTAATTATCTGAGGATCGTCTCTGACCTTTTGAAATTCCATCAACGATTATCTCATTTGGCCTTCGTTTAGAGATAAATAAGTGTTCTTTACCCAATTCAACAGGGGATATTATCTCTCTGATCCAAAAGGTTGAGGGAATCGAATTAACATACTCTTAATTCAAACCTAAATCTAAACTCAATTAACATCAGATCTCTGGGAACATGGAAACAATAATATGGTCTGATTTAGAAAGACATATATTCAATACTGCTGCTTAAAATGTTTACGACGAATTAATCGAGGATCATTTGTGACCTTTTGATAATTCAGTATCCAATTCCAAATGTTCAGTGAAATAAGCCAATTTACTCTTAAATTCAAGACATATCAACATCAAATTTCTGATAAATATATGACAAACGTATATTCCCTTCGTCTCAAATTATAAGGACACACCCCTAAAGATACGTATGATTTGTTAGAGATATTCAGCTTATGTATCAAAATTTCGTAAACAACCTCTCAACATCCAATTTAAGACGGAAGACCATCATGAATGGAAAATTTGAAAAAATCAATTGTGATTTGTGTCTGCTCAAAACAGGAAGTTGTTTCCATAGTCTTCTCTACCTACAATCTCACCTAATTTACATGTACAATTTATTCAAAAATTTAGATAAAAATCATATTCTGCAGATATTATTAACAGATCCATGAATCTTCATCATTTAATCTAATAGATCAAACACATAAAAATTAATATGATATATACCTGAGCAGCTTTGTAGGCGGAGAGTGTGCTCTCAGCAGCTTCCTTACGTTCAGCTCCGGTCTTAAATTCAGCCAAATAACGATGATAATCACCCTTCATTTTAAGGTAAAACACCTTAGAATCTCCATTAGAAGCTGAAGGAATGAGATTCGAATCAAGGAGCTTGAGAATTCCATCACAAATATCCGAAAGTTCAGATTCAATCTTAGATCTATACTCCTTTATACATTTAACATGTTCCTCATTTCCCCTCGACTCCTCTTTCTGTTCAATTGAAGAGATAATACGCCACGAGGCTCTACGAGCTCCGATAACGTTTTTGTAAGCAACGGAAAGAAGATTCCGTTCCTCAACAGTAAGTTCCTCTGAGCCTAATGAAGTTGAAACTTTCTCCATGAACTGCACCATTTCTTCGTATCTTTCAGCTTGCTCAGCAAGCTTCGCCATGTACACATTCTCCTCACGAGCCATAATGGATTCAATATTTTGGGATCTCTTTTTTTGTTTATGGAAATGCAATTTTTTTTTTTTTGAGATCTGAGAAAAGTTTGTGTGTTTGAGAGGATTTTAAAACTATGTGAGAACAACAAGGGAATTTGTTGTTTGGAATTTTTTATTGGTGTTGAAATTTAGGGGATGAGAGAGATTTTAGGATTAAAAAAATAAACGAAAATGATTAAATATGCCTTTAAATTATTTGAAAAGATTTAGATATATACCCCATTTAAAATTTGGTACACTGCTGTCTCGCCATTCAAGTTTTGGTTCAAATATGCCCTTATGAGCGTTAGTTATCATGTTGGACATATCCAACTCATTTTTCATTTTTTTAAATGTCAAATGGAATTGTCATGTCATTTTGACCTTACCACGTAACATTTATATGAAAATGAAAAGATATTAGGTGTTTACTAGTCCAAATATCTTTCCATTTTCATATAAATGTTATGTGGTAAGGTCAAAATGACATGACAATTCCATGTGACATTTAAAGAAATGAAAAATGAGTTGGATATGTCCAAAAGGACAACTAACGTCCATAAGGGCATATTTGGACCAAAAGTTGGACGACAAGGGCATGAGTGAACCAAACTTTAAACGGAGAATATATCTAAACGTTTTCAAATAGTATAGAGACATATTTAACGCTTTTTCCAAAAAATAAAATAAAATTTGAAAGATTAATATGAGATGTGGGATTATGGAACTTTTGGAAACAAAGTAATTGCCAGCTGGATTTTTGGAAGATGTGACTGTACAGATATGGGCAAAAGAGATAATTGGGTCAAAATCGATTACGTGGGTTATCACGTCCGGCCAGTCTTTTGACCAATCTAGGTGTGTTTCAGGACGAAAAACTAATTAATATACCTTTACGGTTTTTTTTAGAGTTAAAAAATAATAATATTGATTAATATTTTATAATTTATACTTTACATTATATTAATATTAAGAAAATGAAATTTATAGTACTTTTAGTATAATTTTTAAATATTTAAATTTTTTATTTATATTATTAAATTTATATAATTTAATTTAACTTTGAAAATTAATTAAATTGACTATCAAAAAACGTAACATGACAATTAAAAATGAACAGATAGAGTAATATACTTTTATTACATGTATTTTTAAAATACTATGAATCTCTTCGTGAATTAAAATTTTTAAATATATATGTTATTTTATTTTATTTTTGCTATCAAATATACTAAATTGAGAGAGAGGTATGTTAGATAGTAACAAAAGTTAGCGAGATTTGTTATATATGTAGTTGATATGATTCACGTGTATATATAGTTTATTTTTCTGTAAATTTAAATATTTATTCTCAAAAAAATCCTCATATGATTTACTCAATAATTACTAAATATTGAGTGACCAACAAAAATTTATTATAACTAAGATACATATGAATCCACTTGTTTAATTGCTATGTGATTTTTTGGTCTAGGAAAAGTTACATTCTTTTTATTTGTAAGGTGGCCTTGTGATGTAGACCAATTGGTATTTATTTGGGTTATAGGAGAATGAAAATAGAAATTGGATGCTAGACAAATGCTAGACAAGAGCCACAAATGGTGATTAAAAGGCATAAATATAATTTGAAATTAAATTAAAAAATATATTTATATATTATATCTTACTTTTATTAAGGTGTAATTTTTATACATGTATCACTTTGCGTCTAAGAATTAGACCACTTGTCATGAAGTCTATCACTTTTTATAACTGTAAGTACTACTCATCTATTCTTAATGAACAAACATTTTGCCTAATTTTATAAATCTCACGTTTTCATCAATTCTCTTTCTTATGGTAACTTTAATTAATTATTTTGGTTTTATTATTTTATATCCTTTAATAACTTGTTGATGTTAATTAATTTGGTAATTTATATATTTTCTATTTAAGATAGCAAAGTGCTTGTATAATCCTAAGGAAATATTTTATACCGTTGAAATAATTTCTTAGGACACTACTTAGCACGACTCAAATATTTATCAATTTTATGCACTAATATTTATAGATTATCGTAGTAATATTTATCTATTTTCAGGACTACTATTTTGTTAAAGTATAAAGTTATTTATTATTATTATTATCATTATTATTATTATGAAATTTCAATTATTTTCCCAATAATCTAAGAAATTATGGCAAATAATATGTGTCCTAAACTATTGGTGATATTGATGTTGGTGCTATTCTGATTGATAATGTACAAGTCATTTTGCCGGAGGCTACGGTAAAGAAAATTACAGGTATGTAAATAGTCATGTTTACAAGTCGATAGCTAATAATAAAACCTTGATGAGAAATGCACCTCAATGCAAAAGAATATTGAAAAGAAATGAAAATCTCTTTAAGCTAAAAATAAATTTGACTGAAAAGGATGATATGATTATTGCGGTCATTTCGGAAATGAATGTTATGGCCAATGTGAGAAATTGAGTGATAGACTCTGGTTTTACTAGGCACATTTTGTATAAACAAATATGATTTTCTGTCATATACCCAAGCTGAAAAGGGGGGGGGGGGAATTGTTTATTTTGGTGACTCAAGAACAATTAAAATTCTTGAAAAAGAAAAAGCTCTTCTCAAGCTCACATCCCATTGTGTAGATATATTTATAATCCCAATAATTAACATTTGTTTGCATTGAATAGACTGATGAAATATTTGAGAGGAACCATGAGTTATGGTATTATGTATAGTGGATATCCTTCTTCTTTAGAAGGGTGTTGTGACGCCGCCTGAATTTTTTATTCAGGCTAGACAAAATCCAAATGGACCTGTGTTCACCTTAGGTGTCCGTGCAATATCATAAAATTAGCTAAACAGATAATCATTGCTAGATAGATTATGGAGTCAGAGTTTGTAGTTTTGGAGCTGGCTAGTCTGAGGATGAATTGTTAAGAAAATTCTTAGAAAATATCCTTTTAATAAAGGATGAATTGTCAGCTAATCCCTTTGATGAAGGATGACTATTAATCTCTTCGATTAAGGATGAATTATTGATCCCTTAGATGTATGATGAATTGTTGATCCCTTCAAAAGGATGAATTGTCAATCTCTTTAATAAATGATGAATTACCAAATGATCCCTTTAATAAGGATAAATTGTCTCATGTGTTTATACACTATATTGTAAAGCCGCAATTGATATTGCGAAAAATAGATCTTACAGTTCTAAATTGAGGCATAATGTCGTTAAGCAGTTGTTGAAAGATGAATAGTTGAAATTGATTATGTGAAATAAGAATTGAATTTGGTCGATTAACTGACTAAACCCGGGGCAGAAAGTTAATTCTCCAAACCTCAATAGAAATAGGTTTAAGGCCAATTGGTAGTCAATATGGTAACCCAACCTATGTGATTGAAGATCCCATGAAATAACTTCATATGGATAATAACAAATTGATATTGACTTTGTGTACTAACTGAGAGTGTTTAAACTGCTATTAAAAATGAGGGATGAATTATTAACTCACATGGCAAAAGAGTTGTGTTGGGGTGAATTGGATCATTATATATCTTTGCGAATAAAAAGAATGGACACACATTTTTAACGTGGAACACGCTCCGGCTCAAAGATTAAAAAAAATATTTAAAAATCACAATGGGAAGGATTTAACCTAAACTTCACTAAAACAAATTAGAGTCAAATTCAAATTACAATTTTGTAGTCTAAGAGATTGACAAGGACAATAAATAAAAAATTCACGAAGTAGCAACTTATTTAAAACTTTTTAATAATCAATAAGTAGCATTGACTTCAATAGATTTGCGATAGCAATTCTCACCAACAATCTTTTAGTGTCCCATCCACTCAAGCTAGTCCCCCACCCCCACCATATCAATATGCTGGTCCTATTTCAAAATTGGAACCACCACTACTATAGAAAGTAAATTTTAGACATTATCAACCATATAAATGAAACCTTTGACAAAGAAACATATGACAATAATTTGATTTGGTGCTCAACATGTCTGTATGGACCAATTCTTTTTGTTTGAATGGAGATTCAAAATTGTTATTAATATTGTGCCAGAAAAAAGATATGCCTGAACTGTTTTGCAAGATTTTTAAAAAATGGAGCATATATAGAATTTAATTTGTTGCTTGAACTAAAGCAATATTGAAATTCTACGCCAAAAATGATTGGTAACTAACTAATAATGAAAATACTTATCATCATCAAATATGTAGTTTTAAGGACAATTAACCCTCTTACTAAATGTCCCTAAAGCCTATAGCGATCGTAGACATCAAAATTTTATTAGACGTTACAGGTCGTGTTCAATTTCAATTAGGGTTCGTTGATGCTATTCAACCATAAAGCCTAGTTCATGCCTATATAATGGATCTTATGTTTTCTTGAAAAGACATCTCAGAATATCACATGAACTCTAATATCTAATATTATAGCTCTGCCTTCGATGATATGTGTGTATATATATAGAGTCCGGAGCCAAAAAGGCAAAAAAAATTGTAAAAAAATTCTAAAAGGGGATATCAATTTTTTTTAAACCAAAAGGGCAAAATCTCTCCTGAATAAATTGATACCGTAACTTTTTTATTTAATAACGCTGCATGTGCAACGTCTTTAAAAAAATAAAAAATAAATTGTCTTTGCAGCAAGCAAGCAATGGAGACTGCCAGCTTTGTTTGCCTCTTTGTAAAAAAATTTTTTTGACAAAATCGCTGCTATATGACAGTGATTTTAAGATTTTTTTTTGGACGAAACCGCTGTCACAGCAGCGATTTTGGTGTGTTTTTTTAAAAAGATTAACGCGTCAATTTTGTCAGAAGAAAATCGCTTCGTCAAAAACGATTTTGCCCTTTTGATTAAAAAAAGTTTAATGTACCATTTAGAATTTTTGACAATTTATATATATATATATATATATATATATATATATATATATATATATATATATATATATATATATATATATATATATAATATATATATTCACAAATATATATTCACCTATTGTAAGTTAGGTAAAAATTAAGACCCTCATAAATAAAGGGTAAAATATAGAAAAATGTCCTAATAATTTTTTTAAACTTGGAAGAATTCACTTATTTTGAATAATAAAAAAATATCAACAATTTACTTAATATGAACCTGAGAGAGTAACATATAAGTTGTTGAATTTCCATGACATAAGATCCTTTCATTTTATTTTTTTGAATCCATGTCTTCGCGAATATAAATACATATTCAACCGACCACATCTCTTAAAAAGTAACGCAAAATAAACATTAACCCAACAATCCAAACTCTTACACGTAATACTAATATATTGTTTAACATAAAATTCTGCATACGTCACTGAAACAACACGAGAAAGAAACAACATTATTATTACTTAATTAAACTTGGTCAGGCATGGTAGCATGTTTATTTTTTGTAACCTTGTTGGTCATACTATCTTTATATTCTCCATAGAAATAAGAAGCAAAACCCCAAAGACACATAGCTAAAGCCATCCACTTATCAGAATTGAAACTCTCAGGCAAGAACATAACAGCAAATATTTGTTGTATTGGAACAAGAAGTGAATTTACTATCCCAAATAATAGTGCTGAAGAGCAGTAAATCATTCCAAGACTTCCAATCATCATAGTTTGTAGAGATATTGCTGTTAATCCTAATAACATATAGTATTTTCTTTGCCCTAATCCAAATTCTTCAGCTTCTCTAGTGATGGCCTGCATATTTTTTAAGAAATCGTCAGGTCATTCAAACGATATTTATAAGTGAATATCCATAATATGTGGGATATGCAATTTTATAAATAAGACAAGTTACCAGCTATAACAAATATGAAAAGGACTTGATAATGTAAATATTCAATACATTAATATATATACTGATTCTATGCATAACTAATGCTTGTATTACTAATACCGTCTATTTCTATGCATTAGTAGTAATGCAATGGGTTCTAATGCATGCATTAACATTATTAAAGACACATTTGTCCTCAAAAACTTTTTTTACATCCTTTCCATTATATTTGTGGAGGGTATTTTCGTAAACAAATATTTTTTCAAAAAAGATTATGCAATGCATAATAATTTTTAGTATACCAAAACAAACATTACATAAAAAAGTTTTCATCATAAATAATGCAAACGTTAATAATACATTATATTTTGATTATTTTTATACACTCTACTAAACGACTCCTCAGTGTCTTAGAATTTAAAAAAATTTAAATGTTTTTGAATGTTATGATATTAAAAAGCCGTGTAAAATATTGGTATATTAGTGATATCCTAGTATAGAAAAGGAACGATATTTTTTTAAAATGAACTAAAAAAAAAAAGTAAAATGCTATATATCCCCTTGATTCTCTTTGAAATTAATTAAATAAAAGTTGTTTTTAACTCTATTTAATTCTTTTTTTATGTTGCTCTACATAATATTTCCACTAGAGATGCTACTATTTCTGCTTTACTATACTATTGATACTGCTTGATCATACTTTAAAAAGGAAACTTTTTTCTTACCCCCCCCCCCACCCACACACACAAAAAAAAAAAGCTTTTTTAAGTGATCACTCTTATAAATTAAATTAAGTAATGTGATAGCTCATAATAACATGTTATAATATATTAAATTTCACTTTATCATTATACAAAATTTATATTTACTCCTAAGTTATATAAGTTATTAAATGCTAAAATACAATTGGATATCATACGTAATTATTATGATTTATGACTATCTACATGCATAATTATTTAAAAGAGAACTTAATAAAAAAAAGTCATCCTTTCTAATGCTTAAATTTTTAAATGAGACGGTTACCTGAAAATCTTTGTTGATAATCATTGCGACGATACAAAACAATGATGAGAACATGGATATAAGAAACTGCATTTGCATGACAAATCAAACGTGACAACAACTCCAGCTTTAACATGACTATACTCCACTCCTGCATTAACAAATCCATGAAGAGCCGCACCAACAAGTGTCATCACAAACCCTAATGTGTATGATCGATTCGATTCACCTATCGGACGATCTCCATTCATATGTAGCCCTAATATTATCGAACCTAGCATCATCAAGACCACCGCGTTCACGGAATAATCTGTGAATTTATGTTTCACCATGAAATACGCGAAAATCGCGGTGAATGCTAGGGATGTTGAAGATAGGAGAGAGGAGATCGAGACAGGAAGATGGGACATGCCAAAAGTGTAGAGGTAGCTACAAATACCAAGAAGAATGCCTAAAATAGCACTAAACATTGCTAATTTAGGTGTGACAAAAAGTCTAATAGTATTATTAATATTGGTAATTTTTTTTCTTTTTTTCAGATAAGAAATTGAAATTGGTAGAATCAATATTGGGAATCCTGCTGTTAGCAAAAATGCTTGCAACCATTTTCTTTTTCCACCATGTAAATAATAAATTCTAACAAGTAATATACCTGATATTTGGCCAACAGAAAGGAAGATACAATAAATGAGAATAAGAAGTGTTTTAATTGACATCAAATTCTTGAGTTTCTTAGGCTTATTGTTGTTGCCTTCTTGCTCAATTTCCATGTCCATATTTTTTTTTTGTGAATTGTATTTGAGAGATATTAATTTGTGGGGGTATATTTATTAGTGGTACATATAAGCCAAAGAGGAAATTAAAGTGACTTTAGATTGAGGTGTATTTGTCTTTTGAGGGAAAATGTTTTTAAAAGAAATTGTTTTCTAATACTCGGTAGAAGAGAATCATTTTTTATATGGAAGTTTAATTTTCGAAGAAAAGCATTGTTGAAGAAGAAGGAAGCTGACGATTGGAACAGGTCCAACGCAGCTGAATGACTTGTCTGCATCAAGGATTGATGAAGAAGGAAACTGAGGATTGAAACATGTATTTGAATTGGTACAACATTACCCTCCATTCACCTATCAACTTTAAGATACCCCTGAAGTCTACCTTTCGGCTCAAACATATCCTTGAAGAAATTAAAGTGACTTTAGATTGAGGTGTATTTGTCTTTTCGAGGAAAATGTTTTTAATAGAAAAAGTCTTCTAGTATTTGGTACGATGAGATTTTTTTTCTTTTTTTATGAAAGTCTAGATTCTGATAACTATTTCAAATTTTAACTAACATAACACTTAAACAAATTAATATGAGTTGTGGTACACTGATGTGACTGTTCTATATTTAACTATAGGTCTTAGGTAAGTTCTCTTTGGCTAGCATAAACTTTTCCATTTTTAGACTCAAAATTTGAGATTATTAATTAATAATATCGAAGAACAAGGTGAAATAAGATCCTCTGATTTAACACCTTTAATTAAGAGTAGAATATATGATATCCATTTCATCCCCATCGTTGATAATATAGTATATGTATAAATTAAATCAACGAGGATGTCAATATTGGAAGTCCAAAAGGATTATTGTTGTTACTATTGTAGAATAGAGATTCTAGTTGTTGCACAAGCCACTACTAACATTATATTATTGTATAGGAAGAAAAGTAGTGTATATACCCTAGCTAGTCCTAGAGTAATAAGGCACTATAACATATTGTGTGACTTAATCTTTAATAAAAGTTATGTAAACTATACTTGCGAATTCTATATTGATATATAAAAGCATAATTGATTCTTGAAATTAATTAAAGTTAGAAGTGTTTAAAGATGAATCTACTTTGTCAAAAGCAAAATGAAGCCAATAATGCTTGTTCCTATTATTGTTATGATAGTTTGGGTTGCCCTAGATTTTAAAACCTATATTTGGATTACTTTTTTGTCAATTGTGAAGAAAGTGGACAAGCACTAAGGTGCCATATGAAAAAGAAATTTTGGTGGAAAAATCGAACCGATTGATAAACAGAATCGAAAAAGTATTATTGGTTTGGATTAACGAGTTTTTAATGTTTTTATTAAAAAAAGTTATTGCATTATTTGTTTGATATTGATTTTTAATATTGGGTTATTGGTAATTTACTATATTACTTGTTTATAAATATTAAATATCAATTTCAATATCTTACTAGTTATTTTTTTATCCTTTAGACTTCAATTCGCACTTTATAGTGACTAATACATTACTTAACATAAAATTCCGCATACGTAATGATGGCCTACATATTGTAAAAAAAGCTTTTCTTACATTGTCAGATTATTCAAAGAATATTTTTAGCCATTCAGATATCCTTAAAATGTGAGATTTGTAATCTTGCATGCAAATAAAACAGGTTATCTGTTATAGCAGATGAAGATGTTTATTACATGAACGGCATATATATCTTAAACTCTTAAAGAAAAAGTACTTTCTTGATGTTAAGTTAAGCGTTGTAGTTTGACTATGCATGAAGTTTTAGAAAATTAAAAAAAAAGAAGATCTTTTTAATTTTGTGATCTTAAATTGAAGATGCATGCATATGTAATATATCAAAAATACCTTTAAAATTATGATTTTTTTTAAAAAAAGTTGTGTAAAATATTGGTATTAATTAAAAAAATTATTAAATATATTAATAAAAGATAAATCGCTCATGATCGAACATATCCCCTTTATTATCTTTGAAAATAATTACTTAAAATTTCTTTTTCACTCTATAAATAAAAAGTTCATGTCATTGACACTACTTTTTTATCTTTTGAAAAGGAAGCTTTTTTTCGTACCAATTTTTTTTTTTAAGTTATCACTCTTATAAAGAGAAAGGAAGTTCATGTCATTGTTAACTCTAATTCTCTTCTTCTTTTTTCCTTTTAAAAATCTTCATTTTTTTGGTAAGTGTCGTTATCGTGGTCAATTCAAACTATATCATATAAAACAGAACGAAATAATTGTATTACTTTATATAATGTTTTCACGACTTTCGTGAATTTAAATTCTTTTAACTATTTTTAAAATTGTAATATAATGTTTCCTTTGCTAGACTATTTAATTTCTCATATAAGATGAATAACATGTTATAATAGTAGATTAAATTACACTTGTAATATAAAATTTACATATACTTCTAATTCACTAGTTTATATAAGTAAAATGCTAAAATAAAATGGATATCGTATGCTACTATATATGGCTATCTACATGCCTAAAAGTAATTCTTTTCTTAAACTTTTGAAAGAGACGATTACCTGAAAATCTTTGTTGATAAAATACGCGAAAATCGCGGTGAATGCTAGGGACGTTGAACCTAGGAGAGAAGAAATCGAAACAGGAAGATAAGACGCACCAAAGTTGTAGAGGTACCTACAAATACCAAGAAGAATGCCTAAAATAGCACTAAATATGCTAATTTAGTTGTGACTAAAACTCTAATATTATTAGTAGTAGTAGTAATAGTAATTTTTTTACATAAAAAATTGAAATTGGTAAAATTAAGATTGGGAATCCTGCTGTTAGCAAAAAAGATTGCAACCATTTTCTTTTTCCACTATGTAAGAAGTAGGGAAAATACTCATGTACCCCCTCAACCTATGCCCGAAATCCCAGAGACACACTTATACTATACTAAGGTCCTATTACCCTCCTGAACTTATTTTATATGTAATTTTTTACCCCTTTTTAGCTTACGTGGCACTAGTTCGGAAAAAAAAGTCAACCATCATTGGGCCCACAAGATAGTGCCACGTAAGCTAAAAAGGGGTAAAAAATTATTAATAAAATAAGTTCAGGGGGGTAATAGGACCTTAGTATAGTATAAGTGTGTCTCTGAGATTTCGTGCATAGGTTGAGGGGGTACTTGGGCATTATCCCTAAGAAGTAAATTCTAACAAGCCAATTGAAAAGAAGATAGAATAAATGAGAATAAGAAGTGATTTAATTGATATGAAATTTTTGAGTTTCTTAGGCTTATCATAATTGCCATTTTGCTTTATTTCTATGTCCATATTTTTTGTGATGTGTTTAAGAGGTATTTGTGGGGGGTATTTATTTAATATATTAGTAGCACTAGGTAGAGCTAGTTGCAAGAAATGAGAGACTCTCATTTGATGAGGTTATTGAATGTGATAAATATAAGCCAAAAGAGGAAATCTACTGATCAAGTTTTAAAAAAAAAATGACTTACTTTTTATTTATTTGTCTATAAAAGAACTTTTTTTTAGTAATATTTTAATTTCAACTTTCACGTGACTTATTTAATATCACAAAATTAAAGAATTTTAACATAACTTTAATTTAAGATCATAAATTGAATCTTTTTAATTAAATTTTATATCAAATTAAAAATAGATCATCTTTTTTAAAATGGAGGAGATATTATTTTGACTTTATATAGGGTGTATTTGATTTTTGAGGGAAATTTCTTTATTTGTAATTGTATCCTAGCTAACACACAATATTTCCACAACAAACTTTATATATAGTACTTACTTTAACTAACAGAAATATACTTATCAAATTACACAAGTAATTATTTCTCATAAAAAGTATATTAGTAATGACAATAATATAATTCTTTATGTGATAAGTATATACTTTTAAGTTTTTTTCTTCATATTTGGTTACTGCCAATTAATTTTGATTCTCATGAGATCTATTAAACTGAAAAAGCGCTTGCTATAAAAAATCTTTTCATTTTTAGAAAAAAAAAAGAAAAAGAAAAAGATGCGTGCATACATATGAAATTTGCAAACTCGAGATTGAGACTATTATGTAAAAATGATGATATTTTATCTATATATTAAGTTAAATCCACGAGGATTTCAATAAGATTTGGAAGTCCACAAGATGATGATTATTGTATATTAGAGTAACTAATTATTGCACAAGCCACTAATTACATTGTAAAGGAAGTAAAGTAGAGTAATAAGGCGATGCATGTGATCCTATGACTTAGCCTCTTTTAACAGACTCCCCGTTTCTATTTATTTGTCATCATTTTAAATTGCATACTTCTAACGAAATTAGTGTTCTCTTAAAGTCAAGTTTTCAATCAATAAATATGAATTAAATTATTTTGATTAATTAATTTGACCAATGAACATGAATTATTTACTTAATTTTTCTATGTTGGTCAAATATATATTTTCAAGACTAACAGGATAAAATAGAAAAAATAATATTGTTTATACATTGAATTTTATGAAAAGACAAAGACGAACGGAAGGAATAAAAGTTTTTTCAAACTATACTGATGAATTCAATATTGATATGCAAAAGTATTATTAATTAATTGATTCTTGAATTTAATGAAAGCTAAAAGCGTTTAAAGTTAAATGTACTTTATGTCAAAATTAAAAATGAAGCCAATAATGCTTATAATTGTTATTATTATGATTTATGATATTTAATTGAATTACCCTATTTTCTTCCCTTTTAAAAACTATTTTAGGATTTCTTTTTTGTCAACTATGAAAAAGTGGACAAGGATTAAGGTGCCATATAAAAAGAAAATTTACACTCTTATGGATCGTTTTCAAACATATGAAAAAAGTGATGTTTACTTGATTCTAATTATAAATAAGTGATGTATTTCTGATTTTAAATAAGTGATGAAAAAAGTAGGCATAAATTCATGTCATTAATCACTTTTAATTTATTTATAATACAAGTTTAATACATATTACAAATAACAATATATTTTTCACATATAGTACAAGTTTTATGATGGATAATACATTTATCACACATATTAATACACTTATAATACAATGTGTTAAATTTTTACCAAACAAACATAATATATTTCAAAAAACAATTATAATTCATATATATTGCATACATAATTCACTTTTTAATACATATGATAGATTTAACATAGTATTGCTATATATTTTATCGGTAACTGATGAGAAAATTAAGTAATCCTTATCTTTTTTGGAAATATTTTCTCCCTTGATTTTCTCCTTTTTGTTATTAAATAATTATATTCTTTAATAAAAATAAATAATAAAAACATAAATAAAATACATAACAAACTAAATTTGGCATTTCTACTAAATATTGAAAGTGTTGCTAATATGCCCTCTTAAATGTTAAAATATTGACATTTTGAAAAAATTTCTTTTTAAATTGATTTAGAAATTTTAGCCAACTCATATTATTTTAAAGCCCACGAACACAATATCTCTCACTCGGAAGAATTAACTTGCATAATTCGAAATCAATTTCTACCACATGCATGGGTTATATTGTAATGTATTATATCGTGTAGTATTTTTTTAAGAAAATTTACATAAATAGATTATAATAAAAATATATTTATCATTTATAGTAATAACATTTTTTTTCACTTAATCACTTTTAATTTATTTATAATACAAGTTTAATACATATTACAAATAACAATTTATTGTTCACATATAGTACAAGTTTTAATGATGGATAATACATTTATCACACATTTTAATACACTTATAATACAATGTGTCAAATTTTTACCAAACAAACATAATATATTTCAAAAAACAATTATAATTCATATATATTGCATACATAATTCACTTGTAATACATATGACAGATTTAACATAGTATTGTTATAAATAATAATAAATAAAAAGTATCGTTAAAATCATTAATTATTTATTAAAATGTATCAATTCATGTATTTTTTTTATGAATATAATATTTGGATTGTGTTCATTCACATAACTTATCTATTTGGGCTTGTCCACCGTTCATGTGGCCCATTACGATCTTGATATTGGGCCTATATGATTGTAAACTTCATGTTGTAATGATCTTAGTTGCTAGGTTTTACATTATTTGAATGACTTTAACAAATAGCCACTTTAACGGCTGTTGATTGAAAACCAACCATCATTTAATTGAAATTATGTCATACTTTTAAGTACACTATATTTAGATGATAACACAACCATCATTATTTAATTGAAATTATGTCATACTTTTAAGTACACTATATTTAGATGATAACACCTTTTCTTATATCAATGGCACATAAAAACGATTCTTCTATATAAATTAGTAACATATATACCTTCACTTCTTGTTGTTCAAGTAAAAAATAAACAATTTGGTTTTGTTTATTTGTATTTTTTAGAAAAAAAAAATCAATTCTGTTGATTTGGTTTTAGTTTAGATTAAAGTTGAACAAAACCAAGTTGGCCAACTCTTTTACTAGCTCTAGATAAAATTTTATTTTCACCAGAAGCGGAGATAGGTGGGGTTCGTGTGTTCGAACGAATTCAGTAGTTTTTCAATAGACTTTGTATTTTTACTAGAAAAATAAATAAATATTTATGTATATTAACTCGTGAACACGGTTTGTGCTAAAATGTGACTATGAAACGCTAGAGTACGTTATATGAAAAATGAACTTTAGCTTAATTGCCGCTAAATATATATTTTTAGTGGCAATTAGCACTCTTAGAATGTGTCCCTAAAGGCTTTCGTGACATTGGATCTAATGACACTTTACTAATGTCGGTAAAGACTTTAGCATTCTTTATTAATGTATCTATGTATCTATTTATTACCGCTAAAAATTTATTTCATTATAGTTTTTGTAAGTTCGGACACCTCTTAATTCGAACAACCATCTATTATAGAATTTCAAACTCTTACTTCTGGCTTCCCATCTTATTTACACCACATGTTTATTCAAATCAATACAACTTCTCATGATCAAGTGGTTTAATAAAGTAAAAAGCATATTAATTTAGTCATGATAAAAAAAAAATTATTTAAACTTACTTGACGTAGATTAATACGGGATAAGTTTTTCTTTGGTCAAGTTAGCTTGTCGAACAAAAGTTCTGTTTCTATTTGATTTCTAACTATTGTTGAAAAGAAAAGGAGAACTTGAATTAGGCAAAAAGTACATAAACATCAACCATTTGGAAGTCAATACATTGCATCCTATCCTTGAAAAGTTCAAATTATAATAATTTCCGACTTTTTTGAATTTGTGAATATATTATTTCTTTCACACGATATTTTTTCTTAAAAAAATACATAAATTATGTATCATATATATAAGTTAGGTGTGTCAAAAAGTTGAAAATATTGAACTGAATCGAATTAATTAATTCTTTAGTTCGATGTCAGTATTATTTTTTTAAAAAATACGATTTAGTGTTCAGTGTAAGGATCTCAGAATTCGATGCACCGAAGGACATAACTTTTGTTATTATTTTTAAAAAATAAAAAATAAATAAACAAATCAAAATAGCAACAAATGTACAATTAATAGTTAACTTCAAATATTAATTTCTAAGAGGACAAATTGTATCTTTATCAATGTACGTTATGTTAAGAACTCATCTTCGTCCTTATTTTTTCTTAAAAAATAATTAAAGACACAATATTTTTGACAAAAATAAATATTGTCTTTTACTAGCACACTAAGTACTCCATAGCGAATGACATCATTCATTAACATACTTTTGAATTTAAGTATCTTATATACTTTGATATTATCCTCATTTTACTTTTTATTTATATTGAAAATTCAATTTGAGAACACCAAATTAAAATAAATTAAAAAAAATTAAATCGAATCAAATTAATCTACTTTAATATATTGTTCATACTTTTATAAAAGCAAAGAACCAAAAGCCTATTCCTTAATTATAAATTAAATTTCAGATAGATAACTATAAATCAGATTAAAGCACAAAGTCTACACAATTTCTATATCGACATAACATTACGTTCTTATCTCTCTCTTTATTTTGTTTTTTGTATAGAAAACAAAGTTAAAAGATAAGGCTGACAAAATGGTTTTAAAAAAGTAAACAATCATTTATTCTGATAAGTTAAATAATACGTGTTGGATTAATGTTTATTATAATGGAACAAGCACTAAAAGACAGATAATCAAAGAGATAAATATATGTCCACGAAAAGATAAATATTCATATTGTCATGAATAGTATTCAATTTATTTGCAACTTTTGACGAGTTTTTTCCCTTTTTGGAAGTTTAAGTTTATTTTGAATTTTAGCGATTTTTTATTGAGCAACTTGTATAAATAGGATTATTAAAGTTGAATAGATATAAGTATTGTTATTTATTAAAAATGATTCTTTAATTGAATATCTAGTATTTGTATTTTCTTTTTAATTATACGGTAATACAATTAAAATAATAGTGAATTAAATAAGGTAACTGAATCCCTTTAATTATGTGCTGAAATTCTCAAATTTTCATTATTACATTAATAACTAATGATTACCTAGTCAATATGTATACTTTCGAATTTCAATTACTTTTTTTTAAAAAATTGAATACGTCGTATACAAATTTTTTATTGTCGCTATTATTCTTGTTCAAACCTAAAGGTATTTCACTTAAATTTCTTTAGTTAAATTGATTTATTGTAATTGTGAAGAATCTTGTTTGTTTCGATTTCAAATACACAATAAACATAATTGTATCTCTAAGATTGCTCAATACAATTGTGTTGATATATCAATACAACTGGACAATCAAGAAGAAAATGATAATGAACTATACTAATATAATTATCCGAATGTACATGTATTTCACTCTATGCAAAAAAAAAAAAAAAGATGTGTTGTATACGTATGCATTCAAATCTATTTAATGTATTAATGTATCCAAATGCACTTGTATTTCTAATTGGACAATCTCAGTGGCGAAGCTAGAAATTTTACGAAGGATGTCCAAATATTACACAGTATTTTTTTCGATGAATAGATGCATTAAAAAAAAATTAAATTGAACTACATAATATTAATTTAATTTTTTTAAGAATAAATGTTTCAAAATTTTAAAAATCAAACTGCATAATATTTAACTTTAATATTTGTTTTTAATTTAATGTAAAGTGAACGAAAAAGCAAAAAAAAAGAAGAAGAGGGGAGCATTAAGCTTAAAACGAAGTCATTTTTATGTTTCAAGATTTCACTAATCTATGGCGATGACAACAATAACGAGATAAGAATAATAAAAGCAAATCAAATGAGGTGATCTTTTGTTCGCTTTTAACGGTTTTAAAAAAAATAGTTTAGAATTTGTTTATTAACTTTAAATTAAATAATACATTTAAGTTTTATTTTATATTTTAATGAGAGGAAATAAAAAGTCAAATTCATTGAAATTCAATTAGCTACTAAACCTAAATTTTTAATTAAGAATTTAATTTAATTAGTTTAGACAACTAAAGAAATAAGTTAATGGATAGTAAAATAAAAGTGTTGTATTTAAAATTTATTTCAAATTTTAATGGGAGGAAATAAAAAGTCAAAATTCAATTAGCTAGTAAACCTAAATTTTTAATGAAGAAAGTAATTTAAGATTAGATAATTAAAAAAATAAGTTAATAAATAATAAAATAAAAGTGTTGTATTTATAAATGCAGTTGGGGATTTAAACCCACGACTTCAAAGTAGGTAGCGGAGCTTTAGACCATTGGACCAAAGCACATCAATCTACTCAGGATGTCCAATTTATTCATTTTTAACGTTATAAGTAGCATTTTACTTGTATATACACTATATTATTTCGGCGAAGGGTGTCCAATTGGACACCATCGGGACACTGTAGTTTTGCCACTGGACAATCCATGAAAAATAACAAGTATTCAAATGTATATGTATTTCCATTGTGTTCAACATTCAAATAAAGTTATATGTGTGTATCAAGAGAATGAAGTGTATTCATGTATTACAACATTTATATCAAAGTGAATTATAACATAATTAAATTATGTATTTGAGTGTCGGTGAAAAATAACTTCTTCAAACAAAACTCTACGAAAATTGAGAAACATATATATATGTATACAAAAATAAACTTCATATAAACGAGAAAAAATACAATTAGAAAATATCCAATGAAGATGATACAAAAATCGTTCATATAATGATGCAAAAGATCTTGATTAGAAGGAAATTGGAGGAAAAAATAATAATAAAAAATACATTAATACATGTATATTGAAAGAGAAAAATATTGAATAATTATTGAATAAGTAGTACTCCCTTTGTACCTATTTAGTTGTCCACTTTAGAAAAAACACACATATTAAGATAACAATAATTAACATAGTAAAATTATAATTTTACCCTTATTAAATATGATTTCAAAAAGATGAATTAAAACTTAGAAATTTTCAAGAGGTTTAAATGAGGGTATAATAGAAATTATTTTTGTCATTTCTTAATTTGTCAAAATGAATAAGTAAATAAGGACATCTAAAAGAGAAAATATGAACAAGTAAATAAGGACAGAGGGAGTAATATTTATTTAAATACATATAATTTTTTTAAAAATATATTAATAATTCATAATTAATTAAGTTTGCTAATTAATATGTAAAAATATCCATATAGCTCGAAAAAAATAAATTGTAGCTAGCTATATACAATAAATATAAATTGATGTACAATAAATATGAATAAGATGGATAGTTATTTCACCGATATTTCTTTTTTAATCATGTTGAATATGAAAAGATTAAATACTTTATTTATTTTCAATTAATATATCTATTTTTAATCAATTTATATTCAATTCAACTTGTTGCTTTCCGATCGACCAAATTCTGTTGCATGTCGTGAAATATTAATTATTTAATTTTGAGTATTTTTATTAAAATTTTTGACAATAATCGCTTTATAGATATTTAATAAAATAGGTATATATTGGATTCTTCTTTGAATTATTTTCAAAATAATGGATGTGTAATGTGTTAGATTTCATTGGAGAACTCAAATTTAGCACATTTTGAAGTTGGCCATTATTGATATATAAACAATAAAATATTATCATTCAAACTACTCGTATTATAATATATAAATTTGGGGGGAAATTTATCCTGTCACGTGTTTATATTTGATTAATACAATTTTTAATTATGATATAATTTAATAAAGTAAAATATATGTTAATTAATTAAGATTAAATAAAATAAACTATAAACTTAAACACATGATATGTATATATTGAATTAGTGCAAAAATCTTTCCTCGTCTCCTGAGCAATTTTAGGAGGCTACACTATATATTTTTGGTGATTAAAAGTAGATTGTATTTGATCAATGAATTTTAATTTTTTTTTGTATAATAAGTAATGTTTAGCTAAATTTTTTCAAAGCATCTTTAAGTGTAATTTTTTTTTCAAAAAAATTTCATTTCAAGAGCACTCTTTTTTTTCCTTAGTTTTTGAAGAACACTCCATGCTACTCCCTAAAAATTTGGCTAAACACCTTATTTTTTAAAAAATAAATATTTATAATTTTTAAAAAATGTAAGATCATACTATTAAACGATATTTATATACATTTAATTAAAATACATAAATTAAAGTTATTATTTTTATTTTGTCATGTTATATGTCAAATCGAATTAAATTATCTTTTTTTTTTAAAATAGGGAGAATAAATACAATAAAATATATAATTTTTGTCTTATTTTCTCTAGATAGTTTTGCCCCATCCACATCTCCAATAATGGACATCATTTAATTTCATCACGTTAACATATTATTTAACATTACTTGTACACAATATCCTCATAGTCCCCACTTCTTTTATCAAATTAAACCAATAAATGCGTATCTATTTAACAAATCACGGGCTTTAACGTTTCTGGTGAATTGTGTCATGATTCATATTAATGGGATAAAATTATCGATAAATTGAACCGATAAAAATGATATTGATTTATTATTATTAAGTTAATGAATTTTTAATGCTTTAAAAAAATTATTTATCAGTTTGGTATTGATTTTTAATGTTGTATTATTGGGTAAATCGATATCCCATTAAGACTAGTAATTTTCTATTTTTACTTGTACATAAATAGTATATATTAATCTCAATACCTTAGTAGTTACTCCCTCCGTCCACTTTTATTTTTCATGTTGTGCTTTTAGAAGTTAATTTGACTAATTTTCAAAGTTAAATTAGATTTATTAATTCAATATCATTTTTAAAAAAAATTAGATATTCAAAAACTATATGAAAAGTAATATAAATTGTTTTTTTTTTTGCATATCAATATGATTTAAAAATACGTATTAAAATGTTAGTCAAAATTTTTATAGTTTGACTCTAAAAATAGAAATCATGACACAGAATAGTCGATGAAGGGAGTACTATGTTTGTTCTTTAGCCTTCAATTCCCATTTTACAATGACTTCGAGTTCACAATATCATATTACAGAAATAGATAAAATCTAAAGTAAGAATTTTTTTCCTTTTAATTTCTTTTGTGTTACACTTGTATAGTTCTGTTTATGTTAGTTATTAATGGTTCTATTTTATGAGCATTAGTAAAGTTATGTTATTGTGTTTTTACATCAAATTTATTAGCAAAGTCATATATTTATTTTGTAAGTATTTTTTTATTGGTTAAATCGAAAACCGAATCGTTAAGGACCAAAACCAATAAATCAAAAATCGATAAAAGAATATCTTATTGCTTTGGTTATTGGTTTACCATATTTAAAAATCAAAAACCGACAAATCAATCCAATAATACATAAAATCGAACCGAACCAACAATACACAACCCTAAATAAAATGAGAAAACAGAGGGGTTCCCTTACTTGATACAATTTCTTATTTTAGCATTTAAACTATATATTCCAAACATTTTAACTTAATGTTTAATTGCAAGAAGAACATCATTGACCACTTTTTCAATGTTCATATAAGATGATCCTGTTGATTTTTTAGCTGAAATTTCAGCTAATTTTTTCCATTCCATTGCCTTTTTCTTCATTTCTTTGCCTTTTTCACCAACCATTAATTCCCTAACAAGGCTTTCCACTTCATCCCTTTTCACATTATTATCAATTTCCATACCAACACCCCATTTAGTCTCACTAAACCAACAATTTGTTTGTTGTTCCGCGAAAAACGGCCAACATAACATAGGCACCCCACTAGTAATGCTTTCCAGAGTCGAATTCCATCCACTGTGAGTCAGAACCCTCCTATAGCCGGATGGTTAAGAACTTCTTCTTGTGAGCACCAACTCGCAAGCATTCCCCTGTTTTTAGTTTCTTCCACGAATTCAGGTGGAAGAATCGATTCATAACCCGATACAATATCAGGTCTTATGATCCATAAAAACTCTAGTTTGCTATTTGCAAGTCCCCAAGCAAATTCAATAAGTTGATCAGGAGTCATAACAGTAATGCTTCCATAGTTTACATAAACAACAGAGTTTGCTTCTTTGGTGTCAAGCCATTGTATACACTCTGGCTCTTCTTTCCACAGGCTCGACCCAAGCCCCTTCAAATTCTCGTCATCAACATGTTTGACGAGTAAATGCAAGGGGCCTATTGGGTAGACAGGTGGAAGGAGAGTCCGGAGTGATTCAAGAACTTCACTCTCCAGTGTCTCGAATGTATTCAGGATAATCGCGGAGGCATTTCTCGCTCTCTCTGTTTCTTGGAGGACAAATTTGAACATGAAATCATCTGAATTTGTAGTTCTCAAGAAAGTTGGAAGATCCCTTAAACGTACATCTTTCATGCCTGGTATGCAATCCAAAGTTGTGTCTAGGTATCCATTTGTCAAGTAACTCACATCTATATAGAAAAGAAGATACAGACGAAATTTATTTCAATTTGAGGCCACTTATTAAAATTTAATTTTATAGAGAACTGTTTATGTATCGTACCTTTAAGCGGAGCATATCCTTTTTCAATAAGAGTGGTATAATGCATGTAACCTAAGAAACCACAAGCACTAGTTGTCCACAACAAAACTTCAGGGACACCAATTTCTTGAGCAGCAGCTAAGGTGAAGCTCATGATACCATCGGAGACGATGCACGTGACAGGTGGCACGTTCGAGGTGTTACTCGTACCATTGAGCTTTGCAAGTAGATCCCTAAAAGGAGCTAAGCAAGTTTCAGTTGTGGATTTACATAGAGAAGGAATGTCTTGTGTTGCATCAGCATCACAAGTTGGGAGTCCATCAGGAATAGTCTCGAATCGGAACGACGATAGGCCGTCGAGGGAATGGGGCCCACGAGACTTAAGAAGACGTCTATGGTTAAATTCAGTGTTGACAAAAGTTATGTGAAAGCCTTTGTGATGAAGAATTTTGGCTAATTTTAACATGGGATTAATATGGCCTTGGGCTGGATATGGTATACAAACTGCATGTGGCTTATTTAATTCAACATTATTTGAACCCATTGTTTCAATTTTTCTAAATAATTTTCTCAAAAAAGAAATGAAATGAAGGATTGTTTTTTGTATGATTTTTGGTGAGGAATATTGAAGAAAGATAGAGCTATTTATATATGAAAAATTACATTAAAATAATGAAAGTACATATGTCAAAAAAGATGAGTCTAGACTGTTATTAAATGGGAAAGTCTACCAAATTTGATTTGAATAGGCTAAAAGGTCGTTTTCGAAGCCAAATATGACTTTACAACTATATTATAATATTATATAAAATCTCTCCGACAAAAATTGTCATGCAACGCATCATAACATAGACCAACCATTCCTTATCATCAATGAGAGATTCTTTACCCCAACATTAGGGAATAAGTCTTAAAGGATCTCACATAATATTGGAACGATACACAAAAGATTAGTGTTATATTCTAGGTGTTTTGATGATCCTCACAAATGCGGGGACCTGGTTCCTGGCAGAGTGGGTACAGTCATAAAAGTTGTCATGTCAGGTATTGGTAAGGCGTCAGTGTACTACACCAATCAAAATGGAGGAGGGTGTTTGTCCAACGGATAATAACTCTTTATGTTTGATACTTTTAGCATGAAAAACACCATATTATATTCATTCATCCAAAGAAGGAAGTCTAACATCAAGCCTTTTCAAGAACTCATATAGAAGTTTGCAAGGGACCTGGTACCCGCAAGACTGCGACGTGAAAAGGACGAAAAGACAACTGTCAGAAAAGTTGTCATCTCTGATGCGGTAGGTGCACAACTTTTCCAACAGCAGGCCTTCAGCCAATGGGATGACTTCAACGAATTTGTGGGAATTTATATTATCTCTTTTCAACACACACAAATTTAAGAATTGGCAAATTAAATTTGAATTTTCTTTGAAAATTCAAAAGCTTGAACAGAAGGCCATTTTCAAGGAAGAACATTCTTCAACTCAACAGAAAGACCTGATAGAGTAAAGAAGAATCTTTGTTGTATTTAGAGCTTTGTGTCTATGTACTTACATTGTAAATCTGTTCCTAATCTATAAAGGATTCAAATATTTATTTTGGTTTGTAAAAGTCTAAATCAGTTAGGGTTAACTGATTTAGTGGGCAACATTGGTTTGTTGCTTAGTCAAATTCTACGTCATCTAGAGTTAGGTGGTTTAGTGGGCGGTGTTGTATCCGCTTAGGCTCTTCAAGTAATAGGTAGATTACTTGATCGTGAGATTAATAACTTTTTCTCACATTGATTGTAACCGGGTTTCGCTTTTGCTTGAGAAGATTAGTGAAGACGGTTGTAAATCCTGTGCAACAGGTCGTGGTTTTACTCCATTGAGTAAGGAGGTTTCCACGTAAATTGCTTGTATAGTGTTCTTTATATTGTTTAATCTTCCGCACTGTTCTTGTTGTGTCAAGGGACCTGGTCCGTTGACTGATAGTGGACACACATATTCCAACAATTAGCATGATGTATGATAGACACAAATGAAAATAGTATGATATCATGCACAAATTTCATATTCAATGAAATTTAAAATTGAAAATTTTGATTAAAATAAAAATATGTTTTATCAATCGTGTATATGATGTGATATGATATGACAAGTAAAATACATAATATAAAAATTATATAGTATATGGTTTGCAACTTTGTTTAATTCAATTCTATACATAATAGGTGAATCTTGGATCAATTTAATTTATGGTCTCTTTTTGATATGATCAATAAGATCTGAGGGTCATTTTATTTGGAAGAAAATGTTTTTATAATGCTGAGAAAATGTTTGTTTATATCATTTTTAAAAAAAATTAGATATTCAAAAACTATATGAAAAGTAATATAAATTGTTTTTTTTTTTGCATATCAATATGATTTAAAAATACGTATTAAAATGTTAGTCAAAATTTTTATAGTTTGACTCTAAAAATAGAAATCATGACACAGAATAGTCGATGAAGGGAGTACTATGTTTGTTCTTTAGCCTTCAATTCCCATTTTACAATGACTTCGAGTTCACAATATCATATTACAGAAATAGATAAAATCTAAAGTAAGAATTTTTTTCCTTTTAATTTCTTTTGTGTTACACTTGTATAGTTCTGTTTATGTTAGTTATTAATGGTTCTATTTTATGAGCATTAGTAAAGTTATGTTATTGTGTTTTTACATCAAATTTATTAGCAAAGTCATATATTTATTTTGTAAGTATTTTTTTATTGGTTAAATCGAAAACCGAATCGTTAAGGACCAAAACCAATAAATCAAAAATCGATAAAAGAATATCTTATTGCTTTGGTTATTGGTTTACCATATTTAAAAATCAAAAACCGACAAATCAATCCAATAATACATAAAATCGAACCGAACCAACAAATACACAACCCTAAATAAAATGAGAAAACAGAGGGGTTCCCTTACTTGATACAATTTCTTATTTTAGCATTTAAACTATATATTCCAAACATTTTAACTTAATGTTTAATTGCAAGAAGAACATCATTGACCACTTTTTCAATGTTCATATAAGATGATCCTGTTGATTTTTTAGCTGAAATTTCAGCTAATTTTTTCCATTCCATTGCCTTTTTCTTCATTTCTTTGCCTTTTTCACCAACCATTAATTCCCTAACAAGGCTTTCCACTTCATCCCTTTTCACATTATTATCAATTTCCATACCAACACCCCATTTAGTCTCACTAAACCAACAATTTGTTTGTTGTTCCGCGAAAAACGGCCAACATAACATAGGCACCCCACTAGTAATGCTTTCCAGAGTCGAATTCCATCCACTGTGAGTCAGGAACCCTCCTATAGCCGGATGGTTAAGAACTTCTTCTTGTGAGCACCAACTCGCAAGCATTCCCCTGTTTTTAGTTTCTTCCACAAATTCAGGTGGAAGAATCGATTCATAACCCGATACAATATCAGGTCTTATGATCCATAAAAACTCTAGTTTGCTATTTGCAAGTCCCCAAGCAAATTCAATAAGTTGATCAGGAGTCATAACAGTAATGCTTCCATAGTTTACATAAACAACAGAGTTTGCTTCTTTGGTGTCAAGCCATTGTATACACTCTGGCTCTTCTTTCCACAGGCTCGACCCAAGCCCCTTCAAATTCTCGTCATCAACATGTTTGACGAGTAAATGCAAGGGGCCTATTGGGTAGACAGGTGGAAGGAGAGTCCGGAGTGATTCAAGAACTTCACTCTCCAGTGTCTCGAATGTATTCAGGATAATCGCGGAGGCATTTCTCGCTCTCTCTGTTTCTTGGAGGACAAATTTGAACATGAAATCATCTGAATTTGTAGTTCTCAAGAAAGTTGGAAGATCCCTTAAACGTACATCTTTCATGCCTGGTATGCAATCCAAAGTTGTGTCTAGGTATCCATTTGTCAAATAACTCACATCTATATAGAAAAGAAGATACAGACGAAATTTATTTCAATTTGAGGCCTCTTATTAAAATTTAATTTTATAGAGAACTGTTTATGTATACGTACCTTTAAGTGGAGCATATCCTTTTTCAATAAGAGTGGTATAATGCATGTAACCTAAGAAACCACAAGCACTAGTTGTCCACAACAAAACTTCAGGGACACCAATTTCTTGAGCAGCAGCTAAGGTGAAGCTCATGATACCATCGGAGACGATGCACGTGACAGGTGGCACGTTCGAGGTGTTACTCGTACCATTGAGCTTTGCAAGTAGATCCCTAAAAGGAGCTAAGCAAGTTTCAGTTGTGGATTTACATAGAGAAGGAATGTCTTGTGTTGCATCAGCATCACAAGTTGGGAGTCCATCAGGAATAGTCTCGAATCGGAACGGCGATAGGCCGTCGAGGGAATGGGGCCCACGAGACTTAAGAAGACGTCTATGGTTAAATTCAGTGTTGACAAAAGTTATGTGAAAGCCTTTGTGATGAAGAATTTTGGCTAATTTTAGCATGGGATTAATATGGCCTTGGGCTGGATATGGTATACAAACTGCATGTGGTTGATTTAATTCAACATTATTTGAACCCATTGTTTCAATTTTTCTAAATAATTTTCTCAAAGAAATGAAATGAAGGATTGTTTTTTGTATGATTTTTGGTGAGGAATATTGAAGAAAGATAGAGCTATTTATATATGAAAAAATTACATTAAAATAATGAAAGTACATATGTCAAAAAAGATGAGTCTAGACTGTTATTAAATGGGAAAGGTCTACCAAATTTGATTTGAATAGGCTAAAAGGTCGTTTTCGAAGTCAAATATGACTTTACAACTATATTATAATATTATATAAAATCTCTCCGACAAAAATTTGTCATGCAACGCATCATAACATAGACCAACCATTCCTTATCATCAATGAGAGATTCTTTACCCCAACATTAGGGAATAAGTCTTAAAGGATCTCACATAATATTGGAACGATACACAAAAGATTAGTGTTATATTCTAGGTGTTTTGATGATCCTCACAAATGCGGGGACCTGGTTCCTGGCAGAGTGGGTACAGTCATAAAAGTTGTCATGTCAGGTATTGGTAAGGCGTCAGTGTACTACACCAATCAAAATGGAGGAGGGTGTTTGTCCAACGGATAATAACTCTTTATGTTTGATACTTTTAGCATGAAAAACACCATATTATATTCATTCATCCAAAGAAGGAAGTCTAACATCAAGCCTTTTCAAGAACTCATATAGAAGTTTGCAAGGGACCTGGTACCCGCAAGACTGCGACGTGAAAAGGACGAAAAGACAACTGTCAGAAAAGTTGTCATCTCTGATGCGGTAGGTGCACAACTTTTCCAACAGCAGGCCTTCAGCCAATGGGATGACTTCAACGAATTTGTGGGAATTTATATTATCTCTTTTCAACACACACAAATTTAAGAATTGGCAAATTAAATTTGAATTTTCTTTGAAAATTCAAAAGCTTGAACAGAAGGCCATTTTCAAGGAAGAACATTCTTCAACTCAACAGAAAGACCTGATAGAGTAAAGAAGAATCTTTGTTGTATTTAGAGCTTTGTGTCTATGTACTTACATTGTAAATCTGTTCCTATCTATAAAGGATTCAAATATTTATTTTGGGTTTGTAAAAGTCTAAATCAGTTAGGGTTAACTGATTTAGTGGGCAACATTGGTTTGTTGCTTAGTCAAATTCTACGTCATCTAGAGTTAGGTGGTTTAGTGGGCGGTGTTGTATCCGCTTAGGCTCTTCAAGTAATAGGTAGATTACTTGATCGTGAGATTAATAACTTTTTCTCACATTGATTGTAACCGGGTTTCGCTTTTGCTTGAGAAGATTAGTGAAGACGGTTGTAAATCCTGTGCAACAGGTCGTGGTTTTACTCCATTGAGTAAGGAGGTTTCCACGTAAATTGCTTGTATAGTGTTCTTTATATTGTTTAATCTTCCGCACTGTTCTTGTTGTGTCAAGGGACCTGGTCCGTTGACTGATAGTGGACACACATATTCCAACAATTAGCATGATGTATGATAGACACAAATGAAAATAGTATGATATCATGCACAAATTTCATATTCAATGAAATTTAAAATTGAAAATTTTGATTAAAATAAAAATATGTTTTATCAATCGTGTATATGATGTGATATGATATGACAAGTAAAATACATAATATAAAAATTATATAGTATATGGTTTGCAACTTTGTTTAATTCAATTCTATACATAATAGGTGAATCTTGGATCAATTTAATTTATGGTCTCTTTTTTGATATGATCAATAAGATCTGAGGGTCATTTTATTTGGAAGAAAATGTTTTTATAATGCTGAGAAAATGTTTGTTTATATCATTTTTAAAAAAAATTGATTTGTTTATGTTATTTTTGTTTGAAAAAAAATACTTTCATATCATTTTTCATTAATTGAATTGACATAAATGAATTAAAAATGTAAAAAATGGTATAAATGAAACAAATTTTTAAGGAATGACATAGATTAATCTTTTATCAAAGTTTGATAATATATTTGAATATTTTTACTTTTCATTTTTTTTAATTAATGAGGTCATTGAACTATAATTACCACGGAAAATGATTTTAAAAAATCAACATATTTTTAGTGAGTAAATAATGACATAGGCGAGTCTTTTTCTCAAAATAAAAAAATACCATAAATAAATTAAACTTTAATAACTTTTCATAGTCCAATAACATATTTAAAATTTTCTCTTCATTTTTTTTATAAATAAGATTCAAAAGACTACATAATTATTTATGCAAAAGACGACAAAAGAAAGAACAAAAATGGAGCCCAAATTTACTCCCATAGAACAATATTGTCCACTATATTATTTGAAATGTTTAACAAAATTTATTCATTTAAATTAATGAATAATTTTATATTTAATTTTTTAATTCATCTTTTATTAATAATTATAGTTATTTTGTATGACGTTCTCATATACATTATATATATTTTTTATATTAAAAGAATAATATTAAGAGTGTACAACTATATTTGAATTGGATTGGTTTTCACTAAAAAAAATCAACCCGACATTATATATATAATTTTTAGTTTTATTAAATGTTTCTTATACTTTTTCATAGTTTTTATCTTTGAATATATTTATTTCATGTTTGAAAGTTAGAATTCTTAATGATCTAATAAATATTATAGTCTATACATGTTGAGAATTATAATAAAGTTTAAATGAAAATCAAATTAATACTAATACAAAAAGAAAATTAATTCTACACTAATAATGACAATAATACTGAATATTTGATTTTTAATTTTACATAGGTTTAGACAATTAAAATACATAATCTACTTTTACTTTTTTTAATATTTAGTCATGTAACTAATACTTATTAAACTTATTTTAGCATGATGTAGTACTTTTAAATTATGATCAATTTCATTATGACTTATTAATTTGTAAAATTTATTTTGCGGAATTTCATTATTATTTTTTGTTGAATATTTGTGTCATTAATCATATCATATATTGTGTTATTTTCTTAAGAAACAACTTATATAATTGTATTTTAATAGGACTAAATAAATATTTGAAGTACAAATAAATTATATAGTTATATAAGTACTTTACCAAAAAATTCAAAAATCCAAAAAACTTAAAATTAAAACCCCCAAATTTTATTATTTGTTTTGATTTATAACTAAAAAATTCAATTCAAATAATTTTAATTTAATATTTAAAAAAATTCAAACCAACAGGATCATACACCCGTCATCTTATTGGACAGACGGAGGGAGTAATAATTGAAGGTCTCATAAATTAATGTCACATGTCCAAAAACCAGCGGAGAGGGAGCTTCCACACAATAATTTGTTACTCCGTCTGGTATTGTTTGTCATAATTTTTATTTTAGAGTCAAATTATAAAAGTTTAGATTAATATTTTAAGATGTATTTTTTTATTATATTAATATGCAAAAAATTGTAATTTATAGTATTTTTCATATAATTTTAGAATATCTAACTTTTTTTGTTTAAAATATCGAATTGATATAATCTAATTTAACTATAAAAATTAGTCAAATTGACTTTTAAAAAGCGCAACATGACAAACAATACCAGACGGAGAAAGTAGTATTAAGTTTTAAATTTTTTTATTTATTAACTATTATGGTTTATAATATTTGATATCATTTTTAAATAATATATATTACTTTATTTGTTCAGATTCATGTGTTACGAAATTTTGAGATCCAATTATATTTAATATATATGTTTTTCCAAAAAAATATAGATTCAATTTTATATATATGTTTTTCCAAAAAAAAAAATATAGATTCAATTTTATATATATATATATATATATATATATATATAGATATAAGTCTTTTCCATTTCATAGTGTAAAATTTTTAAATGCTCACTAACTTTGCTAAACTCATTAATAAATTCAGTTAGAACCTGACTCTAATAGAAAAAATAGACTTTTTCACTTAAATTTCGATTAGTATTTATGTAAAATAGTCTTTTTACAAAAAAAATGATTTGACCACTATTTCGAATAGTATTTAAAGAAAAAATCAATTTTTTCATAAAAAAGAAAAGTATTTATGATTCTACATTTTTCTTAGCACCCCCTTATTTTGCCTTTTTTTCTTTCTGGTTGGTTGACATTGGCTTTCAAACTTTTCATTTTTAATATGTTAATTTAACTTTGATATAGACCATTTAATGTTTCATATTATATTAAATTTATTTTTTGTATTTATATATATTAATAATAAAAGAGACTAGTGTTCAATTTGTGCTCTTCACCTTTTTCTCAATTCAAATTACAGCTAATGTATTCTTAAATTGGTGACTAAAATTGAAACCCATAGTGTTCTATGACACGCAATAATAAAAAACCAACAATTAAATATCAAGGTCATGATAAGGAACGTATCCAACTTTTAATTCGTTCAGATATTTTATTTGACTGTTATAACGAAATATTTTAATAGATAACATATTATATTAATAAAGTTTTTGATTAAAAATATTCAAATATACCTCAACTATGATCCACATTTATTTAAAAGCCGATCGTATCGTTGATTATATGAAAGTTTCATTATCATTGTCCATTATTAATTAAAAGTTTTAAAAACTGGTAATAGTGTTTCACATGTGATACGTTTCAGAAATAATTTGGGGTTTTGGACCATTGCATAATAATTATGGGGCTTTGGACACTCATATATATATTAATAGAGGAGGTATGGGAGGAGTGATAAAGGTGACAGTAATATAATTGATAGAGAAAATGGTCTCAAATCTCGTGATTTATGTTTGAAATTTTAATTTTTATGGGTATTTTATTATCTTTAAATTTTATATTATTTTATTTTTTGTACACTTAAAACGCTGATCTCAACACATATATCAAATAAATATTTCAACGTAAGACGAGTTGGGTCCTCCACTTTTTCAACTCCCGATTCCTGTTTTTCTCCCATTTCCGTGGTAAAAACGTAAAAGACCCTTCCCCCCACAAAAAAAATATCCTTTCTCCTTTCCATCTTATTTTCCATTTGCATATGCATTTCGGTTGATGATCGAAGGATTTTGCTGTGTATTTTCAAACTTTTCGTAGTTTATCAACTGATTAATTAGTAAAACGTTAGTTATTTATCTCTTATTTCGAGTTTATGCTTTATCCCTTGGGGTTTCTAAGTTTTCATTTGTCATTTTTGATGAATTTCGAGAAAATTCAAAATTCAAATTAGAGACCTAACTAAGAAATTAGAATAGATTACAAACCCTAAATTCAAGAATTGAAGTAGAAATGAATATAACAACTAAATCCTACTTGTTTTTTTAGAGAATTGTGAATCTTTTTTATAAAAGGAACAAGAGTTGATGGTGGGGAAGAAGAAATAATGGTTTATTTAATGGTGGGGAAGGTGATCGTTGGAGAAAGACAAAATCTTCGTCAAAATTTAAGGTGTTCTCACCTTCTAACGCGCCTAGAGGAGGTGTTCTCACCTTTTTATAACAGGCCAGCATTTAAGTGTGCAGAAAATAGAGAAATATGAACTTCATGGGTAATAGGACATCGTAAAGTTGAAGTGTGTATTGAAATTTCGGGTATAGATTTGAAAGGCGGGGGATTAAACCATTTTCTCTAATTGATATAATGGTGAAATTGTTTGATCTTAAATTTCGTACTTGAGTTTTCGATATAGAGAAAATTCTATTAAAAACATGACACCTTCAAATAAGCCTTGTTGTGTGATCTGAATTTAATAAAAACTCTAATATAAGCTCCAAATACTTGGTAAAAGATAAAAATCGGTGACTATTGTCTTGGATTCATGGAGTCTATAAATGGAGTTCAATTAGTATTATCTCACATTTTTCAACTAGCACTAATTGAAATTGATGCACATGTAATACTTCGGCCATTGATCATACAATATAAAATTATGATATGATATTATAATATGAAATTATCAGGTGAAAATGAAATTTTGTTTGGACATGCGATATCGATAGGAAACTTTTGTGTTATATATTTTCGGAATATCATAAGAATTTTATAAGTTGTAAAACTATTAAAATAGTCTCAATTGTTTATTCAATCTACAAAATAAACAAAAATTTATAAAATTGCATAATATATTATTACAAAACTATTTATTCTCCACTTAAATAATTGTTTCATCTAATTTTAATTGATCAAACTTTAATCAACAACAAAATATTGAACATAAATTGTACTGTACTAGTCTTTTATATATAGCATGAGCAATCTCCTCACGTTGAACTTGCATTTCTCGATCATATGACCAAGGACGAACCAACATTGTTACTTTGAGGTTTGAGCCATTTGTTGGTCAATATCATCCGCAAATATATTCTCATGCTCATAGACCATAAATATTATATCAGTTTTTTGATATTCTCACCAAATAATTATGTGACATTGTACAAGCTATGACAATTTTCACTTGTGTGTCAATATCATAATCGTTCTTGCCTTTTTTACTTGTGCGCAATTATACATTTTCGGTACATTAATTTCGTGTTAAATCAAACATACTTTAAGTAGTAATTATCAAACTACATCACCAATTTGGTCCTTTTTCATATTAAATTGTTTTATACATTTTCATATGTGTGCGAAAAAAGAAGTCTTTTTTATTATGAAAAAACAAAAAAAAATTTACTCCCTCTGTTCTTATTTGTATTCAGCAAAACAATTCCTACTTTATCATTTATATTCACCAAATTTAAAGTAATATTGAATTTTATGTTGGTGAGAATAATAAATTTTCAAAAGTAATGATGCGATTTTAAATTTTATTTACATATAAAAATAAATTGTTAGTATATGTAAATGTCGGATTGTTTTAACAAAACATAAATTTGTGAGTCATTTTTTGTATTAAGCATAATATGGAATCCAAAATCATAATTTTTGGAGAATATGAAATTTCGTCGTATGATATGAAATCATAAGATAGAATCAACATGAAATCACATGTTAAACACTGATATCTGACGGTGTCGTACAAGAAGGAAAAACAACTGATAAAATTACAAACATTTAACTTAATGTTTGGATACAAGAAGAACATCATTGACCACTTTTTCAATGTTCATATAAGATGATCCTGTTGGTTTTTGAGCTGAAATTTCAGCTAATTTTTTCCATTCCATTGCCTTTTTCTTCATTTCTTTGCCTTTTTCACCAACCATTAATTCCCTAACAAGGCTTTCCACTTCATCCCTTTTCACATTATTATCAATTTCCATTCCGATACCCCATTTAGTCTCACTATACCAACAATTTGTTTGTTGTTCCGCGAAAAACGGCCAACATAACATAGGCACCCCACTAGTAATGCTCTCCAGAGTCGAATTCCATCCACTGTGAGTCAGGAACCCTCCTATAGCCGGATGGTTAAGAACTTCTTCTTGTGAGCACCAACTCGCAAGCATTCCCCTGTTTTTAGTTTCTTCCACGAATTCAGGTGGAAGAATCGATTCATAACCCGATACAATATCGGGTCTTATGATCCATAAAAACTCTTGTTGACTATTTGCAAGTCCCCAAGCAAATTCAATAAGTTGATCAGGAGTCATAACAGTAATACTTCCATAGTTTACATAAACAACAGAGTTTGGTTCTTTGGTGTCGAGCCATTGTAAACACTCTGGCTCTTCTTTCCATAAGCTCGACCCAAGCCCCTTCAAATTCTCGTCATCAACATGTTTGACGAGTAAATGCAAGGGGCCTATTGGGTAGACAGGTGGAAGGAGAGTCCGGAGTGATTCAAGAACTTCACTCTCCAGTGTCTCGAATGTATTCAGGATAATCGCGGAGGCATTTCTCGCTCTCTCTGTTTCTTGGAGAACAAATTTGAACATGAAATCATCTGGATTTGTAGTTCTCAAGAAAGTTGGAAGATCCCTTAAACGTACATCTTTCATGCCTGGTATGCAATCCAAAATTGTCTCTAGGTATCCATTTGTCAAACAACTCACATCTATAACGAAAAAAAAATGATACATACGAAATTTATTTCAATTTGAGGCCTCTTATTAAAATTTAATTTTATAGAGAACTGTTTATGTATACGTACCTTTAAGTGGAATATATCCTTTTTCAATAAGAGTGGTATAATGCATGTAACCTAAGAAACCACAAGCACTAGTTGTCCAAAGCTGAACTTCAGGGACACCAATTTCTTGTGCAGCAGCTAAGGTGAAGCTCATGATACCATCGGAGACGATGCACGTGACAGGTGGCGCGTTCGATGTGTTACTAGTACCATTGAGCTTTGCAAGTAATCCCCTAAAGGGACCTAAACAAGTTTTAGTTGTTGATTCATTTAGAGAAGGTATGTCTTGTGTAGCATCAGCATCAGAAGGTGGGAGTCCATCAGGAATAGTAACGAATCGGAACGACAAAAGGCCGTCGAGCGAATGGGGCCCACGAGACCTAAGAAAACGTCTATGGTTAAATTCAGTGTTAACAAAAGTTATGTGAAAGCCTTTGTGATGAAGAATTTTGGCTAATTTTAACATGGGATTAATATGGCCTTGGGCTGGATATGGTATACAAACTGCATGTGGTTTATTTATTTCAACATTATTTGAACTCATATTTTCGATCTCTCCAAATCAAATAAATAAATTTCTCCTAAGGGAGATGAGATGAAATGAAGGATTTTGGTAAGGAAGATTGAAGAAGATAGATATATTTATGTATGAAAAATATAATTAAAAAAAAAGGTGTAAAAGAAAGATGAGTCCATTATAGCTAATATTATAATAGTATAAATTATTGTCATAATATTATATTGTCATAATATTATATTGTCATAATATTATATTGTCATTCAAATTGCAATGCATCATTGATTCGAACAATCATCCATTGAATATTATTTTTCAGTCAACCTCTTAATTATTTCGAGATTCTAGCTAATCTTTAAAAATTTGTATATATTAAAATTAGAAAATATTAATAAGGTGATTCCAACTTAATTATGAGAGGGTCGTGAGTGGAGGTACCTTATCTTTTAAAATTTATATATATTAAAATTAGAAAATATTAATAAGGTGATTCCAACTTAATTATGAGAGGGTCGTGAGTTTGAGGTATATATGCACTGTTCGTTAGGTTTTAGGTTTTTAAAGGTGTGAATGGAAAATGAAAAATTGTTATTTTTATGAAAAGTTTATGATTTTTATGAAAAAAATTGATTTTTTTTGAAAGGTTATGATATTTCGAAAGATTGTGACTTATTCAAAGCGTTATGACCTTTCCGATAAGGCACAATAAGAATCTTTTTCATACAACTCTTTATTTTCTATAAATTGAGGAATTTTCTCTTATTTTAAAAGAATCAATTTTCTGGACCTCTCCTACTTATTATTACTAATTCTGTAATCTAAGTGTATTTTACTGTAGTTGAGTCGTTCGTTGACACCGTGATTTTAGATATCGATACATCGGTGAGTAAGATCGTTGCGAGGATATATTGAATCAACCTGGATAGTTGAGGGGAATAACTTCCTTAAGAAGATATTGTGTATTCAGTTTGCTCGATTTTGTTTCTTTGAGAAAATTTTTTTATATATGATTTCTAATTTGTTTCTGATTCAATTTTCTCTACAAGTTTTAATTTTATAATTTTGAAAATACTCTTTAAATTTCGTTGTTTCTTACCAAATTCTTCAAAGTTTTGTTCTAAGTATCTTAGAAATACTAGATGAACAACACTGTTTGGATTAAATGGAAAATTAAATTAAAATCTAATTAAATCTTAATTTGGATTGATTTTTTGGATTTTTGGTTTGTATTAATAATTTATTTGGTTGCGTATTTAGATTTTTTTTAAAAAAAAAACCAAAAAATTGAATTTTATATGTATATTTATATATATTGGAGGTTTAGAATTAAGTTGGAGTAATATATTCATTTCCATAAACTATTTAATTTGTCAGAAATGTGTTCAAACTTAATTATAGCTAGTAGGTTAGGTTCATTATTTAATCTTAATAATATTGCATAACAGAGAAGAAAATAATAAACATCAAAATAAACAAAAATTATAAAATTGCATACTATATTATTACAAAACCATTTATTCTCCACTTAAGTAATTGTTTCATCTAATTTTAATTGATCAAACTTTAATCAACATCAAAATATTGAACATAAATTGTACTGTACTAGTCTTTTATATATAGCATGAACAATCTCCTCACATTGAACTTGCATTTCTCGATCGTATGACCAAGGACGAACCAACATTGTTACTTTGAGGTTTGAACCATTTGTTGGTCAATATCATCCGCAACTATATTCTCATGCTCATAGACCATAACTATTATATCAGTTTTTTGGTATTCTCACAAATAATTATGTGACATTGTACAAGCTATGACAATTTTCACTTGTGTGTCAATATCATAATGGATCTTGCCTTGTTTTACTTGTGTGCAATTATACATTCTCAGTGCATTAATTTCGTGTTAAAATCAGACATACTGTAAGTAGTAATTATCAAACATACATCACCAATTTTGTCTTTTTTCATATTAAGTTGTTTTATACATTTTCATATGTGTAGCGAAAAAAAGAAGTCTTTTTATTATCAAAAAAACTAAAAAAAATTTACTCCCTCTGTTCTTAGTTGTATTCAGCAAATCAATTCCTACTTTGTCATTTATATTCACCAAATTTAAAGTAATAATAAATTTTATGTTGGTGACAATAAGGAATTTTAAAAACTAATCATGTGATTATAAATTTTATTACATATGAAATAAATGATTAGCTTATGTAAATATAGAGTTGTTTTAACAAATATAAACTTGTGAGTCATTTATTGAATTAAGCATGATATGGAATCCCAAATCATAATTTTTGGAGAATATGAATTTCATCTTATGATATGAAATCATCATATAGAATCAACATGGAATCACATGTCTAAACGTTGATTTCATCTAGCACAAGAAGGAAAAACAACTGATAAAATTACAAACATTTAACTTAATATTTGGATAAAAGAAGAACATCATTGACCACTTTTTCAATGTTCATATAAGATGATCCTGTTGGTTTTATAGCTGAAATTTCAGCTAATTTTTTCCATTCCATTGCCTTTTTCTTCATTTCTTTGCCTTTTTCACCAACCATTAATTCCCTAACAAGGCTTTCAACTTCATCCCTTTTCACATTATTATCAATTTCCATTCCGATACCCCATTTAGTCTCACTATACCAACAATTTGTTTGTTGTTCCGCGAAAAACGGCCAACATAACATAGGCACCCCACTAGTAATGCTCTCCAGAGTCGAATTCCATCCACTGTGAGTCAGGAACCCTCCTATAGCCGGATGGTTAAGAACTTCTTCTTGTGAGCACCAACTCGCAAGCATTCCCCTGTTTTTAGTTTCTTCCACGAATTCAGGTGGAAGAATCGATTCATAACCCGATACAATATCGGGTCTTATGATCCATAAAAACTCTTGTTGACTATTTGCAAGTCCCCAAGCAAATTCAATAAGTTGATCAGGAGTCATAACAGTAGTAGTTCCATAGTTTACATAAACAACAGAGTTTGGTTCTTTTGTGTCAAGCCATTGTATACACTCTGGCTCTTCTTTCCATAGGCTCGACCCAAGCCCGTTCAAATTCTCGTCATCAACATGTTTGACGAGTAAATGCAAGGGGCCTATTGGGTAGACAGGTGGAAGGAGAGTCTGGAGTGATTCAAGAACTTCACTCTCTAGTGTCTCAAATGTATTCAGGATAATCGCGGAGGCATTTCTCGCTCTCTCTGTTTCTTGGAGAACAAATTTGATCATGAAATCATCTGAATTTGTAGTTCTCAAGAAAGTTGGAAGATCCCTTAAACGTACATCTTTCATGCCTGGTATGCAATCCAAAGTTGTCTCTAGGTATCCATTTGTCAAATAACTCACATCTATATAGAAAGAAAAAATGACACATACGATAAATTTATTTCAATTTGAGGCCTCTTATTAAAATTTAATTTTATAAAGAACTGTTTATGTATACGTACCTTTGAGTGGAGTATATCCTTTTTCAATAAGAGTGGTATAATGCATGTAGCCTAAGAAACCACAAGCACTAGTTGTCCAAAGCTGAACTTCAGGGACAGCCAATTCTTGTGCAGCAGCTAAGGTGAAGCTCATGATACCATCGGAGACGATGCACGTGACAGGTGGCACGTTCGACGTGTTACTCGTACCATTGAGCTTTGCAAGTAGATCCCTAAAAGGAGCTAAACAAGTTTCAGTTGTGGATTTACATAGAGAAGGAATGTCTTGTGTTGCATCAGCATCACGAGGTGGGAGTCCATCAGGAATAGTCTCGAATCGGAACGACGATAGGCCGTCGAGGGAATGCGGCCCACGAGACTTAAGAAGACGTCTATGGATAAATTCAGTGTTGACAAAAGTTATGTGAAAGCCTTTGTGATGAAGAATTTTGGCTAATTTTAACATGGGATTAATATGGCCTTGGGCTGGATATGGTACACAAACTGCATGTGGTTTATTTATTTCAACATTGTTTGAACTCATATTTTCAATCAATCTAAATTAAATAAATAAATTTCTCGTAAGGGAAATGAGATGAAATGAAGGATTTTGGTAAGGAAGATTGAAGAAGATGGATATATTTATGTATGGAAAATATAATAAAACAAAGTGTAAAAAAAACACGAGTCCATTAATTATTACTAATATTATAATAATATAAATTATTGTAATAATATTATATTGATGCGATATAATATTATTGTAATAATTCAAATTGTCATTCAAATTGCAATGCATCATTGATTCGAACAATCAACCGTTGAATATTATATTTTAGTCAACCTCTTAATTATTTCGAGATTCTACCTTATCTTTTAAATTTATATATATTAAAATTAGAAAATATTAATAAGGTGATTCCAACTTAATTATGAGAGGGTCGTGAGTGGAGGTACCTAATCTTTTAAAATTTATATATATTAAAATTAGAAAATATTAATAAGGTGATTCCAACTTAATTATGAGAGGGTCGTGATGGAGGTATATGCAGGGTTTGTTAGATTTTAAAAGGTGTGAATTGAAAATGAAAAGTTGTAATTTTTATGAAAAGTGTATGACTTTTATGAAATTATTTTATTTTTTTAAAAGATTGTGATATTTCCGATAGATCGTGACTTATTCAAAGAGTTATGACCTTTTCGATAAGGCACAATAAGAATCTTTTTCATACTTCTCTTTATTTTCTATAAATTGAGAAATTTTCTCTCATTTTAAAAGAATCAATTTTCTGGACTTCTCCTACTTATTATTACTAAATCTGTAATCTAAGTGTACTTTACTGTAGTTGAGTGGTTCGTTGACACCTTGATTTTAGATACCGATACACCTGTGAGTAAGATCGTTGCGAGGATTTATTGCATTAACCTGGGATAGTTGAGGGGAATAACTTCTTTAAGAAGATATTGTGCATTCAGTTTGCTCGATTTTGTTTCTTTGAGAAATTTTTTTGTATATGATTTCAAATCTGTTCCTGATTCTATTTTTTCTACTAGTTTTAATTTTATAATTTTGAAAATACTCTTTAAACTTTGTTGTTTCTTACCAAATTCTTAAAAGTTTTGTTCTAAGCATCTTCGAAATACTAGATGACCAACACTGTTTGGATTAAATGGAAAATTAAATTAAAATCTAATTAAATCTTAATTTGGATTGGTTTTTTGGATTTTTGGTTTGTATTAATAATTTATTTGATTATTTTTTGTTTGGTTGCGGATTTAGAATATTTTTTTAAAAAAAACCAAAAAATTGAATTTTATATGTACATATATATTGGAGGTTTAGAATTAAGTTGGAGTAATATATTCATTTCTGTAAACTATTTAATTTGTCAAAAACGTGTTCAAACTTAATTATAGCTAGTAGGTTAGGTTGATTATTTAATCTTAATAATATTGCATAACAGAGAAGAAAATAATACTCTTATTTAGTACAAGTTTTATCAACAAGTAAATAAATAATGAACTATTATGCAGTCCTACAGACAAAAACTTATGTCAAGTTATATTATAATCTATATTATACTGATTAGATAAATCTGAAAGAAATATTAAATAGAAATTTTGTCTTTATATGATTTTGAATCATAAAAGAAGGTTGATTAGAAAGAATCTAATAGAAAAAAATTGAGAAAAAAGAGAAGTATAATTTAATAGGCTAATTTTGTCAACTCTAATTAATAACTTCACACTAAAATATATAAATCCATTTCCCCTATTATATCCTTCACTCTTTTTTTCTTTTAGAGCATATGTTCAAAAAGTATAACAATATATATTCATCAGAAAAAATAAAACCTAAACTTACCATGTTACCTTTAGAAAAAATCTAATACTCACAAAAATTTTCATCTTATTTTAAGATTATAAGTATTGAAAGCCTTTAACTTTTTGTCATTTTTAAAATTTATATTTAATTAAATACTGTTACATAAATAAAATTAATAAAATTTAAAAATATTCTATTTTTAGATATTCAAATTATTTATATAAAACGAACAACTATGACATGCGAATTAGATATCATGAAATCATTCCCAGCTAACGTCATTGATCGAATAAATATGCATTTATTAATATCGAAATATCTAATAGGTCAAAAATGTGGGGACTAGAAGGGTATTATCGGTAGGAGTGGTTAGAGAAATGGGCAACTAGGACTAGTTGATATTGAAGAATCGATACATGTCAATATAATGAAAGGGATGGAGAAAAACAAATAATTATATTGTATAAATAAAGACAAAATTATTATTTTTTGTTATATTTTGAATCTCTATAATATGTGTTAGAAGATTAGTTCAGATAAGTTCAAATTTCACACTTTGGAAGTTTAAATTTAGCTTTCGTAATTAAGTTTAAATTATAATTACGTGTATCTTGAAACTTCTTAGTCAAATTACTCTATTATGAAATTGATGATAACTCTTACCAAATTTGTTCCATATCGCGATATTAATGTGTACCAATTATCTTATGAATTGTACTAATTTCAAACGTATGATCTAACTGAGATATAAATATCTTTAATTTACTTTTTTTATTTCCATTTTCCTACGAATAATATTTTTGTCACAGATGAATTTATCTATTGTTATTATTTCTAATATCGCATCTCGAAAAAGAGAAGCTAAAAATTTTCATATGGGAATTTTAAAATTGCTATTATCATTCTGAAAAGAATTATTATATCATATTTTAACATTCAATTAACTCTAATAAAATTGCTCATTTTTTATGGATTAATATTTTCACTGCATAGACATTCGTGATATATTTTAGAGGTAAAGTTTGGTTCCTTTTGTGCTATACCTTTCTAATGGAAATACAATATATCTTGACGATAGCCTATTAATAATAATAAAAAACTACGCAATGATCCTTATGTTCAAATATTGTTTTCATCTTTTCATAATTTTGAGCCGCTTTCGAATATTAGTCCTACATCTTTTCATTTTTAATTGTTATACTTTTCTTTTTTAGAATCAAACGATATTTAAAATTATATTTCATAATTTTTTTTATATAATTTCTAAATATTGTAAAATTTTATTTAAAATATTAAGTTAATATTTAAATTTTATAAATTATTTAAATTAATATTTGAAAAACAACCGGAGGTGTGTGTGGGGAGTAGTTGATGTATACACGCAGCGTCCCCACGAACATGTTGAAAGACAAGTGGAGACAATTTCTATATATCTTGGCCTCAATTTTTGTTTTTCCTCCCTTTTTAAGAAATTAATTTCATGAGAAAAACTAAAACTTTTAGTCTAATTTTAGAAAGAGCTTATTTATATTATCATTTTTAATTAAAATGATATAAGTAAGTTAAATTTTTTACGAATAATATAAATGAATATTTCTCAAAATAATTACATGAATAAGCTTTTTCTCAAATAAAAATAACACAAATAAGCTAAATTTTTACTGAATATCACAAATGAACCTTTTCTCAAAATTTGATAAAATATTTAAACATTTTTCTTTTATTTTATTTACATAATATTTTGAAAAAACTAAAGTTAACGTTGTAAAATTATTGCACATGTTATTCTATTAATAATTTAGTTATTAGATTTTTATCCATATTACATATATTGTTGCTAGGAAGAGTTGTTCAAATAGTTTGTAAACAATCTCCACCTCTATTTTTAAGATTATGAATACTAATTATTATGGAAGAAAAATGATAAAAGTCTCTACTCCGTAAAAAGAAGTCAAAATATTGTTAACACTATTATATCATCATCTTCATAACTTCTACAATGTTTCAAGCCACATCTATGATGCATTGAATGACAAATATTATTACTTAGAGATATGGTATCCTACCAATAATGCATAATAAAACTATATAATATAAGTATAGAATGTCATATTTGACTTTCATACCTACCTTGCAGCCTATCACAAATCAAATTGCAGAGTTTTCCCATTTTATAACACTATTTTGTCTTCATCTTTTTTGGTACCTTACTATCTATAAATATCTCCATTTTCTTCAATCTTCTCATACTAAAAAAAACCTTCATTTCATTTCCCTTTTGAGAAATTTAAATTATGGGTTCAATTAGTACTGAATTAAATAAACCACATGCAGTTTGTATACCATATCCAGCCCAAGGCCATATTAATCCCATGTTAAAATTAGCCAAAATTCTCCATCACAAAGGCTTTCACATAACTTTTGTCAACACTGAATTTAACCATAGACGTCTTCTTAAGTCTCGTGGGCCCCATTCCCTCGACGGTCTATCGTCGTTCCGATTCGAGACTATTCCTGATGGACTCCCAACTTGTGATGCTGATGCAACACAAGACATTCCTTCTCTATGCAAATCCACAACTGAAACTTGTTTAGCTCCTTTTAGAGATCTACTTGCAAAGCTCAATGGCACTAGTAACACCTCGAACGTGCCACCTGTCACGTGCATCGTCTCCGATGGTGTTATGAGCTTTACATTAGCTGCTGCTCAAGAAATTGGTGTCCCTGAAGTTCTGTTTTGGACAACTAGTGCTTGTGGCTTCTTAGGTTACATGCATTATTCCACTGTTATCGAAAAAGGATATGCTCCACTTAAAGGTAATGTTATAAACACCGAGCAGCTCAGTAAACTTTAATATTAATAAGAGGCCTAAGATTTGAATATGATATTATTGATGTATTGCACTAAATTTACGTTACGTATCAAAATGAAAAGAAATTAGATGTTTTTGATGTTTTAACCGTTTTTTTTTTCTTTTTCGATTTTTGGATTATTGTAGATGAAAGTTACTTTACAAATGGACATGTAGAGAAGCCATTGGATTTTATACCAGGGATGAAAGATGTACGTTTAAGGGATCTTCCAAGTTTTTTGAGAACTACGAATCCAGAGGAATATATGATTAAATTTGTTCTTCAAGAAACAGAGAGAGCGAAAAATGCCTCCGCGATTATTCTAAATACATTTGAGACACTAGAGAGTGAAGTTCTTGAATCACTCCGGACTCTCCTTCCACCTGTCTACCCAATAGGCCCCTTGCATTTACTCGTCAAACATGTTGACGACGAGAATTTGAAGGGGCTTGGGTCGAGCTTATGGAAAGAAGAGCCGGAGTGTTTACAATGGCTCGACACCAAAGAACCAAACTCTGTTGTTTATGTAAACTATGGAAGTATTACTGTTATGACTCCTGATCAACTTATTGAATTTGCTTGGGGACTTGCAAATAGTCAACAAGAGTTTTTATGGATCATAAGACCCGATATTGTATCGGGTTATGAATCGATTCTTCCACCTGAATTCGTGGAAGAAACTAAAAACAGGGGAATGCTTGCGAGTTGGTGCTCACAAGAAGAAGTTCTTAACCATCCGGCTATAGGAGGGTTCCTGACTCACAGTGGATGGAATTCGACTCTGGAGAGCATTACTAGTGGGGTGCCTATGTTATGTTGGCCGTTTTTCGCGGAACAACAAACAAATTGTTGGTTTAGTGAGACTAAATGGGGTGTTGGTATGGAAATTGATAATAATGTGAAAAGGGATGAAGTGGAAAGCCTTGTTAGGGAATTAATGGTTGGTGAAAAAGGCAAAGAAATGAAGAAAAAGGCAATGGAATGGAAAAAATTAGCTGAAATTTCAGCTCAGAAATCAACAGGATCATCTTATGGGAACATTGACAAAGTGATCAATGATGTTCTTCTTGCATCCAAACATTAAGTTTATTATATGTTTTTAATTTTATTTTCTTTAATGTGTTCTTGTAATAAGAGTTGGTCATACTTTAGTTCGTTTTCATAATAATAACGGCAATTTAAATAAAATATGTATTTATGATGTATTTAACATCGTAAGTATTTAATACATATATTTTAAAAAAAATTGCGTTGAATAAATATTGTTACGTAAATGTGACCGACATAATTCCAGAGTGTCATTTAAATTATTTATGGAGAGTTGGGTGAATCGCATTTATATCTGGATCGTGGAGCCAATCCCAGCAAACATCAACGCCCATTCTATTATTTGTTTGGTGAAATTGACAACACATATACTAATAAAATAAAATAAAATAAAATATGAAAGTAAAATAAAATATTTAATACATCAACATTTAAATTGATAATAATAAATAATATTTATCGTTTTTAATTATTTATCCATTTTTGAATTGACACACCTGTTAAATATGAAATAAGTGAAATAAAAAATTAGAAATAATGAGTATTATTTATCGTAATAGTTTACATAGCGAATTTATTATTTTACCACCACTAATTATGAAGTGAGTAAATTAAAAATCAAAATATTTAAATTTTTTTATCTTTTCCAAAATAATTAGTTAATCATATAAAAGATAAACAAATTTGTCCTTTTTTAATTTATTAAAATAAATATGTATTAGAGACAACTAAAAAAAAAATTAAAAATTAAAAAAATATTATATAAAAAAAGCTAGAAATCTCGATACAGATTCAACAAAACTCATATTAAAATGAGATTACTATTCATGTGCCTCGAAGTAATCGCTATTTTCCAATAAGTCCAACGTATTCGTGATTTTATAGGAACGAAAGAAGTTAAGTCGGCATATTCAACTACTAATAAATCTACTATTCTTATATATTATTTCTTAATTCTTATTTACTTGTTTATATTTTTCTAATATATATTTTATTTATTTATTTATATCTATTTTTATTTATTTGTCCATTTTAACTAATTAAAAAAGGATAATAATTTTTTTCCTAATATATGTCCTTATTTATTTCTAGAAAAATTCTAGTACTACTAAATTGTAATACATGTTTTTTGAAATCAAAAAATACAATTTATTATAATTGGAGAGTACAATCTTTTAAGTTAAAGATAAAATTGTAATTAACATATGATAATGTGTGTCACTTCTAAAGTGGACAACTAAATAGGGACAAAGAGAGTATTAATATAAGAAAAGTTACAATACACTTTTTTTTTCTTTTTGTCTAATAATAATTATTTATAATTAATTTAACAAATAATATAGATAATTTTAATATATTATTCTTTTGACTTTATTAAATTTAACATTTATTAAATGATGTACAAATATTTGATAGCAAAGAATAAAATGGATAAAAAATAAATAAATTATCTCTTGATCTTTTAAAATCGAACAAATAAATGATTATTTTTTAATATAGTACAATTTACTATTGAACGGATTGTATTAACTATATTAAAACGGAGTTGGTGAAATAATATGTCACGTGATATTGGGCTCAACAAAATATCACATTCACGTTACATATTCAAAAAGGAGTATCTTTCACTTTTTTCATGATATATTTTTTTATTCTCGCAAAACACAAACAACTTGATAATACTTTATAATATAATTTGAAAGCCCTTTTTATGTTTAATTTTGTATTAAGTTAAAATTTGGCACCTAAATTGAAATTAAAGGAAAAGTCTCCACTTTATAAGTTTCATGAATATCAATGATCTTTTTGCATTTTCTTTTACTTGGAATTTGATACTTGGTTTGAGTTTTAATTAATTTGAATCTATTTATACCAAAAGAAAAAAACTCCACTTTAATGATAAATATATATATATTTTTTTTATTAAAGGTTATATTTTATTTTCGAATTACATACAAAAATGATGTTAGTATTTTTGTTACTATTTAGAAAAACAAGTCGGCATGCATATGGATGCAGAGATCGGCAATGGACTCCATTTTTGTTCGTATAGACCAAAATGTTGTGCCGCATTTAGATAATATGCGTATTTATTAAAATCGGATTAAATTTAAATATACATCAAAAAAAATTGTACTTGTGCCTGTCATTTTCTTTTGCATTATCTCGAAGGAAACATAAACTATTTGTTTTATTTTCAATCTAACAACCTATAAATAAACAGATTGAAATCAAGATGACCACTATCACTATAGTATAGACGGAAAGTAATTATATATTTAATTTGTAGCGTGTTCTAAGTAAAATATGTTTCTAAATAATTTAGTGTATTTTAAGCAAAATATGTTTCTTTATTTTTAAATCATAATCTTTTATTCTTGAAAAAGAGATTGGAGAATATAATCCTAATAACTCAAAGGATTTGACTATTTGAATTTTCACCTTATTGGTGAAGGTTTAATTTTTCACCTTATAATCTCGTACCCATTTCTCACCCCGAGATTTGCAAGAAAAAAAATTGAACTTATATTTTATTGACAGGCAATTGATTTTTCACCTTGTAATTTCTTTTCCCATTTACTATTTCTCGGTAACAAATTTGCAAAAAAAAAAGGTCAAGTGTCACGCACTTAGGGGTCGTTTAGTGGGAACGAGATTATTTATCATGTGATAAGTTATCCATCATGTATATGAGATAACTCATTAATTTTATCACTATAATATAAATAGTGAGATAAATTATTTCAAACAGGACAATCAAACAAGACACAATAATTATATGAGAAAATATTTCAAATCCTTCTAAACTTGACATCAAAACTCACTTTAGTACTTTAACTTATTTTTTTTTAGTCTCAGTGGCACTTAGTCAATAAATATTCAATCTATACGAGAAAGGAACTATTCAAGCTCTTTATAAAAATGGTCTTTTACAAGTACGAGACTTTGCTACATTTACATATTCATGCTTTATTAGGAACTATTCAAGCTCTTTATAAAAATGGTCTTATACAAGTACGGGACTTTGCTACATTTACATATTCATGCTTTATTTTTATATTATTGACATTTATAAGCTTTCGTTTGAACGTATTTCACGTGATATCAAGTTTAATTTCAAATCAACATTTAAACATTTCGATCACGACAAAAACGAGCCATTTTTAAGGTTAAACGAGCCCCGGAGTAGGCAAACCCTTAATTTTATAGATTTTCCTTTGATATAGTTCACCATCTTTTTTGGTGATTCGAAATTCCAACGTCATTTTTACCGAAATTTTTCGTGGACGTCCATTAATACCTTAGATATGGAGCCAGTTGACCTTGGCCAAGAAAGCCCATTTTCAAGGTCAGTGAGCTAGGAGGAGACAAACCTCCTATTTTACCGATTTTCGTGTGCTATAGTTCACCATATTTTTTGGTGATCTTTAATTTCTATGTCATTTTTATCAATTTTTTTATGTATGTCCATAAGACCTTAGTTATGGAGACAATTAGCTAGCTGTGACAGTCAAAATGACCCATTTACAAGGTCAAACAAGCCTCGGAGTAGGCGAATCCCCCATTTTGTCAATTTTTGCGTGCTACCGTTCACCATTTTTTTTGATGATCCAGAATTCTAGTATCATTTTTATTAAAATTATTCATTGACGTGCGTTAAGACATTAGCTATAGAGCCAATTTTGCTGTTTTTCGTGTGCTATAGCCACTCATTTTCAAGGTCAAACGAGTCCCGGATCAGGTAAACCCCTTGTTTTGCTGCTTTTCATGTGCTATATCTATGATCTTTTTTTGTGATCCAAAATTTCGACGTCTTTTTTGCCCAAATTTTTTGTGGACGTTCGTTAAGACGTTAGTTATTGAGCCAATTGACGTACTGGTCAAAACAATCTATGTTGAAGGTCAAAAAAGCCCCGAAGTAGGTTAACCTTTTTTTAAAAATTTTCGCACGTTATAGTCCATGAATTTTGGGTCATTTAGAATTTCTACGTGTTTTTTGCCAAGATTTTTCGTGACATCCGTTAAGATGTTAGCTATGGAGCTAGTTGGCCCTGACGGGAAAAATGGTCCATTTTCAAGGTCAAACAAGCCCTGAAGCACGTATACCTCATTTTTCCAATTTTCGTTTACTATAATTCATGAAATTTTGGTGATCACGAATTCTAACGTTAATTTTATCAAAATATTTCGTGGACGTCCATTAAGACGTTATCTTTGGAGCAAGTTGGCCCTGACGACCAATACAGACCATTTTGAAGGTCAAACAAGTCCCGGAGCTGGTAAACCCCTAATTTTGTCGATTTTCATGTGCTATAGTCCACGATCTTTTTTGGTGATCTATAAATTTTGACGTCTTTTTAGATAAAAATTTTGTAGACATTTGTTAAGATGTTATCTATGAATCATGTTAGCCCTGAAGCCAAAACGACCCATTAAGAAGGTCAAACCAACCCTAAACTTTTGATGATTTTTGTGTGCTATAGTCCATTGATTTTTGGTGATCTGAAATTCCAACATCTTTTTTGCCCAAATTTGTCATGGACGTCTATTAAGACGTTAACTATGTAGTCAGTTGGCCTTCACGAAAAAATGGCTCATTTTCAAGTTAAACCTAGTCCCGAAAAAGATATACCTTATTTTACCAATTTTCGTATACTATAGGCCATGGATTTTTGGTGATTCAGAATTTCGACTTAGTTTTTCTCCAAAATTTTCGTAGATGTCCATTAAGACGTTATCTATGGAGTCAATTAACCTTGATAGTCAAACGACCCATTTTTCAAAGTCAAACGAGCCCTGAAGCAGGTAAACCCCCATTTTGCTGATTTTCTTGTGTTATTGTCTATAGATTTTTGGTGATTTGGAATTCTGACATCTTTTTTGTCAAATTCTTATGGATATGTGTTAAGACTTTAGTTATTGAGTCAGACGACACTGATGGCCAAAACGGCTCATATTCAAGGTCAAACGAGCCTCAAAGCAAGTATACCCCGTTTTGTCAATTTGTGTGAACTATAGTCCATGGTTTTTTGGTGATTCAGAATTTTGACGTGATTTTTGCCCAAAATTTTCAAGAACGTTCGTTAAGAGGTAATCAATGGAGTCAATTGTCCATAACAGCCAAAATGATCATTTGGAAGGTCAAACAAGCCTTGGTATAGGTAAACCTCTCATTTTATAGATTTTTGTGTGCTATAGTTCACAATTATTTTCGATGATCAAGAATTGTGATGTATTTTTTGACCAAATATTGGTGGATGTTGTTTACGATGTTAACTATGGAACTAGTTGGCCTGCGATCAAAATGACTCATTTTTAAGGTCAAATGAGCCCTGAAGCAGGTAAATCCCCCAAATTTTCAATTTTCATGTACTATAGTCCATGATTATTAGTGATTCGAAATTACAACGTCTTTTTGCCCAAAAATTTCACGGGCATCTGTTAAGACGTTAGCTATGGATCCAATTTGTCCTGACAGCTAAACCAACTCATTTTCAAGGTGAAACGAGCCCTGAAGCAGGTATACCCTATTTTGTCAATTTTCGTGTACTATATAGTCTATGAGTTTTTTGTGATTCAAAATTCCAACGTTTTTTTGTCCAAATTTTTTGTGGACGTCCGTTAAGATGTTATCGATGGAGCAAGTTGGCCCAGACAGCCAAAACAAACCATTTTGAAGGTCAAACAAGCCTCGGAGTAGGTAAACCCCTAATTTTGTCAATTTTCGAGTTTATAGTCAACGGTTTTTTTTTGTGATCAAGAATTTTGACATTTTTTTAAATACTTTCGTGGATGTTTGTTAAGACGTAGTTATGGAGCAAGTTGACTATAACAGTAAACCCCAAAGCAGGTCAACCCCTATTTTGTCAATTTCCGTGTGCTATAGTTCATGAATTTTTTGTGATCCAACATTCAAGAGTTTTTTCGCTCAAATTTTCCGTGGATATCCCATAAGACGTTAGCTATGGAGCTAATTGTCCCTGAAGGCTAAAACAACCTATTTTCAAGGTCAAATGATCCCCCAAGCAGGTAAACTTCACTTTGCCGATTTTCTTGTTCTATAGACAATGATTTTTTGTTGTGATCCAGAAATTTGACATTTTTTTTGTTCAAACCTTTTGTAGACGTCCGCTAAGACGTTAACTATGGAGTCAATTGGTCCTAACGGTCAAAACGATCCATTTTGAAAGGTCAAACGAGCTCCAAAGCAGGTAAACCCAATTTTGCCAATTTTCATGTGTTATAGTCCATGGATTTTTGGTGATTTAAAATTCCGACGTCTTTTTTGCCAAACTTTTTGTGGACGTCCGTTAAGACGTTAGATATGGAGCCATTTGGCCATGACTGTCAAACAAGCCCGAAGCAGGTATACCCTATTTTTCTTATTCGTGTATTGTTGTCCATGAATTTTTGGTGACTTGAAATTACAACTTTTTTTGTCCAAATTTTTCGTAGATGTTTTTTAAGACATCATCTATGGAGTCAGTTGACTCTAATGGCCTAAACGAACCATTTTAAAAGTCAAATGATCCCATGAGCAGGTAAGCCCCTCATTTTGTCAATTTTCGTATGCTATAGTCCACAATTTTTTTTGGTGATTCAAAATTCTGATGTCTTTTTTACCTAAATTTTTTGTGGACATTCGTTAAGATGTTCGCTATGGAGCCACTTGGCCCTGACGGCCAAAGCGATCTAATTCGGGTCAACGAGCCCCAAAGCAGATAAACCCTTAATTTTATCTATTTTTTGTGTGTTATAATACATGAATTTTTGGTGATCCAGAATTTGACGTCCTTTTCGCCCAAATTTTTTGTGGACGTCTGTTACTTGTTGGCCCTGACAATCAAAATGACCCATTTTCAAGATGAAACGAGCTCTGAAGCAAGTATACTCCATTTTGTCAAAAAATTTGTACTATTTTAGTCAATTGATTTTTGGTGATCTAGAATTTCGACGTCTTGTTTGCCCAAATTTTTCGTGAACGTCCATTAAGATGTTATCAAATGAGTCCCGGAGAAGGTAAACCCCTAATTTTACCGATTTTCGTGTGCTATAGTTCACAATCTTTTTATATGATTCAGAATTTTGATTTTTTTTGTCCAAATTTCTTGTGGACAACTGTTAAGACGTTAGCTATGGAGAGCCAGATAGACTTGACGGTCAAAACGGACCATTTTGAAGGTCAAACGATCCCCGAAGCAGGTAAACCCTCTATTTTATGATTTTCGTGTGCTATATACTTCATAGATTTTTATTGATCCAAATTTTCGACGTCTTTTTTGTCCATATTTTTCGTGGGCGTCCGTTAAGATGTTAGTATGGAGTCAGTTGACCCTGACGGCCAAAGCGATCCATATTCAAGGTCAAACGAGTCCCAAAGCAGGTATACCCCAATTTGCCGATTTTTGTGTACTATATTCATGAATTTTTGGTCATCCTGAATTCCGACGGTTTTTTTTGTCCAAGTTTTTCGTGAATATCCGTTAATTTTTAACAAAATTTTAACTTTACTATTGATGAGTAGAAACAAGTAATATTATCACATATATTTTTGTTAAGCAACGTAGTAATTTTGATGAACTATTTATGATCATTGTCCTAAATTATGAATGAATTTGTAAAATATTATTTTAGTGGGAGATATGAGATATGCCACATAGAGCATAAACTTTATAGGTCTTCTGTAAAACGGGGAAAAACTATTTTGCTTATGGCAATTGACTAGGAAAAAACTGAAAATAAATCATATTAAATCTGAATTTTCCACCTGATTTTGAAACAAAACACAAGAAAGTATTACTAGCTCTTCCTTGTTTTCAAATTCAAATGAGACCAAATTTATTTGAAGTGATTTCTTGTTTAGTTTTGATGAATCAATTTAGGGTGTGTTTGGTATGAAGGAAAATGTTTTCCATGGAAAATGTTTTCCTGAAAAACAAGTAGATTTTGGACTTATTTTCTCATGTTTGGTTGGTGAATAGAAAATATTTTCTAGAAATGATTTTTAGTGTTTGATTTATGAATGAAAATGTTTTTGAGAAACATCTTTTATTTTTACTAGAGTGAAAACTAATTTATGAAATTGAAAATATTTTTTAGAAACAAGTTTTTTTTTGGGGTGGGGGGTGGGGGTGGGGGGAGGGGCAAGGGTTAGGTGAAAAAATAAAATTCTGAAGTTGAAAATATTTTTTAAAAATAAAATTAATTTTGAATAGAAAATATTTTCTAGAAATGATTTTTGGTGTTTGATTTATGAATGAAAATGTTTTTGAGAAACATCTTTTATTTTTACTAGAGTGGAAAATAATTTATGAAATTGAAAATATTTTTTAGAAACAAGTTTTTTCTTGGGGTGGGGTGGGGTGGGGTGGGGTGGGTGGGGGGAGGGGCTGGCGGGGGTGGGCAGGGGTTAGATGAAAAAATAAATTTTTGAAGTTGAAAACATTTTTTAAAAATAAAATTAATTTTTTTTGAGGGGGGTAAGGGGGCTGGTAGGAGCGTGGGGAGGGGGGCTGGCACTACCGGGGGGAGGGAAGGAGGTAGGAGTTTTTATATAAAAATATTTTAAAAAACAAACTCAAATTTTTTGAGAGGGGAGGGGGTGGGGGGCTAGCCAGTAGTAGGTGGTGGGATTGGGGGTCAGGGATCCGGTGAAAAATATATATTTGGAAATTGAAAATATTTTTAAAACTGATTTTTTTGCCCAAAAAATGTAATTTAAAGTTGGAGAAGAATTTTGAAAAATGTTTTCTTTAATTTTTGAAGGGAAGTCATTTTCCTTAATTTTAAGAAAATGAGTCGATTTAGAAAACATTTTCCAAGACATTTGTCCCAGCCAAACATGAGAAAATTGGAAAACATTTTTCAGAAAATGTTTTCCTTCATACCAAACATACTCTTAATGTTTGATATTTATATTGAAATCTGAATAATTTAAATTTGTGCCGACAGACAGGACTCATTCAAAACTAGCGTTTTTCATCAAAGATTTTTCATATTCAAAACTCAAAATTCTAACGATCTCATCCGCGACAATTGATGATCCTCAAGTGAGTTTGCACCAACATAAAAGAAAATGACATTTGTTGGAAAAAACAACAACAGTATATCTGATCTCTTTGATTTGATTTTAAGTTATAAAAACGTGTTTCATTTTGAATTAAAAATAATAACAAAGTGTTGAACACAACCTAGGTAAGTACAAAATCGATTTGGGTTCAAATGTGATATTAATATATTTAGCATATTGTTTTAATTTATTCACACGATATTTCTTCAAGTTATCATTGTTTTAATTTAGTCACACGATTTTTTTCCTTCCATCATTTGCGATGACTATTATAGTGGAATATTGAGACATGAGATAATTTAAATTGACTTATTTAACTTGCTTTTAAAATCATGTCTTATGATAAAGTGGACTAGGAATAATTGATGATATTTAATAGTAATTGAAAAGTAATATGTTATAACATGTTAGATTATATTTGTTCATTTTAATGTGAATTTAAATTCTACAATTGAAGGTGTAAACATTATTTACAGATAGATCACTTATTTTATTATAAAGAGTAATTTATAAATATGACTATATTTATAGGGTTATTAAAGTTCAATAATTATAAATATGTTATTTACTAAAAATGACTATGCTTTATGTCAATTTCTAGTAGCATGTTTGTATTAATTTTTTTTATTTTGTTGTTATTATTATTATTATTTATACAATGCACTAAATAAGGTATAATATGTTACGATAACTTCCAAGTACCAACCATTTATTCTGTTCCTAAATAACTGAAATTTCTATTATTAAATTACCAACTAATAATTATATATTGTATGCACATATGATTGGTTCAAATAATACAAAAGGTAGTATTTATATTCCTAAATATAATACATTCACTAAATACTAATCATAAAGGTATTCATAAAATTTTGAATATAAAAGTTTATTCATGTCTTTTGTATTTTTGCATATGTTTTTTATTTTTTTATTGATTATACACTAATACAGTTGTAATTATAATAACTAAATAAGAAAAATGTATTACTTGTACAATTAGCATATGAATACTTTGAATTCAAATTGGTGTTTCTATTCATAAAACTTAAAGTATTAATATATCAAGGATACAAGTATTTATAAAAATTTAATGTATTAATACATCAAATAAGGTAAAGTAGTACAATTTTAGCATATGAATACAACAATTTGAAAAATGATTACACTATTGTTAATAAAAAAAATGATATACCAATATGCTATAATATGAATACACTGTTGTTAAATAAGAAAATGGAAAAACAATAGAATGTGTATGTATCAAAGTGTGTAAGTATTCGACTATATAAAAAATTAAAAAAAAAACCAACAAAACGTCAATCTATTTTTTGTGAAGTTTTCTGTAATACTTGAGGCTTGACGTTAGCTTAGGTATTTATTTATAAAAATATAGTATTGATGTATCCAACTATACTTGTATTGCCTAATCAAATTGGATAAAATACTTATGTATCCAAATATATTTGTATTTACAAATCACCATTTTATTAATATTACAATACAAATCTATGTATATAAGTATTATTAAATATAAACATTTGACATTTGATTGAATCACAAATATGAGTATAAATATAAGTATAATGAATTGAACCACAAAAATCACTCCTACAATCATACTAAAGGATCTTGAATTGGAAGGAATTGGGAGGAAAATACAAAAAAGAACATGTAATATAAGGATATTGATGAAAGAAAAGATATGAATACATAATAAATTATGAGTTTAATAATAATTTTCCTATTTATTATTATTTATATCAAACATAAAAAAAACTGATTATTATTGTACAATTAAATTGCTATTTATTGTATAGTTATAGTCATATAAGATAAAAAAATTAAACTATAGCTATATTATTTAAATATATATTAAAGTTTGCATATTATGTAGTTTTTTCAATAATAAATCCCTTTGATAAGCCTTAATTACTAATCTGATAAAAAAAACTTTTATAATAACCTACCCTGCATAACCCAAATTATTCTACCAGACTCCTGTGGCCCATTTGTTAATATTGGTTTAGGCCCATTCATAACATTAATTATACAAAAAATTGGTTGTTTCATAAAAATAATTTTGTGCTTGTTTGTTAACTAGTTAGGAAAAATATTATATATACATTAGATTTTGTATGAATAATATATCATATTTGATAGTTGGTTAGGACAATATTTTAAAATTAAACGATGTTTGATTTGTAATTTAAAGACACACATAACTACTACACCTAATTCTCTGTATAATGTTACGTAGAATAGAAGATGAGATTGTTAATATATGAATATCTAAATCATGCAAGATGAATCATTGCATAGAATAATACATACTCTCCTCAAAATTAATTCATGAATTATTAATACCTGCGTAATTCTACGTATCAAATGACCATTTATTTGGTAATATTAATAATAGCAGAATTAAAAGTATCAAAGGGGTGGTGGCGCAGTTGGCTAGCGCGTAGGTCTCATAGCTTCTGAGTAATCCTGAGGTCGAGAGTTCGAGCCTCTCTCACCCCATTAAACTTTTTTTAGTTTTTTTTTTTTTAAAATAATAACATCGAACATTATTCTATTTATTAATAAAATAAAATTTTGAGATCGACATCTGAATTATATTCTTCATGTTGTATTCAAATTGAATGATTTTACGAAAATAAATCGATACTTCCATATATTATAAGAATTTTTAGAGGTTTTTCTTTTCCACTTAATCGTAATAGACTTTTTCTAATACTAAGACTTCTTCAAAATATATTTATATCTTCCAACAAGTGCCGGCTTGGAACAAACAATAGAATTACACAATTTTTTAATAAAATATTTGTCCTTATAAGAATAGATTTTGTAATAAATATTTGTCCTTATAAGAATAAAAACAAAATGTAACATCATTAAAATTCGGCACACAATATTTTAAAACATTAAGAATGGTTCCCAAAAGTATCTTTAAGTTCATCTTTACGCAACACTGTAATCGATCAGAGGCGAAGTCAGAATTTTAACTTTATGAGTTTCAATTTTATAACGATGATTTCAAATATTGATAACTAAATTCTAAACGCAATATTTATACAAATTTAATAAATTTCTTAATACAAATATACTATTATATTTGACAAAAGTTACCGAGTGCTACTATATTTTTTTTAATAAACTGTCATATCAAGAATTATATCTAGGGATAATATCTTTGTGCCTAGTCAAATTCCACACACTATAAAGAGCCAAGAGTAATATTGGTAATAACTAATAAGCTACCCTTAAACTTGAAATAAATGGCCAGCATAACTTCTATAATCTCTACAAATTCATCTAAAAATGGAATATTTGCTGATTTTTCAAGCATTGAAGAAGGAAAACATGGAACTATTCAGAGTCCTTTCCTATCTGCTTTCCAAAAGGTAGCTATGTATAATTATAAAGTACATTTATAAGTACATTTATTTTGAACTCACTGACTCTAGATTACGTATTTGCCTCTATCTACTAGCTCATGTTATGTTGGTCACGATGTACGAATAGGTAGAGTGTATGAACGTATAGATTAAAACATTTATGTATAATTTATGAAGTACATTCATTCTGAACTCACCGACTCTCCTCTGCCTACAAGTTCATGTTATGTTGGTCACGGTGAACTCATAGGCAGAGTATGTACGAACGTATCAATTAAAACATATATCTATAAAGTACATTCTTTTGAACTTATTGACTCTAGATTACGTATTTTCCTCTGCCTACAAGCTCTTGTTGGATTCATTTTTAGTCGGAAAATTAGTAGATTCTGAACTCATTGACTCTAGATTCTGTATTCGGTTCTGCCTACAAGCTCTTGTTATAATGTTTGCTAGTAACAATTTGTTTCATTTCATGTTTAATCGCGCCATTATGCAGATTATAGCTGAGCTGGTGGGAACCTATATTTTCATATTTGTGGGTTGTGGATCAGCTCTTGTTGATAGAGAAAGGACACTAACTATTGTTGGTATAGCATTGGCATGGGGTTTATCATTGATGGCTCTAATATACACTCTAGGTCATGTTTCTGGCGCCCATTTCAACCCCGCGGTCACCATTGCCTTTGCTGCAGCTCGAAAACTACCATTAATGCAAGTAAGAACTTATAATCAAACACCAATGATGATAATAGTTCACACTTAGTACTGTGATAGTCTTTCTGTTTCAATTTGTTTGTCTGATTTTGACTTGACAAAAACTTTAACAAGTGACGAAAGACTTCTAAATTTTGTGTTGTTAAACTAAAAATATGTAGAATGAACCAGTAGTTATATGCACATGGATCGGACACAGATCCAAGATTTGAACTTTATGAGTTTTGAATGGTAGGATAGTGACCTCAAATGCAAGTATAGGGTTCTAATGTTTAGTTTTGTACATATTTAGGAGATTTATCAACACACATACAAGGTTCGGGCCAAAGTTATTGAATTCTGTCGAACTAGTAACTTAAACCCTACTTCCGCCCCCGATTCTTGCAGGTGCCTATATATGTACTACCTCAATTCTTGGGCTCTACACTTGCAAGTCTTACCTTGAGAGTGTTATTTAATCATCAAGGTGACATACTACCAATGTTAACTCAGTACAAAAGTCCAGTCACTGATTTTGAAGCTATATTTTGGGAGTTCTTAATGACTCTCATTTTGATGTTTGTGATCTGTGGAGCTGCTACTGACGATCGAGCGGTACGTTTTTCGCGAATATTTAGTCTATTTAATCAGCTAGAATGTCCTCCTAATCAGTTTACTATCTTCAAATGCAGACCAAAGAGGTAGCTGGAGTTGCAATTGGAGTGACATTAGTGTTTGAAGTCCTTATTGCAGGGTAAAATCATTGATGTACTTGTAATGTTGTTGAACCAGTGTCGGATCCTCCAAAGCTACGTAGCTTTTGAAGGATCCGACAGACAACCTATTTTTGAAGAATCTGAGCAACGTAAATTCTTGACTATGAAAAGTCTAGGATGAGTAACTTATCCTGCTTTCCTATACTTGATTCTATCTCTTTTCGTTCTGCTTTCCTATACTTGATTCTATCTCTTTTCGTTCTGCTTTCCTATACTTGATTCTATCTCTTTTCGTTCTGTTGTAAAAAAGGAAAGATCCCAACGAATTGATCTTTCTTTTCGTTGTTGAATCTCTCTTTGATTAATCGATGTGTGATGTTCCGATTTGAAATTGCTAACAATGTAGAGTATAACATTTTGTTACTTACTAAAAATTCATATCTGCAGGCCAATTACTGGAGCTTCAATGAATCCAGCAAGAAGTTTAGGCCCTGCAATAGTCTCAGGTGTCTATAAGAACCAATGGGTCTTCGTTATTGCCCCGATTCTTGGAGCCATGACAGCAACTGGGATATATAGCCTTCTCCGACAACCAAAGCAGAATACGAAAATCTGAAGCATAAGATGTATACCAACAAGTACGTAGGAGATTATGTAACACCAGAAAATACATGAATGTCAAAATGTGAGTATTCGTGCTATAGGAAAACGAAGAATGATTGCATTTTTTATAACTTAATTATATTATGTCTCAACGAGATTTCAATCCCTTTCGACACATTGTCTTTAAAGAGTACACCTATTCTATACAACGGAAACACACCAGTACAAACCGGTAAGAGATGCAGAAAAATAAGAAAATCTGGACATATTATACACAAATTTACAGCTGATATAACCAAGCTATATAGATTGATCCCATGCTAAGTGTGCTTATTCGTAATCCAAATGCTCGGTTGATTTCTCATATAGTCACTTGACTAATAGTTATTATCTCGAAAGTCCCCTTTCTTCTTGATTCCAAAACTTTCAACAAAGAAAGTGACTTCCTGAGATGATAACAATTAGTCGAGTGATCATCTGAGAAATCAAACTCTCCAAATGCTGGCCACAACGATACACCTGTAGCAAGTGCATATCACACACAGGTTAAGAAAGTTCCATGAAGCTTCGACATCCTCTGGAACTAAAGTCATAACTACTACGTAACGTCTCAACCTAATGTCTGGTACAGAGAAGTAGAGGCATTATATCTGTATATAAATGTGATACTCATTTTGATCTTCGGAGTTCCTGCTTGGTCAAGTGTACGTATTCCATACTTCTTGCATTACATCGATATTATTGGAACTTCTGCTCTACTATCTACAACTGAATTTCTAATATCAACAGAGGTTTCTTCGTCTTCATTCCTAAAAAAGGAAGATGACATGCTAGGAACAATCTGATCTCCATAACGTCGTAGAGCAGTAATTGTAGGATTATTGTTCCTGACCGGTACATTATTAGCTTCCATCTCCATCTGCATAGCCTGAGGAAAAGCTATTGGGACAAACTCATCAGTGGAGTCTCCATGTCCTTCCTCCATTCCATTCTCAATAGCAGATCTTGCAGCTGCTTCAAGCTGCCACATTTGTGACAACGCTTCTTCTAGTCGTTCTTTTGCTGCAACGATTTCAACGATGGGAAAAGGATAATTGGAACCAAGCTCAATTCCAGCAGCTTGAAGTACAGATTCTGGTGCATCCCATGGGTGGTGTATCCATTCTGTGGGCAGCCTAGCAAGTTCAGGAAGCCATCGTCGAACATATTCCCCATTTGGATCAAACTTGTATCCTTCAAACTACAGTTAAGACAATTAACAATCAATAGCAATTAAATTTATATATGACAGGATGAACGCGTTGAGAACATAATTAAAGGTATGCTTTATCTAACAGCTTAAGCTTTAGATGAGACTGTCAAACACTTCAACATGACGTTGGAGCAGACTGAAAAAAGGACAGTAACCACTACAAAATGCTACGATTACAAGGAAATACCTGTGGATTATCAATTCCGAGGAACTCACAACCATCAGGTAGGGTACCGGTAATAAATTGCCAACCAAGAGCATCACTCTCGAGATCTGCATCTAACAGCGTGTCCCAGAAATACTTCATTCCCCATGTCCAAGGAAGCTGCAGAACCTTAACAGAGAAACTAGACACAACAACTCGAATACGATCATGTAACCAGCCAGTGGCCCAAAGTTCTCTCATACCTGCATCAACCAAAGGATAACCTGTTCTACCTTGCCTCCACGCCTTAAAATAACCCTCGTCTACTAACCAAGGAAAGTACTTCAGCTGACCAAGCAATGGCCTTTCATGACTGTAAGGATGATAAAAGCTCATGTATCTCGAGAACTCTCTAAGGCCGATAGACTTGAGGAACAAGTTGACACTCTCTTCACCTGCTTTGTTTCCTTCATTAGCCCAGAGTGTTTGTTTAGTACGAATACGATGGAATACCTTACGAACACTGACTTCACCAAAATGTAAACACGGTGACAGAAATGAGGTTGTTGCACTATCAGCTTTACTACGATTCTTGGAATACTCAATCAATGGTCCATTAATGAAAGTAGCGAGTGCCTTATCAGCATTGCTCCAACCAGGAGACCACGCTCGAGCAAGAAGTGCATTGCTTCCTTTCTCTAATTCACTCTCAAACACCAAGTTGTCTGAAGGGCATCTTGATGCATCACCTGGAAAGTGTTCCACGAAACAAACAGTAGAGTACTCAGTCAAACGGAAATGGAAAAAATTGCGGCAGGTTCTATCTGATTCTTAGCTACATCAGTAGAACAAAATGGTGAATGTGCATATAACACGATCACGATAGATGAGAACAAACCAGATATTATCCTTTTAGGCGGAAGAAGTGGAGCTTCAGGATCATAAGGCATGGTAAGACATTTTTCCCAAAAATCAGAAAATGTGCTGAATGGACGGCCTTCATCATCGACAACTTCCCATGGTTCATATAGCAAATCAGCATTGAAAGAACACACAGATACACCTTCAGCTGATAAGGTTTCCTTTGCGCGATTATCCCTTACAAGTGATATCGGATCTAAAGCAAAACACAATAATACTTTGTTTATAAACCTTCTGATATAACAAGTCCACATTCACAAGCATATATGATCAAGCATTTGAGTGTACACCTCTTATGTCAAAATACAAATTATACAAAAACACACGAAAAATGATGTGCTTATTGTCCACTTCAATAAGTAACTTCTTTGTTCTCTTCTACTTATCCTATGAGACTTTGTTCGCACACATCAAACAACGTTCACCAGCATACGAGAAACTAAAAACACGGAGAATATATAACTTATATACCACACCAATTACAGAGGAAGTGAAACATAACAAAGCATACCGAGTAGTAACTACAACAAAATAATACGATAAAGCAACAATAATCGAAGGACAAGAAACTAAATGAACAAAAAACCAACAAATAGGAACATGTACTAATATAACAAAAGGCATAACTAACCATATAAATGATTGAAAAAAACTCGAGTTGCACCGGTAGATTTGACAACTTGAAGAAGAGAAGAAACACTATCATTAGATCTCTTTGTAATGAGTGAAGTGCCAAGTTTCTTCAGAGATGAATCAAGATGAGCCAAACTTTTCTTAATCCACCATCTTGACACTCTTCCAGGGCAATAGTATCCTTCTTCTTCTGGTGCCCATATAAACACAGCAATCACTGATCCTGCTCTCACTGCAGCAGCCAGTGCTGGATTATCTTCAAGCCTCAGATCCCTCCTAAACCATACTATACTACAACCACCACTTGACATTTTTTATTTTTTTTTGCCTCAAAATATTACCAACAATGTGTCACCTATCTTTAACACCACCATGCTAATGTGTCTTTCTTGGACATCAGTGAACTAGGATTAGTCTTATCCCTTTATTGCTTTACATGTAACTTTCACTAATGAATAGGATGTGTTATAAAGAAGGGCATAATACATAAGCAAACAATCAAGTTTGACCTTAGCTGGTAAGTAAGCACTCTAACTTTGACGGTGAACATTTACACACCTCAACTTAGTCTTAATTGACAACTGAACACTCTAATTCATAATCACGATGTCTTTTGGATAATGTGACACATAAATTTTAGATGATCAAATAACAAATTAGATTACGAGTTGAGGTGTCCAGCTGTGTATGCTTAATTTTTTTTTTCTTTTATGTATTATGCCTACAAAAACACTTTGATAGGGTGACGTCGATCAAGATTTGAAGCTTATAGGTAGGTTCTAAATGAATAATTTGTATATATTATTAATTTATTCAAGACAAACAAAAGGGTTGGACTAGAGATATTGGGTTCGAATGAACCTGTAAGCTATACTATAGGTTTAACTCGACAATTTAATATGATATCAGAACCAACAAATATGTTAGCTCGTGTCGAGGCTTAGTATAATTAGAAATATATTTTCTCCAATAAGATTAATGGTTCAACAACAAACAGAAAAAAAATGAACTTTTTGAAGGATGAAATTTAGTAAGATGGCTATCTAACACAAGTTAATTCTCCCACTTGGGTAACCCCTATGAAAGTGATTGGTTAAGGTAATGAGTTGGAAGAAATTGATGGATAAATTGCAGCCACAATTTTTATTTTTTGAATTTTCATTCTATATTTTGTTTCTTATCCTAGTTAGAAAACAAGCCCCAATTACTCCCATCAAGCTTTCTAGAGTGCTTTTGGGAAAAAATTGTGGTTTTAAAAATCGACTTTTACATCGTCGATTTCAAGTTCGAATAAAAGAAGAGTATTATAGAGGATTAAGGTTATATACATCTTATTATTTTTAAAATTTACTTGTGAAATTTTACGGAGTATTTCGAATATATGTTTTGACCTTACTTAGATCAAAATAAGTGCTAGTGTTATGCTGTCATATACGTCATATTCACAAATTTGGAATATCTTTTAAATATATATGGTACCAAATCTTAACAACTAAAATCCACCATTAACATTTAATAATTAAAATGCCAAGACTTATGCACACACACAAAATACAACAAAACAAAGAATTTTTTTGAACTTTTTGTAATTTTATATTAAAGATATGTCAAATGTATTTAAAAATGTCATTTAATTTTATAATTTTAAACATGTCATACGGAAAGTTAAAATTAAAAAAAAAAAAGTCATGTCTTTTTTAAACAAGCTATAATGAAAAATAAATCAAAACATATTAAACCAAAAAGGACATTTAATTAATTCATTTTTTTTCCTTGATACATAATTACAGTAGACTCGTACAATAAGTAGGGTCCTCATATTCAAGGCCTCTTTAAGTTGGTTGGTGATACTAGATAACAGTACATATTAGTAGATGAATGCTATGAAGTTCTTCAAAATAATATAAAATATTATATATAAAATCGTCCACAATCGTGAACGCCTGGACAATCGTCCACAATCGTGATCTATTCAAATTATATAGTATTAAAAAATATAAACTAAATTGCACATATAACTTAAATAAAAATTTATATTCCTCTTATAAATAATTTGTAATAATAAATAAATATGTGAATGATAGACAATTATTATTACCTATGGATGAAATTAAAACAAAATCTTAAATCGTTCTTTGATCTATTCAAATTATATATCTTTAAAATCTATAATAAGTTTATATTCCTCTTATAAATAATTTGTTATGAGAAAGAAATATGTGAATGATAGCAAAATATAATTATTTATGGCTGTAAAATATAAATTAATTAACTTTTATTATGTTAACAACTTTTAATATTATTTCAGATATTTTGATTTAAAAAGCTGTTTATCAGCACTTATTTGCCAAACACATCAACAACTTTTTCTTTTAACTTCAGCACTTTTATCCAAACAGATAACTGCTTATTTTAAAAATAAGTTTCAGCACTTTCAAAAGTACTTTTTTAAAGCTGCTTTTATTAAGCCCACCCAAACGGGCCCTAAATAAGTCTGTCAATTTGTGGGGCTTGAGAAATATGAATAGTGTCAGCTCCCAAGCCAAGTAAAAATTAATTAAAAAAATAAAAATAAAATAGAGTATTAAAAATAACAAAAGTCTGTCCTCAAATTTTGTTTAAAATTTAAAATATTACAATTTAAATATAAATTATATTTATAAAATATGTAATACTTAAAACAAAAGATTTCTAATATTTCTAGGGAAGAACTACATAGGTCACAATCTATGGAATATTGTCATAATTTTTGTGTTTTATTATGATCATTGATAAACAATTAGGTAAATATTTTCATTTAGCTATTAAGATTTTTAATTGAAATCAAACTTAATAAATATACTATAAATAATTTTATTTGTGTATGATTAACAACTAGTAATATTAACCCCGTGTAATATTATTTTATCGATATTTATGATAATATTTTTAACTATAATATAATTTAAAAAATTATAAAAAATATGTTTTTAAAGAAAGAGGGCTAGCTCGGCAAAATTCGTAGCCCACGTACTTATGGGCTAGGCCGATCATATTTTAGCCCACACAAAAAATGGGCTAGCGCCGCCTGACCCGTCAATTAACAAAGTCTGTATCGATTAGCCAAAATGGAATGGGTCAGTCCATATTGAGAACTCTGTTTAAATTATTGAGTCTAAAATAATAATGAAAAATTACACGGCTAAATGAACTTATAGTATTTAATTACTCATTATGGATATAGTTTGTTTTAGTTACCGTAGCGACTAATATTTTACATTAATTACGTGGGCTGATTTGAGTTTGTATAATTAGTCACGTTTGTATTTGTATAATTCGTCATACAATTCACAATTCTTTGTTTGATTTGCATTTGTATACGATTGTTTGTATTTATATATGACGATGACTTCCTTTGATTTTTCAGTTTTGTTATCGTATACATTCAATCTTTTTGTGTATAACTTTTTAAAGTTTGTATAAACATATAGCTTTAGGTTTCGTATAATATGTTTTTTATAATGTATTTTGTAAAATTGTTTAAAGTAAAAGTAAGTGTGTGTGTGTGTGGTGTGTGTGTGTGTTGTGTGTGTGTGTGTGGTGTTGTGTGTGGTGTGTGTGTGGTGTGGTGTGTGTGTGGTGTGTGTGGTGTGTGTGTGTGTGTGTGTGTGGTGTGTGTGTGTGTGTGTGTGTGGTGTGGTGTGTGTGTGTGTTGTGTGTGTGTGTGTGTGTGTGTGTGTGTGTGTGTGTGTGTGTGTGTGTGTGTGTGTGTGTGTTATTTCTAGTTTTATTATATTTGTATACTTCAAGACTTTATATTATTCAATTATATTGTCCTCTCTAACTCGCCTCTCTCCTCCCTTTCCCAATCACGTTTATCATATATACAAGTGCATATGTATAATTATACAATTATCTAACCGATATACATATATAATTCACTTCTCTCGCTCTTTTCTCTCTCTCTCTCGCCTCTTTCCTCTCTTCAATTTCGCTTGCCTCTTTTCTCTCTCTAAATCTCACGCTCCTCTCTTTTTTCTATAATATTTATTTACGAGTTATAATTATCAAATTTTAATTACAAAGAATAGTTAAATTATTTTTTAATCGCTATATATAAAAAATCCTCCGTAAGAAGTGATGTATTAAATAAATTATCGAATCCGTGCAATTATATAATATAAATTCTCGGGAAGTGAATCAACAAATGAGACTCATATTTTACTCATCTTGAAGTTTGCAAGGCTATTTTACTCATCTCGAAGTGTGTAAAAGAGAGAATACTACACAACTTATGACGGTTTGGTTTAAACAAATACCCACATTTATCAAGTCCATTTTACTCCCAATTAACTTAAGAGTAGAATAACACAAATTTTATTAATTTAGGAGTATATTTTTTTTATAATATATAAATGTGCTCTTAATCTGATGTTAAATTATATTTATGTTTTTAATTTTTAAACGTATATAAATAGACACTTAAATTTGTATAAAGTTGAATAAATAGACACACATGTTCCACATGTCATTTTTTGTTCTACATGGTATCCTACGTGTATTGTGTCATGTAGGACTCATGTGTTTATTTATTTAAAAGTTGGATAGGTTAAGTGTCTGTTTATACATTATGAAAGTTGGAGGTTAAAGTTAAAATTTGAAATCAAGTTTGGAATCCAATATAAGTATTATGCCATTATTTTTTGTATGACCGTTTTTAATATTATGAATTTTATTACCATTTGGACTATATATATGACACGTACAAATATATGAATTTCGGATACATAAGATTAAAATTAAGTGCAATGTGTTCTAGACATGCTGTCTTCAAGTAGATTTGTATATATTCAACTCTCTCGCTTCTCCTTATGTATCTATATTTCAGAATGTATTTTGAATGTATGTACGTAATATCCCAGATATTTGCAGATTATGTTTAGAAGTAAATCGCTTCCTTATATCACGAATCTTACCTGAAATTAGATTTTAGATTCATTTATGTGGTGTGTTCAGTTATATTTGGGATCAAAATTAGTTATAATTTATTTCAGATATAGCGTATCCAAGTGAATTTGCATATATGTATTAACTCTCCCGCTTCTTCTATGTGTATATGATATTTTATATACATTTATCTAGTGTGATTCATATATATATGAGATAGTTATATAGATTATCTTCCTCATTTCTCTTCTTATTTTAGTGTATTTAGTAGCAGAAATATATGTATTAAAGGGTATTTGACTTAAAATTGATATAAATTATCAATTAATGAAACGATGCATAATTATTTCAAAAATAAATTATAAAAATATTTACTCCTTCCGTTCCATTTTATGTGGCATTTTTCATTTCTCGAGAGTCAAATAGTTTAACTTTGATTCGGACATTTGCATTTAAAATTTTCAATCTTTTTGAAATAAAATTTATATATTTGTAAACTACGTAAAGAGTATATAAGTAACAATAATTGATAATTCAAATGTTAAAAGCATCTATAAAAAAATTACGATAAAAATACACTTATTTAAATTTCATAATATGAAAAGTGTCATATAAATGTAACGAAAAGAATATATAATGAAATAGTTTTTCGCTAATTAAGGATATGGACTTTTAGCTAATACTAAATAAAACAAAATCTAGGTAAACGGTCAACCTTATTGATTATATGGTCCTTCACTTATATCACAAAAATAAATGCAGGGCCAAGTCCCAACTAACTCCTTGTTTGGCTATAATGGAAAATTAAAATATGTTCTTTTTAGCTCTACCTTCTTCTTCCCTCTTTTGTTTTCCAATTTTCCTCACATAATTAGGGCAATTTTAGCAACTTAATAGTTGACTGATCTCGTTGATCATATAACTGTGAAGAAACGTGTCATATTAGAGGTCTAATGAAAAACGTTGAAAAGAGTTTCCAAATATCAGTGGCCTGTTTGGCTGTAGTTATAGTATTTATAGGTTGGTACACTCAATCTTTAAACAAAATGATGGGCACTTACTTTATTGGTATTTTAGGGATCCTTGGTGTGTTTTTACCTGATTGGGAGTCCTTTGATCAAAGTGTCTCACATTGGGTCACTCCTCTCAAAGTGGATGAGTTCACCGCTGAGTCTTGCAAATCGGTCAGGTGATTGAAAAAATTCGTTTTGAATTCAAGTTGTATAATAAAATCATATTATTGAATTATAATATGTTATTTTATCGAACTTACTTATAGTTAACAATAGTATTTAACTATTTATTGTATATGTCAATGATAATTCTTAGGTTGTGAAAAAAATATTTTGTTGTGAATACATGGAATACAATATCAAATAATTAGAGTTTAAATTTTATCTACTAAAATGTATAAATCATTTTTACATAATTAGGTAATTTAATAAACATGATCGAGAAATTGAAGTTAATATGCTAGTAAATTAGTAACTTGAAAGATGACATTATTATATATTAGATCTAATCAAATTTCGGTAAACACATAATTATATGTGAATTAATCTTTTAGAAATGATTAGCTAACAATCACTTCAGAATTGAATCTTGTTGTTTCAAGTTTTTGTTCTTCATCTTTCGTCATCATTTTCTTTCAAGTTGGATTTCCTGTGGTTTTGTCATTATATTCCTGTGGAATATTAACTTTATGTTTTGAAGTATGATTCTTTTTAGTTCACATTGAACATTAATTTCTATTGTTTCAATTGCATGATTGGTATATGAACAGATTATAATCTCCATTTTATATTAGTATCACATAATTGAACATAACACACTTTTCTTATGTACTACATACAAGAATTCTATACATATTGAATTGATTAAAATAAACGTCAAAATATATTGAACTAAGAATGGAAATTTCTCTCCAATCTAAGGACTCCCAAATTGGTGAGTTGTCATAAGATAATGTATTACACAATACTTGTTGAATGTTATTAACTCTTTTAAAAAATTATAAAATACTTTGTAACAACACAATATATTCTAAAATTTGATTTTCTAGGGAAGTGAATCAACAAATGATTATGTACAATTGTTTTAGTTGTGGCTTTTGACATATGCTAAATTTATTTTACTTGTTTTTATTTGTAGGTTTAGATTTTATCCAGTCAGAATGGCTATCTTCACAATTTTATATGGATTTGGTTTATACAAGTGGTGGATGTTTATATCCACATAATAAATTCACATTAATGCATTCATATTTGGTGTTTTTTTGTTTTTGTTTTGTGTGTGTTTGATTTTAGCATCTTTAGATTAAGCAATTTTCGACATATTTAATTAATAGTTGTATTTCTGTTTTGTTTAATCATAAATATCTCAAGTTTATCAGTTTGATTAATTTGAATTCGAACAAAAATAAGTGATACTTAGCTTACGATGAATTAGAGGCGGAGCCAGGATAAAGTGTTTGGAGATTTTAAATTTCTTTTAGAATCGTCAATCAATTTTGTTAAGGATTCTCAAATAAATGTACATATATATTTAATTAATTTTCAAATACGATCTACGAAAATTCTACTGAGTTCGTTCGAACCCACAAAATTCCTACCTAGCTCCGCCTCTGAATTCAATTATTTATCATAAGAAGAGTCATATAATGTGGAATCAATGTAGGGAAATAAAATTTGTAGTATGAATGACATTGAAATAATTACACCAGCAAACATCTATTTTTTTAATTATTCTTTTTACCTTTAAATAAACTTCTAACATACACAACTTTTTCCTTTTCTTCTATACTGAGGAATTAAAGCATATAAACTTTCAACCTCAGGCATGATTAATTAGCATTTTCCTGCCAAATTAAAATCCAATATAACATCAATATACAAAGTTATAAATGCTTAAAATGATGAACTAAACATATAAAAGTAACTTTTACTCCCTGTCTCAGATTATATGTACACATTTTCTTTTTCCAGAGATTTAAATTATGTAATTTTATAATTAATGTATTAAAATATATAATTTTTTTATAATATTGACATGAGAAAAATTGTAACTTATCGTAGTAGTATGTATATATATTTTTTTCATTCAGATTTTGATTCTAGGATATTACATGATTCTAATCCAATTAGCTTCAGAGATTAGTATAATCGACTCCAAAAAAAAAAGGAAAGCGATACTTATTTTGAGACGGAAGAAATACCATATATATGAAACTTTTATAATAAGAGTAATTTTGGATTGTGAAATATAAAGTAATTAACTTTGTTATGGCTAAATGACCTATTAATAATAAGAAAATCTAAACACAAAAACTTAATACTTTATCTATTTGAATTTACTTCTTTCACTCTTTAACTTTAACTTACGGCATGATATGCTTAAAAATTGTAAGATTAAATGATATTTTGATACATTTCACACAGCTTTCATTTTAATATCATACGATAAGTTAATAGTCATTTATACTTTTTAAAACTCCTTACCAAATCAGAACCAGACAAGTAAATTGAAACAGATCGAGGCGAATAGTGATCGACTAGTTTGAAGAGGGGATAAACACCTTTTGAATTTGAAGGAAGGCATTAGCCAACATCTCCCCAAGCTTGACTTGTGCTGGAGTTGTAAGATGCAACATATCTGGCCCAATTGGAAGCCCTTTAGCATCTACACATCTCACATTTGGAAGATTTATTCCCAATTGAGCTTTTCTAATCACTTCCATATATGGCCCTGGTGCTGTTGCTAATGCCACCTACACCCACAATAACCAACTACAATCACTCAAAGTCTTTATAGTTTGACTGGCATGACGTTTGCTTCGGTTTGACTATAGATTCAGAAGTTCAAATCTAAAGATTTGAGTTTTCGTAGTTGTGATTTCTTGAACTTGAAATTGTATCTGGACATACATTTTACCTTTGAATAAAAATTGAAATTTTGTCAGAAGTGGAATTTCTCCAAAAAAAGAACTAGTTGAAAATATTCGAAGACCAAGTTTTTGAAACCTGATAAAATTTTATGAACAAACAGATATTTAAGGTAAGTTTTCAAAATCTGATTCAACATCTATAATCAAACACTAACTAAGAATATATTAAAAAAAACTTTTGAATTATATAATCGCGGATATTATATACAAAATATACATCCTTTTATATTGGTCTTTCGTTATGTCATATCTAAGGAAGTGCCGTCAAGGGCAAAACAAGAATAGTGGAACTAAAAGCCTACTAAATACTAAAAACAAAACAATCTTTTTAAACCGATTAAAAGAAAAAGTAAGACATGTAAATTGGAACAAATAGTTATTTCTATTACCTGAACAATAGGGAGTGTAGGTAGCTCCAAATCATTACGAACATCTTTAAAGAATTTCATCAATCTACCTTTATACAATTTAGCATCGTCAAGATCAATTGCATCACTCTCCCCTTGGTACCACAACATCCCTCTTATCGTCCCTCCACCTTGTAACGCGACCTTAGTCCTCCTAATCATTTCGTTATAAAGCCATCCACCACGCACCCATTGAGTAATATTTGTCCCTCCTATCGCGCAAGGGACCAATCCAATCACCCCAATATCCGGGTCATTCATTTTGAGTTTATTAGCAAATGACATACCCGGTCCAACCCCACAAGTCTTATTCACATCTATATCTTTGTGCAACGGCTCGTGAGCCTCAACCCATGTAAGTCCTCCGTTTAGTCGGAGGACTGATGGATTGGGCTGACATTCAGGTGGAACAATACCATCCCAAGTTAAACTAACCGTACCTGATGAGCTTGTCTGATTAAAGACTCCACCACGCCCTGACATGTTGCTTTGTCCAGATAAAATGAAAACATTCTTCGCAATTGAATTACAATCACTAGTTACATTCACGGTGGCTACCCACCGCGAATGTGACAAAAGCATCAACAATAGAAGGGGAAGCATTTTTTTGAAAGCATAGATTAAAATTTTAGAAATTAAAGTCTTTCTTATAGACCAAAAAAAAAAAAAAGACTACAGGAAAGCAGGGGGTGTTAATTAATTATCACATTAAATAACAGTGTTATTGATTTAAGACTACGTGACAAAACCTTTTTAGCTAGCTGTACATATTTCAAAAGTCAAAGTCTTTGAGATGCTCGTTGAAAATATATTTAAGTAAATAAATATATGTTATTAAGACAGTAATAAAAACAGGTTGAAATTTATTTTTCGTTTGAATTTAATCTCAATAATATTCTTATCATTGATTAATTGGCCTATAATACGAGAATTCGAATAAATTTGCCCTTCATATTTTAATTTGATCCTAAATATGTTTTTACTATTAGTAGACTAACGTATATTTGTTGTCTGTTTTAATTTGATCCTAAATTTATGTCCTTATAATTAGTGGATTTTGCCATTTGCTATAAATTTTCTGAATAAAGTAAGCAGATCTGCAGTAGTTGTGTAGGAAATAATTTTGGTGGGCATGTGCATAGGTTGGATAGGCACGTGCCAACTGCAGGTGGGCCCCACATCTTTTTTTAATTTCTCATCTCGATACTCATATTTGAATTCGCGCAAAAAAAATCTCATATTAAAAAGGTAAAGCGCTCCTGGATATCAAGATTCGTACCGAAAAGTCTCATACGGAGCTTTATCCTTGGACTTTTATATGCAAATTTAAATATAGTCAGACTCTTCCAGGCACCAGAAAGAACAAAACAAATAAATATATGCTTAAATTAAGTTTGAAAGCATTTAGCATTCCAAAAACCTATATTGAAAAAAAAAAAAAAGAAGTTAAGCCCCATGGTCGCTATATTCGAGGAGCTCAAATTATGAGATTGAATAAATTCCCTCGAGGGATTAGAGATATAGTAATATAGAGAAGATAAAATTGTTTCAAGCACCGACAGAATTGAAAATACATGTCAAATGACAAAGGACTACAAGACTAGAAAGAAGAGTACATCTTTCAGAAAGCTAAGTTTCTCTAATATATCATATATTTGTTACAATGTCATAATTCTTGTTATGCAAAAAAAATAAAATAACTTGTGTCACTCCATTAACTATATCAATTTGTATTGTGTGCTTTGTCCTGCATTCTGGTTGTTCCATATGTTAATTGAAATGTCATTCTAGTCTTTGCTCTATTGTCACGGAATTAGATCTGCTATTAACGTCAATTTGTCTGTTGCATTAGGTCTGTTACTCACTTGAGTACCTCCTATTCACCAAATTTTGAACTCGTTGGACGACGATAGATCAATGTCTTGTCATCACCATCCTCAAAATCAAGTCCATCCTCATTGTAGTCCATTTCCTCAACGATTTTTTCATCGTTATAACTCTCTTGGTTTTCGGATGACTTGACTAGTGAATATTGTCCGGTAAGAGACGAAGGATCCAAGCTCAAGAGTTGCATCTCCGATTCGATCAGAGCTTCCATTTGAGCCTTCTCCTTATCCCTTGGATAGGTGCAATAGAGAAAAGAGTAAATAACACAACATAGAGCCATTGGAGTTCCTATTGCAGTGAACAACGCCTTCGCCAAAGACGTAGCATTTTCTCTGTCTGTAGAAATACTATCAGCACCTTGAGTTACTGGCATATAACCATAACATCTTGAGCGAGTAAACCAACAACAGGAGGAGCAAATGATGATAACACGGATTCAAAAGATCGGTCTAGAGCATAGACACTTGTTCGCGCCTTCTCGTGTACTATCTCTGCAAAAATTGGACTGTTGGTGTCTCTTTTAGTACCCTCTGCAGTTTTATCATGATAAATGCAACAACATGGACAAGGAACTAGTATTTCTTTTACTTTTTAGGCATAATACATAAACAGACACTCAAACTCGATCTCAGTAACCACTCCAACTTTGACAATGCACATCTAAACACAGCAACTGACAACTAAACACTCCAACCCAACCTCACTATATCTTGTGTACACCTTGCGTTGACATATCACATAAATTTTCGTAGATGTACTGTCTAGATGATCATTTAGTAAGTTGGAGTGTTTACTTGTCTGCTGAGGACAAGTTTGAGTGTCTGTTTATGTATTATGTAAAATTTTGACGATGTTAAAACGCTATAAAGACAGATAAAAGATAATGATCAATTACTTGTTTGTAGCTGGTGCAGTCCAAGATATGAAAAATCCAGAGACAAACAAGACTAAACCATGCATGAAAATTGATGAAGGATCATCAGGCAAAGCAAGAAGAAGAATTGCAGCAAGTGGAATAGCTGTTCCTGAGCTTATTTGAGCCAAGATTATCCTTCCACTATTAGGTAAACTCCGCGATAAAACGTCTCCCATTCTGCCTCCAAACAAACTCCCAATAGAATCACCAACAACAAACAAACTAAGAAGAATAGCAGTCTCCACATGAGTAAAACCAGTAAGTTCTAACCACATTGGAGCAAATGACAAAGCTGACCAAGGGAATGATCCCATAACACCTTGAGCTACAATAATCTGAAAAGACGGTATCTTTACGACTGATTTTGCTTCTTGAAGTAAACCTTGAACTTCTGATATAAATGAATAAGAACTTCCATGAACTCTACTACTAGACCTTAGATTATCATCTGGAAAATGAGGATCAGTCGCGAATAAACGCACTAGAATGCCAACAACCACACTTATCAAACCAACAAGATGAAATGAAAGTCTCCATCCTGGAATTCTCATGAATGTTATAGGAGCTATCAATAAAGAAACATAACCACCAACAAGTGAACCAATGTTGCTTGTAAATTGCAGCCATCCGAATGCCATTCCGCGATTATTTTCATCACAAGAGTCAGCTACTAGTGATTGAATTGCAGGTGAAACTATGGCTAATCCAATCCCATTCAAAGCTCTTGACACTGCCAACTTACCAACAAAAAAAGGATGTCATGAGCCATACACTCAGTCGCAGTAGCAGAGCCAGGATTTTCATTAAGGAAATTCAAATATAAACGTAAAATTAACTTCAATACAAACAGAGTTTCCTCTGTTTCACTACAATAACTTATACTCTACCTGTTTCATTTTACGTTACGTTTTATGATTGGATACAGAAGCTTAAGTTGTTAAAGTGAGCATACATCATATCAAAGTTACATGTGAATAGTTTAACGTATTTAAATTATAAAAAACAGAACAAGATATAACTTTTTATGACGTTTTCAAAACAGAACAAGTGTGTCATATAAACTAAAACGAGTAGATAGTAGCACTCTACTTGAAAGAAGGTGGTGGAGAACGCGACGAGGAATGTAGCTGCAGCCCATAGAAATGCACCATAGGCAATAACATGAGCGCGATTGTGACGTGCAGCTAGATAAGCCGCGATAGGATAACACGCGGACTGGACCATGGACCGGAAGAGCGTGAGTGAACCTAAACCGGTAGGGTCCGTATGGAGTGCATCACCAACTTCTTTATAGACTCCTGGTAACAATGATTCATCTGCTTTTTCCATAATACCTGCTAAATTAACTAACACAAGAGTAAGTGTTTCCACCTTCATTTTTTTTTTTTTGTTTGATTTTTGTTATGAACACTATACATTCATGAAGAACAAATTATATTTTTTATACAAAATTATTTTACAAGGATAACAAATCATTTTAGTTTCATTTTTTTTTTCCAAGTGTTGTAAGAGAATAGGGTGAGAAATTTGAGACTAGATTAGAAGGTAGTTGAAAAATGATGGTTAGGGAAAAAAGACTAAGTCCCAATTGACTAGGACAAAACAAGATTGCCTCCATTCTAGCAAGCATTATAGGATCCATAGTGTTCTATTTTCCATCAATTGAAGTTGCCTAATTGAATTTTTTTAATTGTTATAGCCTATGTATCAAATTAGTTATCACGTTTTGTTTCTCGAGAGTCAGATTGTGTGAACTTTGACCAATATTTTTAAAGTTATTTCTTAAATAGATTTGACTTGACAAAAGATACAACTTGTAGTACTTCTTATATGGTAATTGCAATAGTAACATATCCACGAAAAATAGAGTGTACGCAGGTCTTAGCACTATACACGACGCTACCTACCAGGGGCGGAAAGGTTGTCTCCAAAAAACCCTTGGTTCAAACAAATCAAAACAATATTTTTTTTAAAAAAAGAATAGTAGACAAAAACGTGACAACTAATAGCAAAAGTGTAGATATATATGCAAGGAACCGTAACATAACAACAGGGTGCAATCACCTAAATATAGTAAACCAAATATGATATCAGATCTCAAAAGTAAATAAAAAAAAGCTACATGAATAAGCTAATACTACGATAAATACGATGCTCTTTCTACCCGCCAAGTCAAAAACATGAATAGCTAGTGACGCTCAAAAGTTACTAATTTTCTGTTTTTATCCACGACCTCTATACCTTTTTATTTACGGTCATGTCTTTGATATGAATATGGAATATATCCAAGTTTTTGTTGTAATATATAGAATTGATCTAATACAATTTTACTTCAAAGATTAATTAAATTAAATCTCAAAAAGCAAACTAAAGGGGTCACTTTTTTTATATAAAAAAAATCATATATTTTCAATAACTTGATAACGCTGAAACCTTTTAAATTGTTGTGTATTGAAGTTAAGTTAGAAGAATTGTAATCTAAATAGTTCAATGGGTATTCTTATACTAAAAAATAGACAATGAATGTATTATAATAGTATAATTTAGTCGTGTAATAATATTTATATTTCAATTTTATAAAGTAATCAATAAATACAATTATGTAACAATCTAACCACGATGGAGGACTCAATTGATATACTGTCAAATTACACTTGAAATTCTGGTTAAATAAATAAGCATGTGCACTAAAGATACCTATATAGAGAGAAAATGAACTATTTTATAAGAATTATGCAATGAATTATGTTTTTTTTAATTAGCTATTTTGTATTAGCAGTCTGAAATCTCCCTTTTCTATTTTCGTTTTGTTCTTGATCAGCTTGTAAGTTCTTTTATGATCGATACAAACTTTGGTTGTTAGATATTTAGGTAAAGATGAAGTTAAGATTGGACCATAGTTAATATTGGACAATAATATTACTAGAATTTTGTACATAAGACTCTTCCATCATATTTTATATTTCATAATATATATGCAATTTGAATTTTAAATTTCAGAACTAATAAGAACTGTCTATTATTTTTACATTTAAAATTAATTCCTCATTAAATAGAAAAAAAGATATAAAGTCTCATATTCTTCATATATTCCTAGTAAATGGCAAAAATCTTTTCAGAAGATATGGAATCTAATAGAAATGACCTCTGAAATCCTATGGAATTAAGACAAAAGTTAAGACTCCTTATAGACTTTAATTTGTTTGTTAGGTACTTATTTCGTTTCAAAATAAGGGTTATAAAAAAAACTGTCCCTAAATAAGTATTATCTTAGAAATCTAAGAAAAAAATTAATATATATCATTTTTACAATGACTATATGATCTTTGTTCTCCATCTTTAAAGTCGTGTTCAATTTTCAAAAAATATTTATTAAATAATAACAATTTAATAAATTACACATTGTCTATATTTATTGAATTCTCAATGAACGTGATGTTTGTTTAGGTAATATAATTTTTGATTGGGGAGAGTATTTTCTTATTTTTATGATGATTAAAGAAAATTTCAGTTACATGCCCTTTTTTATCTATATATAATCAGGGTGTCGAGTAAATTTATTCTCATCTGGCGAATTTTATTTTATGGATTATCTATCACCTTTCAAACTCATATCATCATGTAACATTATATCCACTATATAACCTAAATCTTATTGTACTGAATATATTGTTGGTAAACTAAATTTTAAATTAATTTGTATAAAGTAATTCAGTAGGACTTCTATCTTAAATTGACAATGATTAACAATGATCGTGGTGAAGTAGTAAGTACTTTTTCATATATCAGATACTTTAATTTGGGCTTAAATCATCTTGGGTATGAAGTCGCTAGAACACTTTATAGATGTGAATTCAGATATAGTCGAATTCCAATATGAATACCTAACGGTAGATGAAAAATAAAAAATAATAATTGCCAATGAAGAAAGGATCTTATTGAACAAGTCATATATAAATGAACCAAACATTTGGAAGAAAATAAATAAAAAAGTTTGTGGACCACCAATAATATTGAAAATCCAACCAATTATATATAGTTTTAGGTTTGATGATATTGTGGTCATAATAATGCTAGATATAAATTGCAAAAATGTGGCACAGGTGGGATCACAACTTTAATCGATAACATGCCTCGAGAGCTACCAAACAAGATATTGATAGGATAGACATATAGAGACTTCACAAAATAGGGCCTTATATTAGATTGGAATTATTCGAAATCTCTATTTGCTCTAATATCACGTTAAAGTATGTAATTATTTTATCTGAAAATTTAATTTATTTGAGAAAGTGCATATATCACTACTATAAGATACTGGAATTAGTTACGAACTTCACTATTGGTAAATATATAGCTAATTTGCTCGTAGCTAATGAAAATGTATCGTATGATTGTATTGAATTACACAACCTTATATTCTATCAGTGCATTTTATATAATACTCTTTCATTTTTTTTGTTCGTTCATTCGAAACAATTGGCCTATTTTTTTTATATATATATATATTTTAAAATTCATTTGTATTAACCTTCCCTTTAGTACTTTTAATAATGACTTATATAAATGACCTAACATGTTATAGAGTAAATTAATTAACAACATTATAAATTATAATGACATTTGTGTCATGTTTCACATATTAATTTTTGGGAAAGAGATGGGGATCTTTGACATAAATAGTCGAACAAATTAAGAATAAAGAAATAGTCAAATACATTTTTTTTTCTAATCAATATATATTGATTATACATCTATGATTATACACATAGTATATAAAAATTATACACATTATATATGTATTGACTTTTTAGATAAATCTTTGTTATTTTTTTCTTAAATTTCGAATCTAGTCGGATATCGTTAAATTGTGAATAAATGATAGAACTTCTAATCACAGTATAATATTATTCTTCATAGCTCTTGGGATCTTTGCATGTGGAGTGTTCTAGAATACAACGTTGCTAAATTTGTTGGGGATAACGTCTATATCCTGTCAATATGTTATCTATCGCTAGGCCCAAAGAAAATGACGACAGGTTGAGTCAGGATCATGATCAAACATGACGTTTATTTGGTGAGCTTAATTAAAAAATAAAGTTATGTTCTAAATCAACGAGGATAATTTGTGTTGGAATCATAATCGAACATAACACTTGTTTGATGAGCTTAGTTAGAAAATAAAATTACATTCTAAAATAAACAAGAATGATTTGAATCAGAATTGTGATTGAATATAACGCTCGTGAATTATAATGACCTTAGTTAAGAAATAAAGTCACGTCTTTGTTATAAACACAATATTACTAATTATTCATCGAACATTTGCATTGAGGGAAAAGAATATAAGAAACCTCTGAACATTCTTTCTAATTGCAAAATGTTTCTTCTTTTAGTAAGTTTTTCAATTTTACTATTTGACACATAACATTACAAAAATTTAATTTAATATCGTAAAATTTTAGAATCTTTTTACAAATTTGATAGTCTAATCAAATTAAGCTGTAAGTAGTACTAATTGTTAATTAATAAGTCTAATATTTGTGTTGGTCCAAAGTCTATTTCTCCATCACACATGTTTATATGTCTTAAACAACTTTTGGGCTCACATGCAGCAATGATATTTCATTTTGATTTGTTCTATGGTGAAGCTTGAGGGCCCCATACCCCATCTCCACCCCCACACACCATGGCTCCCCAACCTAAACATCTAGATGTATCAGTCGATCTAATATTAGTCGATGATTTTAATACGAACTACAGATATTAAATAAAAAAGTTTTAATAAACTCTATATAGTGTCAATAATTTAGGAAATGATTTTGAAGGATTGATGTTGTAATGTACCAAGAAAAAAAATATTTGTTAATATAAGAAAATAAAAAGAGTATGATTGTAAAAGAGATAAAATATCTGTATTTTTTTTCACTATGATTATTACCGATGGACATTAGTAAAATATATAATTATTTATAAATATTAATACTTGAAATTTATAACGTGGATGACATTAACGATGATGGCCGTTTATTTTTATAAAATAGAAGATTTATTTTACAAAAATGATATATCTAAATGTCATTATTAATATAATAAGTTGATTTTAGAAAAACTCAGGCTATTATAAAGAAATAATGTTATAATAAAGATTTGACTTTATCTACTAATGATCCATTGAGATTAACGAAAATAATATTTTTTAAAATTATGAAAGAATTTTCTTCATAATTAATTTAATTATCAATATATTCTTTAAAGTGAACTGGGACTGCTGTGTATAGTAGAAGATTCTTCTTCTTTTAATAATATAAACTTTGGTGCATTCATCTTTCCTTTCCCATAATCACGGACGTAACATAGGGTAGGAAATTGGCTATGATTTGCCACTATATTTTTTATCTGATATTCAATATTTATATTATTCGAGACTCAAATACGAAATTTTTAATTAAATTAAAAATATACTCAAATCATATTATCACTACCAGGGCGGAGCTATCATGTCTTTAGGGATTCACTCGAATCCTCTTCGATGGAAATATTACTATACATAAATGGTTAATATTATTTTTTAAATATATATAATAGATGTCGAACCCCCTTCAACTAGTTCATACGTTTACTCCTTCAAATTTTGAACTCCCTTATTGAAAATCATGGCTCCGCCACTGATTACAACTCATATTCAGAGACAAAGCTAGGTAGGACCGAGTTGAAGGCTTCATTTAAATCTCTTTCACTAAAAGAATATATATTATTTATATATGATTAACTTTATATATGTATGTTGAACCCTCTTCAACTTATTGTTGTTATATTTGATTTCTACATATTTCGAATATTTTTTTAATGAAAATACTAACTCTGTTAGTGTTAATATAAGTACGATTTATTAATATGTATCAATCATGCATAATATAAAGACGAACAAAATACTAAGTGAAAAGACTATATTTAATACTTTTTCATTATTACTATTGCCCTTTCAAGAAATTAATCATGTCTATGCTCATGTAAAGTTTTTATTTTTTTTTTAATTTCTTTTTTGAAATTTTAAAAAGTAAAAGTAGATGTAACAGGTAGAGGAGAATGAGGGTCGGATGACGGGGAGAAGATGTAGAGCTTGGTCATGCTTTATATAGTTAGAAATCATTAGGATAAATATGTATTTGTATCGAAGTTCGATTAAATTTATATTCACTTAAATAGTTTTATAAATAAAGATAGAACGTCTTCAAATAAAAGTGTTTCTTTATCTAGGGAGACTCGATCCTCAGGTCTCGGCTTAAAGGGCATTGAAGGAGTATTTATAATTAGGGTAATGCTAAATAGCTAGAAATTTTAATAAAAAATTTAAAAATATTCTTTTTATTTTAAAATAAATTGTTTTTTTTTTAATTTTTTAATTAAAAAATAAAAATATTTAAAAAGATAATATAACATAGTGTGAAAAATGTTATTTTGTCATTCTAATCAAATTTTCTGACCAAAAGAATTTTTTTCTACAATTAATCAATATAGTAACTAACTATAATCCCCGGTCCCTTTTAACTTATCTATTATACTAAAAATAAAAAGGATATTTATTTTACTTTTTAAATTTTAAGATCAAAAGATAATTTATATTTATTTTATAATTTATCCTATTATTAACTAAAATCAGACAAATAAAAATAAACCAAAAGAGAAGTAAATTAATTATTACAATTATCTTATAAGTACTAGCAAGTATTTGCTTACAACAATTTTTATAAGTGACTTGACTGTATTACTCCTTTGTTTCATTTTAGGTATATAATAACAAATAGAATCAGAATTTTAAATTTATATGATTAATAACGACCTCGTATTAATATACACTTAATAATAATTGCCATGGATCCACAATAGCATATACATGAGATATATCTAAAATTTAAAGGTTTTTTGGTTCACATGCACCTATATATGAACAACATTCTATATTCGTTACTGTAAACAATGTTATGACATAATACTTACAGGCTATACTTAACGAAATTTGATAAGTTAAACTATATCATATGAATTATAACAATTTTTCTAAAACATAAATCTTGGCATAGAATTCAATTTTCTTTTAGCAAGGGACATATATATAACTAAGAATTGGCAAAAGGAGACAAGTTAGATTAAGATTTTTTTTTCTTTTTTTTTTTGGACTAAGAAACAATCATAATTGATAAAAAAAAAAAAAAAAAAAAAACCATATTATTATTATTATTATTATTACTATTATTATTATTATGTAAAAGGGGCCACCATGATTCAATAGAGAGTTTTCATATATCACACCATCCTTTCAAAAGGTTCTATAAATTAAATCTCCACAAATAAATAAATATATAAATAAATAATAATTCTATTGGTTAATCATATCTATCAATTTTACTTTGCTTTTTTGCCCCCTCCCATTCCCCAAGATTTCACTATCATTGGTATTTTGAACTTAGAAATTATGATACACTCATTTTAACCACTCAAATTTCCTAATATCTTCTACTCTCTTTGTTTGTATTTGTTTTTTTATGTTTGATTTGATACGTTTTTTTAATAAATAAAATAATAATTTTACTATGTTTTATTTTGTTTTTGAACAAAATTCTATAGTGAAGTGTAATTGATAGAGATATATCTTCCTCCATTATGTTTCAAATTAGAGTATTGATTGAAGTGTAATTGATTATTAGACACCTTTATAGGAATTAAAAACATTTCTTAATTGAAGAGTTAATTCAACATCATTATGAGGTCAATAAAACGACAAAATATGTTTCATGATTAATGGAACATAACAATAACGACACCTCCACAATTTAAAAGCAATGACCTCAATGATGATAGCAAGAACAAGCTAAGAAAATGATGATATAGTGCAAGTATTTTTTAGAACAAAAATATTATTTTTATTTTTATTAAGTTGATAAAAGAATTTGAAAAATAGTTTCGAAAAATAACTTTTCTAGTGATATCGAGAAAATGAATTCTACAAATTAAATTTAACATTAATTGCGTCATTCCCACTCTCTAACACACCTTCTCTTCACCCTGGCCACCCCTATAGTCCCATCCCTACTACCCCACACTCCCCACTCCCACATTCCAACTTTCATATAGTATGTATCTACATTATATACAAATATTTTGATGAAAATAATATTTCTTTTCTTTCGAATAATAGATGATGTTCGAAATAACTATTATCGACATATAGTAACACACCCTAAAGTTCTGTAAAAGAAGTACTCCTAGTAAAATCTATGTCATACTAACATGTGCATACATCATAATGTTATATAATTAAACAAAATAAACCATATCAAACAAATAACCAAGATCAACAAAGTCATCAATGAATTCTCCACATACTTGATCATAGTAAACATTTGTCCATAACATTAATCTAAGACTAAAAAAACTAATTAATTAGGGTCAATCAAATCACCTAAAGATGATTGAATTCTCATGTTTAAAGAAGCTTGAACAATTCATCAATAAATATAAATATCCATCAACATGAATGTTGTGAATAATTAGTACTACCACTATATATTCCCATCAAGCAATAATCTTGAAATATTCCTATCTTTTCTTGATTGTTCTTGATCTCCACCAAATGTCCCACATTGATCAAATCCACCAAGATTTGCACTAATTTGCTCATGATGGTTCATCCCCATTTCAACCAAATGAGATGGAATTGTACTAGTAAATGACTTATTAATTTGATCAAATGTGGAAGCATTTGTAGTACCAACTATGCTATTACTTGTTGGCATTATTAATGTATCATGATTAATACTAGAACTCAAAGATTGTGGCATAAATTGAGAATTTTGAACCTTTTGTGTTGATGGCCTAAGAGTATAATTAAGAGGTCCCATATTATCCATATGAGTTGATCTTTTCATGGCTGAGCTAGCAGTTGAGAAAAGATCAAAGCGTCGAGTGTAGGCTGAACCTGTAAATGGAGTTGTTGGGATCCCAGTAAATTCTTGAACCATTTGTCTAAAATTTGTGGTGTCTGTGGTGAGGACAGTTGTTGGGGCACGCCTCGATGCCCTACTTCTTTTTCTTGGATTTTTTCCCATATTAGGTTGAACAATAGAAGGGTTTATTGGTATTGTAGTAGAATCATAGTATGGAGCTTGGTGATGATGAGGAGGAGGAGGAGCAAGATTTGGTGATATTGTGGATGTAAGGTTTGCAAAGTTGTTGAAATTATTAATGTTAGGGTGATGATTAGGTCTTGTAATGTCTTTAGGCCAAATAAGATCATTGTTGTATGGAACATTTGTTGAATCATGGAAATTGGAGTTGAAATTTTGTGTGTCATGATGAGGATTAAAGAGAGAGGGTTGTTGAGAATGAAATTGTGGTAACAATGGATGATCACTTGATGAGATTGAACCAAAATGGTTTGAAGAATTCAAGAAAGTTGAGATTGGTGATGTACCATGATGTGAATCATATTCTTGATCATCACCACTTGAAGATTGTACACTACCACTATTACAAGAATCCATTGTCTCCTTTAGGAAGAAAAAAAAAAGTTGAAAATAATTAGTTTGGTGAAAGAAAAGAAGAAAAAAAAATGGGATTCTTAAAAAGAGATTGATCAAGAAAAGGAATATGAAAAAAGGGAAAATTTTTACACCTACCTTATATCTTGAAAGATCTACAAAAATTAATAAGAGTTTAACTTAACAAACTTGTCCTTTGCCTCTTATTCATGGACCACTAGGTATATAGATTATTTTTCACACATGTTTGATTAGAAAGAAAAAGAAAAAATCAAACATGATGGTTATTGTTCAAAGTGTAGAGATTTGAGAGTTGCAATTGTTGGATCATATATTTTCTTCTAAGATCTTGTATTAGGGTTTTGGAATGAAAGGAAAGAGAGAAAAAGAGTTGTAAAAGGCTTCAAGAAGGGTTCTAAAAGAGAGGCATACAAGGCAATAAAGCTTGGATCAATTTATGTTTTCCACTAACTCAAAAGAGAAACATGAAACAATTACATAGGAGAGGTGGGGGTGGGGTAGAGGGTGGGGGTGGGGGTGGGGGTGGGGGTGGGGGTGGGGTCTCCATTGGAAGGAAGCTTTAAGGGTAAGTGTGAAAATGAGAAAAAATGAAAACAAGAAAAGTGTCATGAAAACATGAATGGAAGAAAAATATGTGCATACCACATTAAAAATATCTTTGAGTAATTTTAATCAACCCATGTCATTTTTGTATAAAGTTATCCCTTAGGGTAAAATGTGGATTTTAAAAACTAAAAATTATTTTATTTGTTGATATATCTAATTGTGACTCTTTTTTTAAAACAATAATAAAAGAAAATACATTAATTGAAACTAATGTATCAAGGTATATATATGACATTGAGATAACTCTCTTTGTTTTAATTTATGTTTCTTACTCTTATTTTTATTTTATTTTATTTAAAATATCACTTTCTGGTGACATATTTAAGATTAAAAAATTTATAATATATTTTGGTCCATATAAATCTTTATTAAGATAACGAGATTTGAAAACTTTCACTTGATTTCTCGAACTTTATATTTACTCCAAGAGGTAACAAATAAAAAGGAGATGATCACTCAATTATAGATAATTAGTCATTCTATTCTCTCTATTTATTTTTATTTTTCAAAAGTCACTCAACCAATTTATTTTTCATGGCCATTATTTTGATAAATAAAATTTTCATTACCCATATAATGTTGTGACAATTACAAGTTTTTTAATTAAAAAATAAAATTAATATTATAAAATTATTTTCCTAGAATTAATGATCACGGAAGCTAATTTGATAAAATTGAGCGACTTTTAAAAGAAAAGAAAATTGAATAATTATGATAATTAATTATTCAAATTTGAGTGACCATCAAAACTTCGAGAGGATAAGCCAAAAAAAACATGTACCAAGTAGAAGTGGTCACAATTAGCTTAACTAGTTGTAAGAGCTAATCCCTCTATTTCATAGTGTGGCGTTTTTAGCTTTACGAGGCATAAATTAAGATAAATTTCTCAACTAGAGTAATTAATAATGGAACCTATTGATATAATGCCCGCTAAAACGTAGAATTTTTTATATTTCTTGATAATTTCTTGTTGGACACACAAAGCTTTTAATCTTACCTCATATAGTTTCTATTTAAGAAAGGAGGTCTCAAATGAGGGTGTTTGGTCATGAAAATCAAATATCTTTTACTTTGATTTGGAATTTTTTATATTAGAGTTAGAGTTATATTTGACTTTTCCTTTTACAAAGAATATCTAGAATTTGAACGTACTTTTTCTAAATATGAAATAAGAACTGGTTCTACAAATTATGCTTTCATCGAACCGTATTAGTAAAATAAAAAAGTACTATTATATGGTAATGACCAATTTAACAACTTAGGTGAAGTAGTTGATGTTGCATACATTGATGGATCATTCAAACATTAGTATAAACTGTTAGGATATATGAAGTCTGTTTTGTTATGGCTATGTTTCAGCTATTTTATAAATGCAAACTATATTCTTAAATACAACCTTTAAAGTAGGAATCTACTGATCAGATGGTCATTCAACTAATGTAAATTGCGTATTAAAAAATTATCTTTTTCTTATATTATCGCAAAATAATGAATTTTTGTAGTTGGTTTGATGAGACAAGCCGGCAGAACAAAGCATTTCCTACAAACAAACATGCAGGCCTAGTTTTATGAAATTCAATTTGAAAAACTTAATAAAGAGCCATATGTTCTAAAATTATGTTTATACCCAATGTAATAAAAATAAATCAGTAAAATACAAAACAAGTACAACAAAAGAGAGTAATACATGTCGAACCAACATTGGTTGTGGTGCGATTGTGAGACTATTCAACCCTTAAAGGTCTAAGGGTTGAATATGGAGAAAATCTGTTAAAAGTGTCACCCTTGAATGGGCCCTGCAGTAATCGTATACTCGTGAATACTATCAATACTCTCAATAGTGTGGCTTTTGAAAAACCAAACGTATATGCCCTATAGCTCGAAGCAAATAATATCACATCATGCTAAAAATAGATATCTGTAAAATCCATGCGCGTAAAATATTAAAGAAAATACATCCACTCTAGAATATATTCACTCATCTTATATGAAAACTAATAATAAATAAATAAAACAGGCTTATCACTAAGGAAATATCTTGATTTCTTTGTTTTTATATATTTGATTTTTTTTTCAGTTGACCCTTCTTTTTTATTATATATAAAGTGTCCTATTTTATTTCTTTTTAGTGATTAGTTGAGAGACCTGTTAAGAAACTACTGAGATGGAAAAAACTAGAAAAAATGGTCAATCAACTATGTCAAAAATTGCAGATAATTCATTACTAAATGGATTAGGTGGTTGTTTAATAGGTGCTTTTTTTCCTAGAAGAAATACTAACACAAAAACCAACATTACAACCAAGTCCAGTGACACCAATTTTGTCAAAAATTCAAGAAGATGTCACACCAGCTCTTGTCCGAAAAATTCGACTTCTAGTAAGAACAGAGTGTCACAAGTTGTGAACTTGGCATACACACAAAAGCTTAGAAGAGAACCAACATTCACCTCAAGTGAATTGAGCATGACTATCTTTAGTCATCGAAAATCCAAGGTGAATGGAACGTTGAATCGCAGTTCAACAAGCAATGTTACACTACTAAGCCACTTGGGAAACTTGAAGAACCAAAATTCCTCAAGTGACAGAAAGGCTATCCAGAAGAAAGGCAAAATCTTGAAGGATAACATAGTAAGGCAAACTAGTTCTGTAAAAAGCCATCAACCAGGTAGTTCGTTTCGCGGTTCTGCAAATAAACTGGACCCTGATGTGCTTAAGTCCATAGGCAATGAGCAGTATAGACAGGGGAAAATTGAGAAGGCATTGGATTTGTACAATCAAGCAATTGCAATTGATGCAGGAAATGCTAGTTACTATAGCAACAAGGCTGCAGCTTTGATGAGTTTAGGCCGCGTGATTGAGGCAGTTGTTGCATGTATAGAGGCTATCCAGCTAGACCCTTCTTATCACAATGCACATTATCGTCTTGCAAGACTATACGTTAGGTTAGTCATTTTGAATCGTCAATTATTTTTCTTTAGATGATTTTGTCTGAATTTGGTTGATGTAGTCAATTTCTTTTTTCATTTCGACAGGCTGGGAGATGCAGAGAAAGCGATAGATCATTACAAACAATCAGGGCGAAAAGTTGACAAGAAGGACATTGCAGAGGCTCATGATATTAAGAGACAGCTCTTAAAATGCACAGAAGCACAGAAGCTGAGAGATTACAATACATTGATAAAGGAAACACAAAATTCTATCACCTTAGGAGTAGATTCAGCTCCACAGGTTTCACTACAACTAAGCCTCATTCTTTAGTACTTGGTGGAGGTCTTAATGTATATGGTTCAGATATTAGGCCATTAAGCGTATTTGTTTTCATTAAGATTTAAGCACCTAATTGGTTTGTATAGGTCTTAATCATTAAGATCTTGAACAAAGTCTTCACTATCACTAACCGCCTTTGCCATCACAACCACCACCACCATTGTAAACTACCATTATCGTCATCAACTACCAACCACCTCTGTCATCACCATCACCACTATTGTCAGCCAATACCACACCTGTCACCTCCATTACTACAATTATATCTATCCCACCACCACTGCGACTAACTCCTACTACCAACCAACTCCACCATCACAACTAGCACACTTACCACCTACCACAACCACAACCATTACTGCCATTGTTGCCGCTAACTCCACCACAACTAACAGCAACTACCACCATGACGGTCAATTCTTATAACCAAGCATAACAACTAGCACCGCCGTCAACTACCACCAATACATTCTTTAGCCGCCATCATTGGCACCATCAACCATCTTCACCATCACAACCACCACTACCAATGACCACCATAATAACTATCACCACCACCATTCATAGTCACTAAAGGACTAGAACAAGTGTACATAAATATTTAGTGAAGATATTATCGCCACTATCACAACCACCACAGACCATTACCACCATCATTAGCTAACATAAATATTTCATTTTTTAATCAGATAAAAAAAATTATTAAATTAATTTTTTAAAAATATACTAATTGATTTATTGTTTATTTATTATGTTTACAAATAAATATATTCATTCACATGTCGAAAAACACGATATTAATCCTTCCGTATTCAAATCTAAAGACAACATCCTAATCATTTAGATGTGCATATAGATTCACATGTTGTAATCTTAATGGGGGAAAATGAGGCCTATAGTCCATCCCTAATGTACAAATTATTATAAAGAAAATTAGATGTTTAAAGATTCTTATTTTTTTATTCCTTTGACTTGATTTCAAATGAAGATCTTTGCCATGAGGGCTGAAGCATTAATAAAGTTGCATAGACACGAGGAAGCATACACCACAATTCAGAAAGTAGCTCATATCAAAACAGAGCTATGTGCTTGCCTTTTTGGTTCAGTAAAAACAGCTTATTTATTGATCACTCGAGCTGAGGCCTATGCAACAGTTGGCTGGTTTGAGGAGGCTACAGCTGCAGCTCAAGAAGCAACAAAATTGGATCAAAGCAATGAAGTAATTATCACAATTCTAAGGAGAATTGAAGCGTTGGCATCATCTCGGTTAAAAGGTAACGAGTTGTTCAGAGAAAATAAATTCTCAGAGGCTTCTTTCGAGTACACTGAAGGACTAGAACAAGAGCCATACAATTCTATTCTACTGTTTAACAGAGCAGCATGTCGATTCAAGCTAGGACAATTCGAAAAAGCTGTGGAAGATTGCACTGCAGCTCTTGTACTGCGTCCTTCCTATACAAAGGCTAGATTGCGGAGAGCTGACTGCAACATCAAGGTAATTTGTTGAAGACATAATTAATTAGGTAAATAGAAGTGTGCTAACCCTCACTAATCGCTTAAGATTTTAGATGATGTGATCACACAAGGTATATATCATAAAGTTTTGGTTGATATATGCAGTTGGGAAGATGGAAAGCAGCTATTCAAGATTGTGAGATGTTAATACAAGAAATTCCAGAGGATGAGGAAGTGAAGAGGGTGTTCTTACAGGCAAAAAGTCGGCTACAAAAAACTTGTTAGAGAATTGCTATTGCTATCCAACTTATTTTTTACTTCTATTTTATTTTAGTTTATTTTATATGATGAGGATACAAATGAGCTTGAATGAAGAAGTGAAGACTCATATGGATGACTACCCACTAATTCGAAACTGGAACATAGTAATTATTATTGTTTTTGTAAAACTAATATTAGTACCAGCCCAATATATATATTGAAGGAAACTAATCATAGATACTACAGATAATCGGATGTCTAGTCTTGGGTGTGAACCGGGTGTTGAAGAGTCCCAAATCGGATGAAAAACGGATGGGTGGTCTCCTTATATAAACTTGGGCAATATTCCCTCAAGAGCTCATTTCTTAGGTTGAGTTACACCCATGATCCATTTCTTACATGGTACTAGAGCAGGAACCATCCTTATTATTGTTTACCTATGATGGGTCCCTAGATTTAATTGCTCAAGTCCCAAATCAGATGAAAAAGAAATGGTGGTTTCCTTATATAGACTTGAATAATCCTCCCTTAAGAGCTAGCTTTTGGATTAGGCCCAAGATCCATTTCTTTACAAGAAGAAACAAATAATTAATTATATCTTGATTTTTTAAAACAAACACTATTTTAGACTTTATTTTTCCATTACATGGATGTATAATAGGTCTTTACAATAATCTTCTTTACTTTCTAATTCATTCTCAACTTTAGATGTGTTATGATTTTACACTTTCCCACTTAGTGGAACTATGTTGGGTATGTTTATGTTGCTGTATTGGTTTAAAAGGAAATTTTGAGCATGAATATTTACCCGATATGTACACTGATGATAGATTTTTGAAGTGGAAGAGGTCATTTTTGAAAACCATACTAACAATAACATTTTCAATAATAGTAATAAAGGAACAAATAAACATACGAGTATCTAGTAAACATTAAAAAAAACTGAATACAGATTTAATAAGTGAATGATACCACACTTTGAACAAGAAAAAGAAAACAACAATAGACACTTCAAATGAGGACACATGGAAAGAGATATGAAGAGTCCTATAACACAATTTAAACATGGAAAACAGCAAATAACACAAATAGTCCACAGGACAACACGAACCTACAAAACAATGCTAATTAAAAGAGACATATTAGTCCTAGATCCTTATAAATTGTTGTGGTGGTTTGGATCATTAATTAAAGCATTACATCATCATCATAATTTCCGACCAGCATCTCAGATAATGTTGGACTCTCGAAAACCAGCGAAGCCATTATTGGTGAAAGTATTGGAAAAGCCATTGTTGTTGGATGCATTGGAGGGGGCATTTCATGAGCCCTTCTAAAAACCATTTCTTGAGGTTATGGAGGATACAATTGGGGAAACATTGGAGGAAACATGTCTAAAGAAAATGGAGAGAGAGGAAGCGGAGGAAACCTCAAAGGGTCTACAAAAGGAACCGGTTGAGGAGTCCTTGGTTCGAGCATCTGAACGGGAGCGGATGAAGAAGCCATCGATGGCTCCGAGCAAGCCATTGGAGGAGTAATTATTGTTGAAGGTATAGGAGAAGCCATTTTTGTTGGAGGAGCCATTCTAGGAGCCCTTCTAAAAGCCATTTCTTGAGGTAATGGAGGATACGATTGTACAAACATTTCAGGGAAATTTTCTAAAGAAAATGGAGAAAAAGGAGGAGGAGAAGACCTTGAAGATTTTACGAGAGGATCCATCAGATTACTCAATGGTTTGGGCATTTGAGCAGGAGCGGATGAAGGAACCATCAATGGATCCGCTTGAAGAACCATCAATGGATCCGCTGGAGGAACCATCGATGGATCCGCCGGAGGAACCATCGATGGATCCACCGGAGGAACCATCGATATTGGATCAACAACAGGGACCAACATATCAGTACTAAGCCCTTCGAAGTTGGCTGCACCAATAGCAGTTGATGGAGCCACCAAAGGAACTATTGATACTGGAGCCCTAATTATTTCTAGCAAATGAGCACTTGGCTCCTCAGAGTTGGTCCCATGAGGTACCATAGGTTGACGGGCATTTAATGTGGAACCCTCTCCGTCAATCTTCGCTTTCATCATTTCACATACCTGTTTGAGGTTTTGTTTTATAACGAAACTCAAATCGTTAGATCGTAAGGGTTCATGTCAGCAGGAATATCAATTTCCTTCAACGTTTGATACATCTTATTTGTGCACTCATTCACCCTGTTTTCTTTCCTTACCTTATGTAATTGTTTCTCCAACTTCTCAGTCCTTCGCTTCGTGAACTCTTCTCCCGTCATCATGTGTTTTGATTGATCTAACACCGAAAGCTCACTAAACTTTTTAAAGGTATTGAATGCGTTAGCATTATTTGGAAACAAAATAGGTTGAATCTGGTAAGGACTATAGACGGTTATAGCCATTTCAACACCACAAAGTGTAGTGAGTTCATAAGCCATTTTAAATAACCCTTTCAATCTTTGCTTGTAAGAGGCTTTCCTCTTAGCCTCATTTTCAATCAAAGCAAACTTCACCTTTGTTCTAGGCATGGCTAAAGATGAGAAATAGTAGGAGATATGTGTTTGTTTGGATAATCGAGATTGAATGGCTTTATTTAGTGAGTTTCTTTGTCTAGGATTGACTTCTATTTATAGACGGAATTTAGATTGTGTAAATTTTGAATAGTTTGAATTAGAAGATATTTAGGTGTCGCCCATACCTATTATGGCATAAAACTAATTAATGGTGCATCATATACCAAATTAGATATATCATTTTGAAAAATATGCAGTTTATGGCTTCGGTCTTCTCCTGACCAATTTTTTAGTCAAACTTTTCTTATTAAGAAAATATTCAATATTTGTTCAGGATAAGAAAAGTTTTCTTAAATTATTAAATTATTTTCTTAATAAGAAAAGTCTGACTAAGAAATTGGTCAGGATAAGACCGAAGCCATAGACTGCATATTTATCAAAAACATACCATCTAATTTGGTATATGATGCACCATTAATTAGTTTTATGTCATAATAGTTATGGGTGGCACCTAAATATCTTTTAATTCAAACTATTCAGAGATTTACACAATCTAAATTACGTCTATCAATAAAAATCAATCCAAGACAAAGAAACTCACCACAACAAAGTTATTTGATCTTGAATATCCAAACAAACACATATCTTCTACTATTCCTCATCTTTAGCCATGCCCAGAACCAAAGTGAACTTTGCTTTGATTGAAAATAAGGCCAAGAGAAAAGTCTCTTGCAAGTTAAGATTGAAAGGGTTATTTAAAAAGGCTTATGAACTCACTATGCTTCGTGGTGTTAAAATGACTATAATTGTCTATAGTCCTTAGCAAAACCAACCTGATTTGTTTTTAAATTATGCTAATGCATTCAATACCTGTAAAAGGTTTAGTAACTTTCGGTGTTAGATCAATCAAAACACATGATGACGGGAGAAGAGTTGACGAAGCTAAGGACTGAGAAATTGGAGAAACAATTACATAAGGTAAAGAAAAAGAATTGGGTCAATGAATGTACAAATAAGATGTATCAAGTGTTGAAGGGAATTAATATTTCGGCTGACATGAACCCTTTGCCATTGTACCTATATATTATTTGGGATTCCCCAACTATAACAACTGTAGCTAGATTCCTTGAAAGCAACGGTAAATTCACTCAAAAAGCTAGAGTCTATTATCACAATGAGGGTTATTATGTTGTGAATTCCAATCAATAACAGATAGAGATGTAATACTTAGTTTTGGCCCTCACATGATCAATACTAAGTCTAAGTCTGTTGTTAAACCTTGGGTAGCCAGTTTCAATTCTAAGGATGAGGTATTGAAAGTTATCCCTCTATAGTGACGTTCCTCAATCTTCTATTTAGTTGTTGGGGGTCCTAAGTCCCTAAGTAGGATTGCTAGTGTGCTACGAATACCTATATGTGTTGCTGATTGTACAACTAAGCTTAAAAGGATTTCTTATGCTCCCTTGCTAATTGAGATCAATTTCATTATCCCATTACCCAAATCAAAGTAATGGATCCTCAAGGCATAAGGTTTGAACAACAGTATTTTGAATGCTGTTGCCGATGGTTTCAAACCCCTGATAAAAAAAAAAAACAATTCACCACTTTCCGGGAGGCTATATAACTGGTCACTGATAGAGAGAAAATGTCGTAAAGGTGGTAATAATAAAAGCCCCAATTCCCCCCAATTCTTCAATAACAACTAATCAAATACAATCAAGGCTCTTAATACATTTTACATAACAATAATAGTAATATGTAAATAGCATGGGCTATTTAGAATTACCTTTTAAGATTCAAATCCAAAAAGCTTACCCTTTTAGGGTTGTTGACAGAACCCTTCATATCTAGCAATTTCAATGAATTTGAATTACCTTTTAAGGTTCAAATCCAAAAGCTTACCCTTTTAGGGTTGTTGATAGAATCCTTCATACCTAGCAATTTCAATGAATTTGATATCAAAAATCTAGGTTACAGAGTGATAAATAACAAAAATTGGTATTGATTTTGTTAAACTTGTACCTGATCAATTCAAAATCTCACCTTTAAAGCTGCGGGAAATAGGAATAATACCGCCGTGTATCGTTCTCATCTCCTGGAGAGAGACTTGATTAATCTTCGGAATTGGGCTGGTGTAACAATAGTGATAAAAAAAAATTGAACATATATTAGAGTTGTATCAAATTTGATCCTTTATACAAGCCCTAGAATTTGTATATGAAATGAACTTATTTCACATATGTGAAATATAAATATTACTAATACTCAAAGTCATCTCCAATAAAGAGAAAATTTCAACAATCTTGAGTCAATTATATTAGGAAAATAGAAAAATTGATAATGATGTTCCCATATTGAAATGAGGGAATGAAATGAAGGTTCCATGTATTGGTGTCTTGTGTAAAAATTTGTCATCAAAACTTAAAAGATAAATCTTATAATATAGTTGTTATAAAATTTTGTTATATAGACATGTGTAGCTTTGACTAGTAAAGAACTCACGTGTTCAAAAGATACCAGTTGTGAATATAAGAATGTTGAGATGGATATGAGGTTAAAGTAGGAGAGATAGGATATAAAGTGAGGATATACTTGGCAAAGTAACGACAATGATAGACAAGATGAGGATAGCAATGTGGAAATGATACTGGCATGTAAAGAGAAGATGCATATATGCTCCGGTGCAGAGGTTGACTATGTTGGATTTCAAGAGAGGTATAGATAGGTCGAAGAAGTATTATAAAGGGGTGAAAGTTAGTAGGTAGTTTAGTTAGTGGTTCGGATTTAGGATTTGAAGGTCGTGGGTGCTCACTGCTCTTCAATCTTCATGAATCATCAAGCGTGTATGCTCGAGCACTTTTTCTTGCCTTTCTGCGGAAGCAATTCGTTATCTTGGCCGCTGGCAAGCTTCCTGAGAAGATTCTGAAACTTTTTCCTTTTTTAGAGAGTCAGACTGTTTTTCGATAAAGTAAATGCTCGAATTCTTATTTTCACACTCGCTAACCACATAAAATTATTAGTGGTCGCAAAATATAAATATATAGAAACTCGAGCACGTCAATTGAAAAGTATATGATAAAATGACACTTAATTTATCATCTTAAAAAATAACCTATAATCACGAGTTACACTAAAGAAAAAGAGACCAAATTTTTTTTTTTTGAAATAGAGAAGATTTAAAAGGTAAATGACACTACATATCAAAAAAATAAAAAGGAGAGAACATGGAAAAATTTAATTGAAATAAAAGGTGCAATTTAGAAAAAATCCTCCTAAAAAGAGTCGATCTCGTGACCTACGGACGAACCAAAGCAGCCACTAGTAGTCTTTGTTAAGTGTGTGCTTATTTATATTTTATATCTATTTCTTCACATTTTCTCAATAGATAGAAAAAAAATTGTTGAAGTTAGATAGATGCTCGAGCATCCGAAATGCTCCATTAGATATGCCCTTGGTTGAGTGCTACTTAAATTTTCTTATCAATATTAGTATTAGTAACTTTCCTACTATAATGTTCTTTGATTTTACAATTACTTCGTTGTTTTCATTGATCAATGTATCATACTATTTTGTGGTTATAATTGTTTTTTACATGATTTTCTGTATGATTTATATGTTTTGTTTAAATCGATGATCTATTGGAGATAATATTCATATCTTCACATGGTACGAGTAAAGTCATATATGCACAATCTTTTAGATCTCCACTTGTACAATTACACTAAATATTATATATATATATTATATATATATATATATATATATATATATATATATATATATATAATATATATATATATATATTATATATATATATATAAAAATCAATTAGAATTATACTAAATTAATGTAATATTTAAGAATCATTCGTCAGTAATGTATTTAATAATATACTCCTTCTATGTCTTAATTTATGTGACACTTTTCGTTTTTTGATAGTCAAATAGTTTAAGTTTGACCAGGATTTGCATAAGGAATCTTCAATTATTTGAAATAAAATTTATATATTTATAAACTATATAAAAAGTATTATAAGTCAATAATTGACAATTCAAAATATTTAAAATATCTATACAAAAATTACAATAAAAAATAGATTTATTTAAATTTTAAAATCTAAAAAATGTCATATAAGTTAGGATGAACGGAATAATTGTTTATAATTGCAATCTCAAAAGAAGTAAAACTTTTACCCTTCTTTTTTGGTCAATAATCTTAGAACTATTTGACAAATCAACGGATTTGAAATGAGTTTAAATGATTTTGTTTTTTGTTAGTAATAGAGCTAAAATATATGTTAACTCTCTTCACCTCATATTAATTATCTAATTTTTTTCACGCCTTTTAAAAACTCCAAGAGGTATTCTCCATTTTAAATTATTTATGTATTTTAACTTGATACAATATTTAAGAAATAAATAATATATTTTATCTTATGACATAAAAATAATAATATATTAAAATGTGCTAAATTATCTTTTAATTATGTAAAATGTTAGAACTAAAGAACGGCTAAATATATATATATTTTAGATAGACAAAAAAAGTAAAAGTAACTAATAAAATAGATAAAATATTAGTGTTTTTTACTAATTTACCCTTTATTACCAATTATTAATAGTTTTTACTAATTTACCCTTAATTATCGATTGTTAGTATTTTTACTAATTTACCCTTGATTACCAATCTAATATAGGAGTAGGACCAGCAGTACTGTGAGGATAATAAAGAGAGACATAATAATTAGTCATAATTACGACCACCAAACATTCTTTTTACCATTATTTTCTTTGCTTTTGAATGACAAGATCATGTACATACATTGTATCATGTTATGAATCGTTTGAACATAGATTTTCGAAGTAAAATTTAGAAAGAAAATTGGTGAATATTGTTTGTCGTATAATTTGTTATTATTTGACGTATATTTTTAATAAATAATTTAAATGTTAAATATTAGAAAGTTTTAGTATTTGAATCAAGTCTCATTATTTGAAATTTTTTAATAATATCAATTTTTTATCTTTTATAGTATACTCTTTATAGTAGTTGTTTGTGTTGTTTTGCATATTTTTTTACGTGAATATCAAAGTAGTGATGAAATATTCAGTGAATAATAAAGTGATGATATGATTATTGATGAAAATGATGAATAATCGGCTTAGAGTAACAAAGTCATGTGTCATGTAATACAAACATAATTTTTAAAACTTATTGATATAAATCAAATTTCTTAAAAGGCACAATACAGAAATATACTCTTTAACTTCGCTTCAATGACATTTATATCCTTTAACTTTGAGTGTACACAAATAACACTTAAACTTTTACTTTTTATCCTTTTCTTGACGGTGTATATTATAGTTACAAAATATCATGTCATATTCAAAATTAATTTTAATTTGTTTTTCTCTTTTGGTATGCAATAAAATAATGATGCTTCTAAATAATTAGCAAGGAGAGTGTACTTATTAATGGAAAATTCATGTTAGTAAACAATATAAATAAATTTGGTTATCTCTTGTAAAACAACAGCGCCCATGGCCTAATGGATAAGGCGCTTGACTTCTAATCAAGCGATTGTGGGTTCGAGTCCCACTGGGCGTGATTTATTTTTTGTCTAAAAATTCTTTTATTTTCTTAAACTTCGTATCAAACTAAAAAATTGATATGAATTGAAATAGTATCTATTTTTCGTCTACAAATTCTTTTATTTTCTTAAACTTCGTATCTTATTATAAAACTGATATAAATTGAAATAGAGGGAGTAGTTAAGTTCAAATTCTTCTATTTTTCTTAATATCTATTTTCTTAAACTTCGTATCAAATTAAAAAATTGATATGAATTGAAATAGTATCTATTTTTCGTCTACAAATTCTTTTATTTTCTTAAACTTCGTATCTTATTATAAAACTGATATAAATTGAAATAGAGGGAGTAGTTAAGTTCAAATTCTTCTATTTTTCTTAATATCTAGTAAAAAAACAGATATTAATCGAAATAGAGGGAGTAGTTAAATTCAATTTGTTAGAGATTGAAACATAGTTAATTTTTGTTATTCCCTCTTCTTTTACTTCATTTGATGCACTTGAGCCAATTATCTTTCGGAAAAATGTCTTTACCTTGCACAAGACAATGATAAGATTCGAGTACATTGTACCCTTGTCAAATTCCACTTAGTAAGATTTCACTAACTATATTGTTTTATCATTCTCCCTTTAATACATTTTATGTAATATCAAAATTTATATAAATATAACTTATAAGAATATCATTATATCTTTAAAATAGATTAAAAAATTTCTAGTCATATAAATATTGTGATATACTTTGAATTATAGTTCTTTTTTTGTTAAAAAAAAAAAAACTTTTCTTCTCATATTATACTTCACGTATTCTTTACGTCAAACTAATAATGTGACTTTAATTTGAAAAAAAAAAAAGAAGTGTGAAGTTTAAATTTCTTGTCAGCTTCTTCAAAGTCATAATTCCTTTTCTTTTTCTTTTTCAATATTAAATTTCAACGAATAAAACGTTTTTCATCATCAATTTTTTAAATTTTACCAATGATGTATCATTCATTATATCCCTACTATTGTTTGTAGGGCATTTTCTCTTTGAAGATTTTCTGCACTTAACATAAAAGCTATCCACTGCCGTAAGAAAAGATCTCGAATTCAAGTTTTACCGTCAAACATAATTAAAACAGTTAAATCACACATATAACGCTTATTAATCGTCTAACATGATTCAAAATGTTAGACCATATATAAGTTAGCGCATTAAGACATATATCCGTAAAAACCTTATGATAACATTAGATTCATTTGAATTCGATATTATTTTATAAAGTAGAGTGTATAGATTATATGGAAAAATATACCAAACATTACAACAAACACTCCTACTAAGATTAATCCAAAACTTTAAAAGTATATGAAAAATTAAATTCATAGAACTTAAATACTGAATCTGCTTGAAATACATAAAACTAAATAAAAATGTCCAAACACATAAGCAACGTTTGTAAATCTTCTCCATTAAAATATATCTCAAGATTGTATATTGTTTGAGTAAACAACCCTATACAAAAATTACACATCTACGTACACATCACAAAAAGATAAATTCAAACATCAAAAATGTAAATGCTACTAGTATTTGAAGAAACTTCAAAAAAAAAAAATGAGAACAAAAGTGGGGATATTTGGCCAAAAGAAGCTAGCTCTAGTGGTTGAATATCTCCATCGTTTATCGATAGGTTGACGATTCAAGTCATGTCGAAGGGTAAGTTGATCGATAGGTTGAACATTCGATTCACGCATTGGAAGATAAGTGAAAACACTATTGATCATGTTATATTGGCCAAAGAGAAATGACCTTGAAATTTGATCATCATGAATGTTAATTTACCTCTTCGAACTTCGACTTCTTGAAAATGGATCTTTAATTCCATTTTGTAGAGATGAAAATTTGTAGAGATCACTTCCGTATCTCATCACTACTAAGCTTTTCTTCGTATTATTCTCCGTTCTTGATTTTTCATTCTTTCGTTGATCACAATCACTGTCGTTGTCTTTATGTTTCTGCTCCAGCAAACCTTTTGCTGGAGCAGAACGACAACGCATAAGCAAAAGTGCATTTGGTGGTGGAGCATCATTATGACTAAAAACAGAGTACTCTGTTTCCTCTGTTTTTTTGGCATGCTCTGTTTCCTCTGTTTTTTGGTTTTCTTGTAAAACCATAAACCACTTAGAGAAAACAGTTCTTGATGCTGTTTTCGCTTCATCATCGCGTTCCTCTTCACCCTCCCGATCATCTTCGTCGTCATCATCATCATCATCATCAGAAGTGATAACATCTGTTTCATCGTTATGAAACGATCCAAAACAGCGAAAATCAAACCTTATATTCCTCAAACATGTCAACAACTGCATCGCGTCTTTCTTGAACCCAACGCCTTCCATATTCCACAGATTTTTTTTCTTTTTTTGCTTCTTAACATGTAACTTCTCAATCTCTTCCATCACTGATTGCCAATTCTTGATCTTACATGATTTCGGTTTGTGTCTTACTTTGATTTGTCCAGCACAAGTAACTTTCGGAGACGTAGGCTCAGATATCTCTGTCCTCTTCCATAACATAGGGCTAGCTTGGCCAGCAGGTCCAATACCTCTTGTGTTTGATCTTTTTAAATGGTGATGATGAGAGGCTGGACTTGGCATAAGTGTTAGATGAGCTCTTGAAGGAAAACAGACTAATAAATCTGTTGAAGGAGCTTCTTTACACTTCCTAATACCTTTCATGTTGAATGTATAGTTTGAATTTTTTTTTGAAAATGTTTGAGATTTGATGAACAATAACAAGAATGATGTTTTTGGTGTTTGTTTGTTTTGAAATTGTGTTTGGAAGAGTTGAAGTTTTTTTAAAAGAAAAGTAAAGAGAGGAGGCAAAAGGCAGTGGACAGCTAGCTATCTTTTCTTTTTAACTTTTTTGTTTATTGCTTCTATCTTTACCATCCATTATAAGAGTTCGGACTCAATTTGAATTTGTGATCCGAAAGTTTCATGTTAAAGGTAAAACGCTTAATTTGTATTGAGGTTTCGATTAGATTTGAGTTTGTGTCGAGAAGTTTTAGGTAAAAAGTAAAATATTAACTTCGTATTCAAGATTCAAATATGAAATTGCTGATTAAGAATGATGAGTATTCGCCATCAAGGGATCTAGATGGGTAACAAAGGGTATTCACTATCTTATTTTTGGGTGTTCCTGTCGTTAAAAAACTAGAGTATATATGTTCTTCACTCTATGGGAGACTAAACAGAAAAACGTGACACAATTTTATTCGTTGATCTGATATTTTATAAATATCGGGTCGGTAGATAAGATTATGACACGCGTATGTCCATTAGTATAAAGGGTATATTTGCTCTAGTTTTTTTACGATAGGGTCACCAATGTTCAAAAATATGACGGAAGGTATTTGTATATTATTTACAATAATTTGAGGGTATATTTGTTATTTTCTTCTATATTTGAAGTACTTTTTTTTATTTATATATTTTTAACCTTCTAAATATAGTACAAGAGATTGACTTAGTGACGGAAGGGACTCAAAAATCTCCTCTTTTAGATTTCAAATTCAAATTTCAAGCACTATATTTTTATTTTTGGAAATCTTTTCTTCTTCTTTTTTTCTTGGTGTTTACTTTTTCATCAACCCCTTGCCAAACAAAGTGGAGTAATTAAAAAAAAAGAATAATAAAGAGATAAAGAAGGAAAAATTTGTATTCACCAACTTTGTTTCATGATCTAATCATAACTTACAAACTTATTTAATTGTGAGACCATTGTCTACCAAGTGCCAACAAATTAAATAGTCCTACCAAACTACCAAATTCATTGATTTCCTTTCTAATATGACTTTTTTTTTCAAAAAAAAAAAAAGAATACATTATATAATTAAAAGGAAAACAAGAGGTTTTGATTAAGTTCCCTTGACTAAAATTTTATACAAGGTAAATAGAGCAAAAACCAAATCTTTTTGGTTACATATAAAATGATGAATCTTTGTTATTTAAAAAGATTCTAGTATAGAGAGATTTATATTTTCAGCGTGAATATATATCTGAATTTTTTAAATAAATTTCTGACTTTATCGCTGATTATTTAAATAGGAAAAGGGAAGAATGGACAATGAACAAGAAAGAGAACAATATTAGCAAGTATAAAGTGGAGAACATGCTATTATAATTGATGTTGGGACATCTTACTTGAAGATTAGATTTCAGTTTTGTTTGTGTCCTCCTTCAAAGATGGTGAAGACTTCGAGTCGTTTGGTCGGTGGGATGAGATAGATAAATATATTTGATGAAATTTTTGATATATATATTTTACATGCGATAATTTATTTTATTATTTATATCAAAATGATAAGATAAAATAACCTCTAAATTTGATGATATTCATTTTCAAATGCAGAATAAAATAGTCCTATCAGATATCTCGAAATCATTATTTTTATCCATCGATCAAACAATCCCTATGGTTATTTGATTGATGGGAAAGATAGTATGATAGACGAGGATATTCTATGAGACTATTTTATCCCACCTTTTATATGAGATAACTTATCCTACTATTTATCATAATGATGGAATAAAATAATTGATTTCATGCAATTAAATAATACTCATTATCAAAATACGTGATAAATTAATCTCATGAAATATTTCAAATTATTATTCTTATCCGACCAACCAAACAGTCCCTTAATACTCACCTATATATATAATATAATATATATAATAAAAGGGGAAAAAAGATTTTAGTTACGGAACTAACCAATAATATATCATTAAATAGTTTATAATTAATAATTTTTTCTAATAATTTATCGTATAATAAGATTAACGATTTTTTTTTTTTTTCAAGTACAAAACAAAGTTATTGTTTTGAAATTCTTAGGAAAACCCACATCCACCATTCTTGGGATACATATATGTTGCGTTAAACTGTTTATGTGCGGTAGCTTGCAAATCACACATAAAATATAAATTGCAATAGATAAATCTAGTGGGACAAACTCGACTTAGAGGGTGTTGATATGAAGTATCGATCTCTGGCCTTCCTCAAGGAATACAAAAATGCCTCGTAATACCATTTGATAGTTGACTAGAGTTATGCATGTATAAATAGTGTAGGGATTAGTAATGCAGTAATTAATTATGAGTGAATTTATGTATTACTTTATACACGTATTAGTTACGCAAAATTTAGTCAGTCCACCTTTTGTCCTGCATAAAATAACATCACGTAGAATCTCTCAAAACTTATACATGTATTAGTCATGCGGGTTATAAATTGTTAACCAAACGTCATATAAGTTTTATACATAAAAATAACTTATTTCCTATCTATACAACAAACATCGTATTAGTCATACAAAAATTGATAAATGAATAACTTGTTTTTTATCCATCTACCTAACATTAGCAATTATGCAAGTATTATTAGTAATACAAAGATTAATCATATAAAATATAGTTATTTGCGTATTAATTATTTCATCTTGTATCATACATAAAATAATATATAGATTCCCTCATAATTTCTACATCTATTAAATATGTGGGATTCTAAATTACTAATCAAACATAACACAAATTATATAAAATATAATACATGAATAAATCACCTCCTAACAAACGACCAAACAACTATATTATAACATAAAGTTGGATTAAATGCAATGCAGGACATAAAGTTTCTAGGAAGTGTTTTTAAGCGGAAAGAAAATCTCAAAAGATAATTTTTTCCTTTCCTATCAAAGTCCGATATTTATATAAAGATATGATAAAATTTTAATTCGTGCAAGAGTCTATTTCTGAGGCGACATTTTCAAATATAAAATTTATTTTATAGAAAGTCAAACTCAAAACTTCGAATTAAAAATATAGAACTCTCAATCTATTAAAAAATACCTTATATCATGATATGATCACTAAGAGGACAATTAATTAGAATCTCAATCTCAACAATCTCTATTATAAAAGCTTACAAAGTTACAAGACTATTAGTCCTTAGAGACAACTTCCTCACTAAATTTTGTCCAACCACCATACAAAGGTCCAACACATACCAATTCAAGCCCATAACACACATCTTCTGCTTTGACCCAATAAATCTCATTGAATGTTTGTCAATTAGACTACGCTATCATCGAACAAAAAATATGTATATCTATAATGTAATTACAAATATTAAACGTGTCACCCAGGGAACTAAAAGACCTTGTGGCGCGGCTGGCTAAGGGTCATAATCTCGCTGAGGCCCTAAGAATTTTTTAATTTGCAATTTTAACTTGCTTGCTGAGTCCCCTTTGTAATTTTAACTTGCTTCCTTAATATGATAGCGATACATTATTTTTTTTGTTTGTTTCTAATAGTAAAACGTGATCCATTTATAAATATAAGCATTGATATCATCATTGATCGTTTTAAACATTATAAAAACTTGTCGAGTACAATTATAATTGAATGGTGAATATTTATGATATATATAGTATAATTGAAAGTTTTAACTTTGTTTTTTAATGATCTCAATCAAATGTGGAGTGGAAATTTGTATTTATATATGGAGGTAGGGAAGAAAAGGGAAAATTGTAAGGTGAGAGTTCAAATAGTCAACCAATTGAGCAAAAGTGATTTTCTCCAAATATTATGTGAGAAAAAAAATCTTCCGTTGTCGGTCATGAATTCGACTTTCAACAAGAGCACCTAAATTAAAACGATAAACTTTTGCTTCATTGAAAACATCTGATAAATTTGAAATAACGCAGAAAAAATTAGCATGACCCATGCACAAAGAATTTGTAGTATATATAATAAAAAAAATTGTTATCTTATTATTGTTCATATTTTTTTGAGAAGGACTTACTATTGTTCATATTTTCATAGACTTAAAAGATGAATAATTCGATTGGAGCCTAAAATTAATTTAACTGATGAAACTACTTACTCATTATCGATATAACGTTACAATTGAAACCAAGAACATCGTATCAAATGTCAAGAATTTCGTATAATTAATAAAGGGGATGGAGATATTTCTTTGTATATCAAGAAAAAAGAAAATTGCTCGTGGGGATTTTCTAGAAATAGAGCAAGATCCTAAGAGCTTGACAGATTTTGAGGTTATTCTTGATAATGGGGACATCGATAAAATGCCTGAGGAGATAGAAAGGAGTATAAATAGCACGAATTCGAAAAATCGACGTTTATATTTGTCTCTATCAATGGATTTGCCTAGGGGTGTACATCGTCAGGTTAGTTAGGGTTTTTCAAATATCACACCAAACTATTTGTGTCGGATTTTTTAATCTATAAATCAAACCATGTCAAACCAAAAAAAATCAGGTTTTTTTCATTTTTCGAGTATCTTACATTCTACGTTTTCGAATAAAACAACTGATGAGGTACATAAATTATATCAATATCAATTTTCTAGGTTTGTCATAAACCTAATAAATTGTTACTTTCAATTAGCTAAGTGTGAAAATCAATATTTCCACATAAGAAGAAGAAGATGAATTGACTTAGTCATACCTTACTTTCAAATTAATGATAATAAGTCATTTTTCAATATGAAGTAATAAAAATAGTATCACATAAATACTAGTCTAGAAATGAAGTCCTCTTCTATAAGTACTTTTAAGTCTTTAACACTCAGATCTAATTAATCGGATCAATAAATTTTAAATAATGAATATTCAAAAGGATTGTTTTGATCTGCACACTAAATTATTTTAGGATTGTAGTTCTGAAATGAAATTATAGTTTCTGAACTAATTTGTGGATAAAATAATATTAAGAGTTATAAGTTTATAGTATCAATCAAAAAATAGTATAAACTTAATTCTGAAATTTCTTATCTTGTTTTGTCTGGTGAACACGATAACGGAAGGGGTTGGGTTGGGTGGGGGTGGGGTGGGAGATTGAACCAATAAATTCAAAGAAGGGATGTATATCCTTTTCACTTGATATTTGAAGAGATAGACATATATCATCCCACTTGGGCATATATCCTTTTCTTGAACTTGAATGCAAGCTAGGCCTTTCTAAATATAGTGGCTACCTTTTCCCTATCCCATTCACACATAATGTAGCCTTTGATTGGATATCAACAAACACACCAACAATTTTTAATCAAATAAACAAAATAGAATATGAACAAATGAAGAAAAGAGAGTTTTTGAATTATTTTACCACTAATTTGGTGCCACCTTTTCATGTCCCTTTGGTGTTTTGTCAATTGTCTTAACTCCAAAGTTTGAATTTGGAATCTTTGAGTGGAAATTATGAAACTAATTTGATGACTTTGAGATCATCTGGTGATTGAAAATAAATTATCTCAAGATTAATTATTTTGAGATAAGTTATTCTAGACGAATATATAAGCTATGTAGAATAATTTATCTCATTACTAGAGTACAATTGTAGAGTAAATAATTCATACCTTTAATCAAACACAAGATAAAATAGTTTTACATTTTATCCTTATAATTATTATATCTTAGTCATTTCATATGAACGATTATTTTGCGAAAACTTAGTGAGTCGGCTAGGAAATCAGGTGCGACTTTCACTACTAAAATCGATCCTAGAGTGGTTTGAAAAAAGAAACCTCACAAGGTCGATATTTAAGTATACTTTTTTTTCCAACAAATTGATTTTCGAAGGTTGATTTTCTTAGCACTAATATTCGATAAAACTTAAAACCAATCTCAGAAAATCGGTAAATACACCTAATTTTTTTTTATTCATAATAGTGATACCCGAGGTCGATATTATTAATTTAAAAATTAAACTAATCAACCTTATAAATTGGTAATAATAATTTTTAAATAATTTAATTTATATTATCTATACAAACTTCATTATTTTTAATCAATATATTTTTAACAAAATATCTCATAATAGCGATGAGCAAAATATGAACGTTTTAAAGTGTAACAATAAAGTTGCGACAGAGTAATACAATCATAATTTTACTAGGCGAAGCAGCCCGAATGTTACACCTTGGATTATACCTATTTTCTTTTTGTTCATTTTTTCTTATAAAAGATTTTTACAATTATAGAAATATTTTGAAATAGATATCCAATTGTAATTTTCATATCCTTTTCTGTTTTTTCTTGTAAGAACTACCCTGACACAAATATTCATTTGTAGATTTTACTTGTTCAAAAATAGAATAAAAAATGAGTTATACAACTAAAGAAATATAGATACAAAACAAAAATAAAACATGAACAAAAAAAATCCACTGGCCTAGCCTTGACAAAAAACATCAGCTAACCAGTTTGGATTTTAACAATAAATCTAAGGACTAGCTATGCAATTACCAAAAATTAATTGCAATGGCTATTCCACTAATCCTATCCACCTAATTACACAATTAAACATCTATAAACAAAAAATTACAAAAGATAACATAACTATAATTACTAAATTTAACTAATTATAGTAGTGAAGCCCAATTAAAAATCTCTTGAGATGGATCCTTGTGCAACACATAATTCTCTGAACACATGTCCCAAATTGAATCGAAAGTATATTCCGAAATTGGTGATGATCCAGAACCCGATCCTGATCCTGACCCTGATCCGGATCCATCACTTTCCGACCCAGCTTCTGCCGTTGTCTTGCTTTTCTTATATCTTTCTCCTCCACCTCCACCATCATCGCCTTAGATGACACATTTCGCTTCTTTTTAGTATCAATGCTCTTTCCTTGTGCCAAGTCTTGACAAATGGCTTGTAACTTAGCATCAACCGAGGAGTGAAGCGGCTTATACTCACCGAATTCACTCCCAATTAATGATCCGTTATGACGGAGATGGGGGAAATTCAGACGAGCAAACTCGCCTCTGAGCTTATAAGCCGCCTTATCATATGCCAAGGCGGCCTCCTCAGCAGTATCAAATGTACCTAGCCAAAGTCGAGTCCTGTTCTTAGGCAATCGAATCTCTGCCACCCATTTCCCCCAATGGCGTTGTCTAACACCGCGTATAGCTTTGGGGGTTTTGGGGCCGAGCCCGTTTGCTTCATGGAAACGGGCTTTGGCCCCAAGTAAGAAGCGTAATGATTATTATTTTGGAAAGTGACAGCTGGCATAACTTGCAGTGGTAGATAGAATTGGGCTTGGTTCAGCCCAATTGAGCCTGGTTGCTCCATTTCCATCAAGTCCGAAAATTCCTGTGAAAAAGTAGGGATTATCGTGCTGGAAGTGGAGCAACCATTATCACAATAGCTCATATTGGGTTGGCTCGTTGAAGAAAATGATTCGTAAAGAAATGAAGTTGATAGAGAAGAAGATTGTAAATCAAAAGACGGAGAAACAGAAGGAGAAGGAGAAGGAGAAGAAGCACTTTTAATAAAAGGTGCAAGTGCTTCCATAAGCTCACCACCAGAATTTGATGAGTTAAGATCTAAAAGAGTAGTAGTCCAAAAATCCATAGTAGAAGTAGCCATAATTAGATTTAAAACACACAAATTTTAATTAATTAATTAATTAATTAAAAATATTAAAATAAAATCAACCTGTTTCTTATCAAATAAAAAGAACAGGTGATTAATTACAAAAAAAAAAAAAAAAAAAAGTGGTCTTCAAATAACAACCCCTTTTTTTGTGTAGTGATTAAGAAAAAAAAATCAACTTTTTTGAGGGACAACTAATAAGCCCTCTAAGTTAAAGAAAGAATGAATAAACTCTACAACATTTAATGATAAATAAATCTCAATTCTGAAAACACCTGACTTTTTAAGAAATTAATGTCTAAAAGTTTGCATTTTCTTCAAAAAAAATATTTTTAATCAAAAAACACAAACCCAAAATCCAAGAATTGTTCTTGAAAGACAGATTGTTAACAGAAAGGGATTAAAGAAGAGGGGGATTAAACAGAAGGGGGGGAAATAAAATGAAAATTAAAGAAAACTTAAAAGAATTTTTAAAATGTGATTAATTTTTTTTTTTTTGTTTGGTGTGTGTGGTGTGTGCAGGTGTGAGAAATAGATGAATTATCTCTCTCTCTCTCAGCCTCACTAGTTTTTGTTTGTGTGGTATTGATCTTCTCATTTGTCTCCTTTTATAGCCTCTTTTGTCTAGTGATTTTACATCCTTAACCCTCCTTGTTTCTCACACTTTTTTTCTCAAAAAAAAAAGTATAAATTAATCTATTTCAAATTAAATAATAATGGTTAGATCGTCCTTGTTATATGTTCGAGAGTGTTGACCAGTTGGGAACTCATATTTTCAGAAGATCAGAAGATACATGTTGCGGAGATCAAAATATTGAGTTGAGTGTGTGGGCATACTAAGATCGACAAGACTAGAGATGAGGTTAACCGAGAGAAGGTAGAAGTAGCTTCTGTGAGGTAGATAAGATGAGAGAATTGAAACTTATATGGTTTGTGCATGTAAAGAGGCAAGGTGCATACACGAACGACCCAACAAGGAGGTGTGAGAGGCTAGGTGTTGGGAATACACGAAGGGGTAGAGGTTGGACGAAAAAGTATCGGGAAGAGGTGATTAGACATGACATGACACAACTTCATATAAACAAGGACACGACTCAATATAAGGAGTGGAGAGGTCACATATTAGGGTTATTGTTCTTTCTTGTAGATCTTACACTGCTTTTCTTATTAACTATTATGCTTTCTTTATCGTTTTTTCCTTGTTTTACTTATTGTGTTTGATGCACCTGCGCCAAGGATTTTTCAAAACACAACATCTTTATCTCCACGAGATAGTAATGAGGTTTACATACACTCTACTCTCCTCAAATTCGCCTAATGAGATTTACAACCTCTTTACCTCTATGAGATTACGATAAAATTTATGTACACTCTACCTTCTTCAAACCTCACCTAATAAAATTTTATTGAATATCTTTGAGAAATTACTTAATATAAATTATTATAGAACTCAAAAACTTATAAGGGTTAAAAAAATTAAATTTATTTATTTCAAAGTTTAACTTTGTCTCTCTAGATAACACTTAATTCATATATTAATATATACAAATAATATAAATTTATAGCCATGTTATTTATTCAATAAAATGATGATGCATGTCAATTAATTATGAGTGAAATATTAGTAGTAATTTCTATGGACAAAAACAATACTAATTTTTATATCTATTGTTTGACGTTATATTGAAAAGTCAGCAATGAGTATAGCATCATTCTATCTAACCATTCTTCAGATATGTAACCAATAAGGTGGTAACATTTGGACAGATATTGACACGTGTAATTTCCTAATTTACACATGAATAATATTGACTTTATTATAGATTTTTTGGTTGATCAAAGATTGGAGTAGGTAATTTTGTATTAGAAACAATCGTTTTATTTTTATGAGGTAAAAATAACGGAATATACACATCGTCTTTTGAGATTCTACTTGTAAAATTTTACTAAATATATTATTGTTGTTATTTTGTATTATTTCAAAATCAAAATATTTATTCCAACAAATATGTGTAATGTGTATCCAAATGCTATCTGAGGAGAATTTTGAATAAAATTTTGTCAAAGCCAATAATATAAATTTATTTAAGGGTTGTGGGTTGTCATGAAGTTGGAAGAAGTGTGTGAATATTATATTTAAGAAAAATTAAAGTCAGAAGTTGTAAAAATTTAATAGGCAAGTGCAATGTTTGGACATTAATTTATGATAACAATCAAAAGAGGCAATACTTGAATCAATTTCAATAATTTAATTGCAAAGGGCCATGGGGTTGTCACGTTATCATGTCTGCTTGTAGAAAATAGAAAGTATTTCAATTCAAAATATGCAAACTATTTGAAGGCATGTAATGAAAACGAAAAATAAGCGAAAAATAAAATTTCATAGTAAAGCGATAAAATTTTTATACTAATCGTATTTAGTTAAAAATTAGTAATGAATTATTAAAAAATTAATTTAGTTAAAAATATTTTAACGACAGATGAACTAGAGACAACTAACAAATTTCATAGCTAATTTCATATTTTCTAGTTAGAAAAGGGGTATATAGGTTTTAATTTGTATTAGCATTGACTTCATTTTGGTGACATGATTTTGTAAGTATTATTATCCCTAAGTATAAACAAATGTGGTTTGATTGAGTTTTTTAAAGATAAATCACCAACAACCACAACCACATGATAATGATTATTTTTAATTAATGAAGTGATTAGAGATAATATTAACATCTTCTTCATGATTAGCATCTTATAACCACAAGTTATAAAGAATTGAAAGTGCTTGTGGTAGTGTTGTGAGGACCTAACATTTGACATTTTTATGCTTTTTTTTTTTATAGTATAAGGGAATTTAGTTGGTATTTATTCTAATCTCCACTTAATTAAACTCCTAATTTATACGTCAATTAAAAATAATAAATATCACATTCCTTTTGTTTCAATCATGAAGTCATAGAGTAATCTACAATAGGTTTAGCACGAACCCTTGCTTTTCAAATAAAACAATTCTTTTAATGGTTGATTAATCAAAATTTGCAAAATTATTCTTTCAGAAAAGACAATAAACAACTATAATATACTTTATGTAATCACTACTAAGAATTGAAAGAGTATAATATAAATTAACACTATTTCTACCCGGTAAGAAATAAAAAATTATTATAGATAAGTCACAAAATAATAATAATGTATTTGAAACATTATTTTTTGTTAGGCAACTTTCACATATAGTAAATAAAAAATTCATATTTGTATGCGATAGCAAAGTTTGCATAATTGCGCTCCATAACAAACATAGAAACTGTGTAATTCGTTATACATATACAGTTGAAGCAAATTGTATAAAACGAAGTGTATAAAACGAGAAAGAGAAAGACACTTGGGCAGAGAACTGTATAAAAATGAAGTATATAAAATGAATTGTATTATTATAAGTGTATAGAACGATTATATACAATTTGAATTTGTATAAAATGAGAAAGAGAGAAAGACAAAAGAGACTTGACAAGGAATATACAATTGAATCGAATTGTATAAAACGAGAAAGAGAGAAATTAGATACAATTTGAAAATTGTATAAAACGAGAAAGAGAGAAATTAGATACAGTTTGAAAATTGTATAAAACAAGAAAGAGAGAAATTAGATACAATTTGAAAATTGTTAACGAGAAAGGCAAAATAAGCTGGGCAGGGGAGTATTTTTATTGTATAATTATAAGTGTATAGGACAAAAATATATGTACTTGCATGTGTATATACAATTTTCTCACGCTTTATACAAACAGAAACGCAATTTATACATTTCGCTTCTGTTTGTATAAGTGAGAAAGGCGAGGGTGGCGAGCGAGATTTAGAAGAGAAGAACAAAAATATATGTATTGATACAATTTTCTTTGATTTATACAATTAGAATTTTTTTTTAGACACTTGTGTTTGTATTAAACATGAGAGCAAGCGAGAGATTGAAGGAGAGTGACGAATGAGATATTTGGGAGAGAGGCGCCTGCAATTTTTTGCAAAAGTTTGCTATGGAGCACAATTAAATCAAACCCTAGCTACTCCATTTATTTTAGGTTATTAGTTTGCTATTATATATAATTTTCCTTTTTTTGTTTACTTATCAAACGTATAAATAAATTAAATATTTTTGTTCATACCAAATACGCCCTTTGTATAAAAACTAAGAAAAGTTTAAAGAGATTTGTAACTTAGTATAAGGTGGCAAATTGGAGCACTATGGCGTAAATTTAAAATAGTTAATATTAACGTGGATATTAAATATCAAGCGAAAAATCAAAATCAAAATATAATATAGTAAATATTTATAAACTTGTTAGTAACTTAATGCCTCAACTATCCTACTCATACCATATTACTCCCTCCATTTCATTTTTTTAACCTATGTTTCTTTTTTAATCCATTTAAAAAGGGTCACCCTTTTTTAATTATTATTAGCTACTCTTTAATTTTAACTTATAACCTAACATATTTAAGATCAGTAAAAAATACAATATCATATTATATTTTGATATATTCAATATATTTTTAATTTTACATTATAAAATTCAACACTATTCTTTACTTTCTTAAATTTCATGTCAAATTAAAATATGTCAGACAGATTAAAAACAAAAAAAAAAAATCAAAAAGAGTAAATTACACGACATATATATTTTTCCCAAGTTGCAATGGTCAACAACTCAGCATGGGTTTGGTGCATAGCATACATAAGGATATTGCGGCGGAGGCTACGGCGGAGATCAGGTGGCTGCGCCGTGCAAAACAATTTTTTTCTCCACGTGGACAGCTGAGCTTTAGTACAAAATCATTGATTTGCGGCGCCACTATCTGGATTCGATCCCCTCTCTCACGTGACTACGAATCGTGTAATTGCACGTTAATTATCATTTTAACGATCAAAACTAACTAAGACTCGATATGAATCTAGATCATTTTTTATTTTATTTTTTTAGAAAAAAACTTATTTATATATTTGTAATTACATAAAAAGAATTATAAGTTACATTAAGGGTGGGCATAAACATCGAAAAACCGAAATATCGAATCGAACCGAATTTTTTTTATAATTTTGGTTTAATATTAATTCGGTATTCGGTTTACTTTTTTGTAATTTTGAGTATTTCAATTCGATTTTCGATACGTAATATTTTGGTTTTCGATATTTTGATTTAAACCAAAATATTATACTATAAGTTATATTATATTAATTAATAATTATTAATATTAAATAATCTTTTTTTAAAAAAAAATGTGAAACCCTATGTAATGTCCCTATTCCTCTACCTCTTGGAGGCACACCTCTTCTATTCTTCTTCCTCTTCCTCTTTCAGGCAGCACCAGCAACAGCCGCCAGATATTTATTTTTGATGTATTGTCTATTTTTACTTTTTAGCCTATTAAGTTGAAAATCAAACAAAAAATTGTAAAGTTTAAAATTTTAAAAAATTCACTAAGCAGGCCCATTAAAAAATTAAAATAAAAAAATCGAACCGAAATAACAAAAACCGAATCGAATCGAAATATTTCGATTTGGTATTCGATACACATTTTACAAGAACCGAAAATCGAAAAATCAAAACCAAACCGATGAAGTATTTGAAAAAATTATGTTTTGACTGTTCAAAAAAATAACTACGATAAATAAATTTGAAACTAATGAAATATTGTTTATTATTGAAATATTTATACTTCAATTTTAAATTATTTTTTTTTAGAATTTCCTTTTTAATTGGGAGAATGAAACTCGGGGCATGTCTTATGGGTCTTCTACTTATTTGGTAAGTTAATTATTTCATGTAACCAATCAAAGCTTCAATAATATGCTCATACTTTTGCACGTTGCTTATTTTTTCCAAAATATAAAAGAACAAAACTAATAATTGGCTCATAAAAAGTTCTAGCATGATAATTTATCATTTCAAATACATTTATTTTGATATATTCTGGTAATTCGTCGCAAAATAGAATTAGCGACCAATTTAATGGTTTAGTAAAGAACTTTTTTCAGTTGTGACTAATAGTTTTTTGATAATTCTACGTTTGATATTCGTATTGAAGTTCGATCAATTTGAATTTTCGACGGGTACGGCCTCATTTGAACAGGGGTAGTACTCTTTATCAAGGGATTTTTTCATACTTAAAGTTTGAACATAAAATCTCGGATTAAGAAAAGGAAGAAAGCAATTTCATCCACAACACCACGTGATTTGAGGATCGATACAATATACAATGAATGGCTTATAAAATTGAAGCTACTTAATTAAGCCATATAATTAATTGAGATGCATGCTTACTTAAGTCATTATTTGAGATGCATATTGACCAAAACCAATCTTCACGTTGCATCATATGTTTTGTTGAAATAGTGCATAGTATCAAATTAACAATTGATGATGTTGCTTTGAGAATCAAATTGGATGAATATAATCGAGTTCATTTGAAAGGTCAAGAATTTTATGGTATAGCACAAACTTATGTATGGTACATGCAATTTTTGAATTTGATAATAATAATTAATATAGTGTATTCAAGGGATAAATTCATAAAAATATGTTAGATCAACGGAGTCAATACGTATTGTAAATTTTGATTGTGACAAATATGGTACTCAAATTCATATATATACTCCCTCTAAGCATGGTGGGACAAAACTAAACGAGGACGTTGAGTTCCTAAGAGGCGATGCATGTGACGCCATGACAGAGGGTGAATCAAGGAGAAAAATTAACGGACTTCTGAGTTGGTATAAAGTTATTAGAAAACATTTTTTTAGAAATATTTCCTTCGTACCAAACACACCTCTTATTTGTCCTTTGTCATTCTAGTTGGTAAAAGGAAAAGTGGTTTTCTTGAATAAAAAACTCTTCGTTCATTTTTAATTGTCATAATTTTCATTTTTAGAGTTAAATTGTAGTCTATAAGAACATTGAATAACATTTTACGATATACTTTTCATCATATTAATTTGCAAAACGATTACAATTTATAATACTTTTTGTATATCGAATATCTAAATTTTTATTAAAAATTTAATTTAATTTTAAAAATTAATTAAATTAACTTTCAAAAAACGCGATACGGAAATAGTAATTAAGCTTCCACTAATTGGCATAAATGCCCTCTCCCATGAGGTGGTTGAATTTTGTCACTCAACATTCAAGGCCACTTACTACGCGTAAAACATCACATCGGGATGTAAATTGTGGAACGTGAATTGTTACGTAAGATGAATGTGTCTGTTTATTTTATTTTATAAAAATTTAAATATTTATTTATGAATATAAAAATTTTTAAAAAAAATATAACTATCAATTAATATCAAATTAAACAATACATTCGTGTATTATACCTTATTTAAATCATCACAACATTAAGGAACATCATGGGGAAGACCATTATATATGACTTAATACATAAACGATCAATCTATTAAATTTCTAGTGTATTTTTTCTAAGACATTCGGATTATAGTTCAATAGAGTATCAAATATGATAAAGTATTCATATTAAACACTTTCAGTTCAAATATTTTTAAAAGATATTTCTACATGCTAATTATCAAGTGTTTATTACATAGTTAAATTAAATATATATAAAATATGTCATGATATTTAATTATACACATCAACCTTAATTAATAATAATTTAGTCCAATCATGCTCTAAGATATCTTTATATTGCACACAAATTGTTTTACCTTTTTTTTCTTACCATTTTAAATTTAAGTCAAATTAGTTGAAACTTAATTAGGTTATTGGAAGATACCAGCTAGCCTGAACTAGTTAACCTAATCAAGTTCCTAATTGATTGACGTAGTGAATTAGAATTGTTCAAATCTACGGGGTGTTAAAATAAGTCTAAATATAGGTAAGTCTCTCGATCTATCGAAATTTTATAGGTTGAGTTTAAGATAGTTTGAATTTAGTTCAATTTTAATTCATTCAAGTCTTTAACTCAGTTTAAAAAAATATTCCATTAAATCAAATCTAATCTCCAATTTCAATCCGTTTTAAATCTCTTTATTTGCATCGATGAAAAGTATGTTCCTATATTGAATATATGTATTGCTATCTATTTTATATTTTCTGGGATGTATCCATCCATTTGTAACTTCTTTTTTCTTGAGTTGATATTCAAATTTTGGCTAAAAAAGTTAAATAATAATATGTAAGAATTATTGAGATTATGCGAGTCAAATTGGACAGGTCATGACCCAACCCGATGTTTAGCCCATTTAAACCTAACTCATCTGATCTCAAAGTAAATTGTGCAGGTTATGATCCAACATATTTCTATTTCAACACATTTTAATATCTTCAATTTAATTGAACCCGCTCATTTGACACCCCTAATCGAACCTAATAATTACATGGCACAAAGCTGGCAACACATGCAAATTTAAATGTGTTTAGAGCTGGCAACACCAACATTTGGGCCCAATTTGGTTATGGGCAAACATATTCAACACGCATATACTTCATTGGGTCCTTGACACTTATGCTTGTAGGGGTCGTTCGTAGGTAGATAAGAAACAAATTATTTATGTATTAATTTTCATATAATTTTTAGGAAAAATAACTTAAATACACAACTATAAGTTTAGTATTCTATAATTTTCCCTTCTTTTTTTAAATATTACATAATTTCCTTTTTTTAATTTTAGTAGAAGTTTAGAGATACATAGCCTTCTCTCTCCTATAACACACTTCCCCAATATCATGCCTATTTTTTCTCCACTAAAACACTCAATCTTCTGAATCACTTTTTGAATTTTGAATTATTAATTTTAATTAAAAACGTTTCACAACATTTAATTTGAAATTTCTGAAAATTGGACCATTGTTCTCTGTTTTTTTTCTTCTTATGAATGTTCATAGGAGAGCCGATGTAAGCCAACGACGTGATTTCTTCCCTTTGCGGGGCTCCGGCGGTTCCCTACTGTCGTATATATACTTGCGTGGTATATCTTTAGTAATTACTGTACTTAACTTGGGGGTAAGTACGGAGTAATTAATTTTGGAAGGAGAAATTAGTGGCTACTTAATCCACCATTTATACGTTTTGGTGTATTTTGATTGGTATAATTTGACTAGATAAGTTAAAGGTTGACAAAATACACCAAAAAAAAAGAGAAAGAAGCAGCAACCATTGTTGTTGAAATTAGTAAAAATTTTACTAAAGGAATTCCATATGTATCATGAATTTTTGAAAATTGTTATCATTTATCAGACAATAAGTTTAATACATAAGTACTCAGTGCGTATAGTGTGTTAGTCGATGCATTGATACAAGAATTATATGTGTATCATATGATTTCCTATGTATCAAGAGTTTTTGAAAATTGTTATCATGTATCAGTCAATAAGTTTAATAACTGCGCAATCAAGTGTGCTTGCTGATACATATCGACTCAGTGTGTTATAGTGTTTAGACGATGCATTGATACATGAATTTGATGTGTATCATATGATTTTCTATGTGTCACGAGTTTTTCAAAATTGTTATCATGTATCAGTCAATAAGTTTAATAACTGGATGTTCATAAAAATGTCTTCAAACTAGATTATATAATCTTGAATTTTCAAAATTTGAAATTGTTATCCAAATATGTGCTGAATTAATGCTTATTAATGAACTGTTACCGTAATTTAAGCTGATTTAGATAACAATTTTAAATGTTCCGTTTTCCCCCCCTTTTAATCTTAATAGTTTTAAGTTACTGTGTATCATTTACCATGTATCACAACATACTAATGTATCACGCCACAACAATTTTAAGGGATTATTAGTAAATACTAAATTTGTCGGGACAGAATGTTATTATTGTATTACACTATGGGATTCCTTAAATTTTTACTAATTTTTATATAGTGTTTGGTAGATAATTAAGATATACGATATTTATGTATAAAATTAATATAACGTTTGGTTGGCAATTTAGTAACCTACATAACTAATACACATGTAAGTTGGGGGGAGGGGGATACTTTGTCTGTTCCAATTTATGTGATACTTTTTGGATTTCGAATTCAAATAAATCTATTTTTGACCGTGAATTTTCCGTATATCTTTTAGATATTTAGAATTGTCAATTATTGTGTTCTGCAGTACTTTTTACGTAATTTATAAATATATAAGTTTCATTTCAAAAAGTTAGAAAATTCCATGCATAAATTTTCAGTTAAACTTAATTGTTTGACTCTCGAAAATTGAAAAGTGTCACATAAATTGGAACAGAGGAAGTACATGTATATTTCATTCCCATATAACATAAATACGTGCATAAAATAATACATAAATTCACTCATAAATAATCTTTTACACGTTACTAATATTTGTATAACTATAACTAGCTACCAAGCGTCCCCTTATTATTTGTGATGATCTTTAATTAACTTATGCAAAGAATTGAAAAGGGTAGTTGTTATGGATAAAGCAAAGCAAGAACAATATTGTTTTCTTTTGGGCCTGGACATTTTACTAGTTTATCTAATTGGGCTTCCACATCAATTGTAAACCATATTATTAGACTCTATTGGATCAAAAGATCCAACATTTGGGTGAGTAATTCCTGTTTTATATTATGAAAAATCGGTCATGAATTGATAAGTCTTACGCTTAGCTAATTATCGCTATTTTACTTGAAATTGAAGTGTGATTGTCATCGTCGTTGTTGTATTAGTCCCTTGAATAACATTCATTTTTCCTATGAGTAATCTTATGGACCAATATGTATGTATTTCAGAATGTACAAACATAATTATTGATTGTTGTGTTAGCATCCTTTTAGTTTCAACATTTTTATCCAATTTTATTTCTATATTAAAAAATATTTTTTTCAAGAGTTAACCGTTAAACTATAAGTATCCATTCAAAAATTAAACATCTTATACACTACCATAAGATCTTATGCGGTCTTAGTCCTTTTTTTTCGTTTTTAAATTATAATCAATATTTATATTAAAGATTGATTAAATCAAAATTCACCTTTTATACGATCCATTATAATCGTTAATCTAGTATATGACCTAATATAACTACAAAGGTGTGAATTGTAATTTTATGGTCACCGACTACTCCATCATAGACCATGTAACACGTTTAAAATTCGACCTACAACTTGATTGACTTGCAAAATTAATTGCAAATCAAAATGAAATAATGTACTACATGCATACATTGCACATGTTAGATTTTTCATTAAGATTATTTAATTTGTGGAATTTCGGAAAGGTTTCTAGATGAGATTAAACTCAATAACTATGTTTGGATGATTGTTATATATTATTTCGTAATATGTATTATATCATTTTAGATATTGTATATTCTCATCTAAATAAATATAGTATTTGAATAGATGATAACCTATAAAAAGTAGGGAAGTAGGGTACATGTTATAGAGCTATTACAAAAAAGGTTGGGTAAGATTATTAAATTATGAATGAAGATAAAATGAAGAAGGTAACTAATCTTATATTGTCTACACCTCAAATATCGAATAAGCTAATTTTTAAAATTAAATTAGATAAAATTTTATTTTTTTAATAAGTAATTAATGTCCTCACTCAATTTACTTCCACTAGACCAAATAAAAATAGCTACTTGATCTTAGTGTCATCATAGTAGATAGCCATTTTTTGTCTTCTAGAAATTGAAGTTCTAGTTGGTTTGTGCCAAATTTGGATTTACCAATGTCTTAATTGAAACTAATTTAGCATATAATTAGTCAAAACTTTATCATATTATTGATTTATTATAATTTATTGGCACTTTGTTAAAGTGCCACTCACGGCAAGTTGTGCACTACAATTTAATATATGCCGCAGCCCAATAGACCATGGAAAAAATTAATCGTATCGAATATTTAATTCAAGTTAATAAATATAAAACACATATTTTTCAATATTTTTTTAACTTTCTACTTTAATGAAAAATTAAATTCAATTGTTAAAAATAAAATCATTTAAATTAGTGGAATTCTAAAATGTTCCATTAGCCTAAGGTTAGCACAAGTGAATAGATAATGAGATCCATATTTAATTTAATAATCAACCTCTAGAAGTGTTGACCGAATGATTAAATTCTTATTCTATCGTTAATTTTTACAATTTTTTTAAAATTATTAGACTTATTTTATTGAAAAGATCAAAACCTTATTTAATTAGGCAAAGAATAGTCATAATATAATATATGATAGATTATATGTTACGAATTTCAATCGTAAAAGTCGTTATTAATATTTGAATTGGAATAAGCTATTTATAGTATATCTCTTGAGATACAACTCTTTTAAAATTCTGTATAAATAATATTTTCTCTGTCGCATTTTATGTGTTATTTTTTGAATTTCAAGATTTAAACAAGTCGATCTTTGACCTTAATTTTTTTGTAGATCTTTTTAAATATTTTGAATTATCAATTATTATGTCGTATAATACTTTTTGCGTAGTTTACAAATATATAAATTTCATTTTTTAAAAAATTGAAAAAATTCATGTGAAAATTTTCGATCAAACTTAAAATCTTTGACTCTCGAAAAACGAAAAGAATCATATAAATTGACACAAATAGAGTACGAAATACTATATGTACGTATTGGTTTTTATATATATATATGATATGCTAATGTGAGTCAACCCACAAGGCCACAATCAATGGAAGACCTCAATGTGAAAAGGAAGCAAGTGTTTTGTTGGAGTTGAACCTTTCAAAAGTCCAACTATGATTAAAAAAAATAAGATGAAGGAAAAAAACAATGCAATTTTATCCTCTTTTGTGTTGAAAGTTTCAAACGTATGATCTATATATAGAAAATTGATATGTTGAAAATATTATGAGCTAAAATTTTTTTTAATAGGAAGCGTTTTGTTATTTTAATATAATATTAATTCGATTGAACTTAGATTAGTCATAGTGATAATAAAATTAGATGATTTACACAATAATTGGAACTTTTTTAAATATCATTCCTTCAATAAATAGCTGGGTCATAATATTTGTCATTTTATAAAATTTATGCATAAATTATTATATTGTCTATTATATCTTTGATAGAGTAGTTAATTAATCTAGAAAATTTATTCATAATTTATTATAAAATTAATTTAAAAAAACATTAAATAAAAGTAGAGGGTAAAATTACATTATTTTTTAATGTAAAGTGCAAAATAAAGATGATATATAAAAAGAGACTAGCGAATAAAGTTTTGAATTATGTTTTTATTCTGTTTTGTCCTATGGATAAAATTTAAAGTTCAACAAGAATTTTGACGTTTAAAGTTGTGCCATGACGCAAATTGTGGTAAAAATGTTAAAGACCTTTTATTTTTAAAAGTCATTGAGTATCACTTTTAAAATTGTGTAATATATAACTCTATTAATCTCTCCTAATATTTATATACATCACATATAAATATTTGAATTTTAGAAAAATATTTTCTACTTACATTCGAATACAAAAAAAACAATTTAAAATTCTTATAATTTATCTAAAATATAATTTCCACAAAATCACAATAATATTTATATAACTTATATATAAATTCTTTAATTTTAGAAAAATATTCTCTACTTACATTCGAACATAATTTTTTAAAAAAATTCTTATTATTTATCTAAAATATAATTTCCACAAAATCACAATAATATTTTTATAAATCATATATAAATTCAATAATTTTAGAAAAATATTCTCTACTTATATTCTAACACAATTTTTTAAAAAAATTCTAATTATTTATCTAAAATATAATTTCCAAAAAACCACATTTTCCTTCGAACACACCCCTAATTTAAAAAAGAGTCAAAGAATAACAACTCGTCATTGATCCATAATCATAAAAAAGTATGTCTATTTTGTCAATTTTTATTTTTGTTTAAATTATTTGGTCAAACATTTTGTTTCTATATCATGGGCAATTATCAAATTGAGAATCAATGCAACTCAAAAATATGGCAATTTTCAATAATAAAAAAATATTTTTCATCAAAAATATATTCCTTCGTATTAAATATACCCTCATTTTAAAATACCAAAAGATTACGTATGAAGATCATCATTAAAATAATCCAAAATATAAAGAGAAGGTCTTACGAAAAACAACTCAACGTCAGAATAATAAAAAGCATAATATCTTTCATTTATTCTATCACATTATTTTATTTTGAGTTTATTATTGTTTAGTCAAACATCTTTTTTGCTTCTATATAAAGGGCATAATCAAGTAGAGAATCAATGCAACTCATAAATATGACAACTTATTCATCATGTGCAAAGAAATTTTTTATTTACTACTTGTTCATAATTTCTTCTTTTTGCATATTTAATTTTTCCTATGGAAGAAATTTAAATCCTAATTTCAAAGTTAAAGCTGTTAATCTTGGTGGCTGGCTTATTACTGAAGGATGGATTAAACCTTCTCTTTTTGATGGCATCCCTAATAAAGATTTTCTGGTACGTTCAGTTGACTGATTACCTGAATTATGTAATCGTACTTGAAAGTTTGATTTTTGTATACTGACAGTATAAAATACGACGTTAATTTGTAGGATGGGACTCAATTGCAATTCAAATCAGTAACAGTAGGGAAGTATTTATGTGCTGAATTAGGAGGAGGAAATATTATTGTTGCTAATAGAACAGATGCATCTGGATGGGAAACATTCAAAGTAAGTACCCTTTATTTTAAATTTTCGATTTAATTTATGTATATTTTAATTATTTTATCGAATATTTATGTTATTCTCTATCAATATAGATATCAGATAACTCGATATGTACATCAAAGAGTTAGATAAATAGAAATATATAATATAGCATTTTTTGTCTGTGCCTAGATTTAAATGTTGGTGTACTATGTTTTCACCCATTTTTTCAAATCACTAGGCTATAGTTTTGGCAGTGGAGTTACGATTGTGTGCGCTTACGAGTTTGACAGAATTAAATAATTTTGGTTTAAAATTTTTATATTTATATTTGAAAATTCACTTGCACATATATAAGTAATTTATTCTATACTACTTTTTTCAGAATTCTAAACTCAAAATCTTAACTTCATCCAGTATAACAAAAACAACTTTTAGCGGTAATAAATAGACATAGCGATAAAGTTTTTACAGACATTAGTTAATTGTCATTAGATTCAATGTCGCTAAAGGCTTTAGAGACATATTCAAAAAGTGTTAATTAACGCTAAAAATACATATTTAATAATATTAAGTTAATACCGTTAATTAACTAGAATTAAAGATTATTTTTGATACAGTGATCGTACCTTTGGATTTAGAGATAGATTTCATAAAAAAAAATAATTTTATGATATTAGCTGATTAATAAGGGCACACTTTTCTATGCAGATTTGGAGGATAAATAGCACCACATTTAATTTTAGAGTATTTAACAAAGAATTTGTGGGAATTGATGGAAGTGGAAATGTTGTAGCACTTGAAAACAAAGCTGGAAATTCAGAGACTTTTGAGATTGTAAGAAATTCTGATGATCCAAATCGTGTAAGGATTAAATCAACAAATGGTTTCTTCTTACAGGTCAGTTTTCTTGAAATACTATGATTATTAGTTCGAGACGTTTACGTCAAATCAATATAATTTATCATATTACGATTTAATTGATATTGGGCTTTGAGTAATGGAACAATTAGTATTGTTTGAGTTATATGCATTGAGTAATGCAAACATTTTGTATATGGTAAGGTCCACGAGGGATTGAATGGGCCGAGTCAGAATTATGATCAAATATAACACATATTTGATGGATTTAGTTTAAATATAAAATAACATTTTTGTTACGAATTATAATTTTCGATATGATAATGATAAGTGTTTGATAATAAGAGTATGGTTACATGTCCATCCTCCTTTTCTTTCTTTTTTATTATAATATAAAGTGAGAATATTGGCAATAAAAATATCTCCTTAAGGAATATAACTTTATTCCAAAGGACAAATTTATGCACAACTTTTTCCTTTTACAAGTGGAGAATACTTATTTTATCCACATTTTCAAATGAGGAGATTAGATGTTAAAGTGTAAAAATTACTATTTAAATAGGGGGTAGAGTCTTAAATATTTGTATTCAACGTCTGCTTGACTAGTTCAAAAGAAATGTATGGATGGATTTTAAAGGATAACGTAATCAAAATAATAATAATATTAAAGTATATTATATTAAATTTAATTAATTTTTGCAGGTAAAAACAGAAGAACTAGTGACGGCTGATAACGGAGGTAATGGGGGGTGGGGTGATGATGATCCTTCTGTTTTCATCATCAAAACTATTGGAAGACTTGAAGGAGAATTTCAAATAACTAATGGCTATGGTCCAATCATGGCACCACAAGTCATGAGAGTATGTACACCTTCCTTTCTGATACGTTCGAAAATGAATGACATATTTATATATTAAATTTTTTTTAATAATAAACGAATTCATAAATATTATGTTATAAAGAATAGTCTGATTCACAAAATATCTGCTATGTCTAAGGAAGGTCCGCACCCAAGGGGTACAATATACACAATCGATCCTACTTGATCATTGCTTCCACCTATGGATCGTTCTATCTAGACTAGATATTCCATTTGCGAAGCTAGCTGTCAAATTCCGCCAACCTACATTAAGTTACTCGAACTACAAGCTAAAACAAATCTTTTTTGACATCTATTTCTTTGCTTTGATCTCGACTTTGTTTGATCTTCCTCTTTCCTTCGGCCCATCTATAGGTTACACATATATAGATTATAAATATATCGTTACTCCAACCCTCCAATTCATTTACATTATGTTATATCCTCATATTAGTATGCATTACAACAACACTTCAATTCGCTATAGCAGTTAAAAGATATTCAGATAAACTAACAAAACATTATAAAATTGTATTTAAATATGAAAAAACATGTTATAGGAACATTGGAGAACATATATAGTAGAAGAAGACTTCAAGTTCATAGCAAGTAATGGACTAAATGCAGTGAGAATTCCAATTGGATGGTGGATTGCAAGTGACCCAACACCTCCAAAACCCTATGTTGGAGGCTCATTACATGCCTTAGACAATGCCTTTTTATGGGCCAGGTATTACATATCAACTATTTACTTTATAGCCTATTTTAATATCACTATTTAAGTCATAGCCACAATCTATAAAATTTTCAAACTTGGTCACTTTAAAACCGACTTCAGACATACGCGATTGAAGTTGTAAAATTTATGTTTGAAATTTGGCAAACAATTTTTTTGACATTATGATATATTTGGCATGCCAAGACCAAACTTCGAATATGTATATAAGGTAGATAACAGAATATAACATGTTAAATTTATACTAATAGTATGAGTTACATCGTCAGTATATAAAAGTTATATATATTAATAAATTGAAATTTTTGTAGGAAATATGGACTTAAAGTTATAATAGATCTACATGCTGCACCTGGTTCCCAAAATCCTTGGGAGCACAGTTCCAACAGAGATGGTACTATAGAATGGGGAAAAACTGATGACACCATTCAACAAACAGTTGAAGTAATTGACTTCTTAACAGCCAGGTAAAACAATATATAACTGTTAAACGCCGCAATTTTATCGTATGCTCCCTTTATTTCGATTTATTTGTTTAATTTTAATTTGATATAGAGTTTAAAAAAATAAAAATGATTTTTGAATCTTCTGGTCTTAAACTAAACATATATATCAAACGTTGTAGTCTTACACATATCACGTAGAAAGTTGAAATTAAACAGTTGCCAAAAAAAGGACAGATAAACATACTAAGAAGAAAAAATAAGATAAAGAATTGAAACTGTAATAGAAATGACTCATAAACTTCAAATTTCTGAATCCATCTCTGATAATTTGATGTATAAACCTAATTATATACTCTTGTTACTGTTAAAGAACGAGAAAGTAGTATTAAAAAAACTCCTAAACTCGACATGGTTTTATTATAGTTTCATCCTAGAACTAACGACTACCTTAAAAACAATCTTTATATACACCCTCGATCTTGCAATACGAGTGAAATAATACACCCCTAAATTCTCGTCAAATTTAGGAGTGTTTTTAACACTTGCTATGTCATGTGACAAATCAGAGGTATATCTAAGTTTAGTAATTAGTCAAATACGTACATAATGCTTTTCAAGACTATCAATAGTTCCAAAAATGAAACTAATAATTTGCGTCAAATTCAAACTCTTTCCTCAACAATGTTAAGTGTATATAATCAAGTTAAACTTCATTAAAATGACTAATCTTTTTTTTTTTTTTATAAATTAGGTATGCCAAGAATCCAAGCCTATATGCAGTGGAGTTAATCAATGAGCCACTAGCACCTGAAGTTACATTAGACATGGTCAAAAAATTGTACCAAGATGGATACAATGCTGTGAGAAAACATTCTTCTACAGCATATGTAGTAATGTCCAACAGATTAGGATCACCAGATGCAACAGAACTTTTGACATTTGCAAGTGGCTTAAAGGGATCTGTTATTGATGTTCATTATTACAACCTATTCTCTAACATATTTGACAACATGTCTGTCCAACAAAATCTTGATTATGTCAATACTAATCGCACAGATCAACTCAATACTGTCACTCAATCTAATGGTCCGCTCACTTTTGTTGGTATGTTCTCTTTTTCATCATTTCATTATTATGTTCAGAGTACATTCTTCGCAGTATTCTAGTAGATCAGTTGGTTGACTATTTAAATTTTCATTTTGTTGGCCCTTGCCCTCTTTTGGTCTCTCACTTAGTCCGTGATATTCATATTAAAATCTGACTAAATTTGAATTCACGAGCTCACTTGTGGTGGTAGCGCTCTCAATAGAAACTTGAATTTGAAATTTTTAACTAAGGGTACAACTTGAAAGACTGGAGGGATTCTATACTATTTCTCACCTGGTGAGTGATATTTGTATTAGAGTCTGATTAATTTTAAATTCACGCATTTGAGGGCTCATTTATGGAGGTAGTGCTCTCAATTAAATTTTTTCTGAGGACTTGAATCTGCGATCTTTAATTAAGGGTAGAACTTAAAAGATACGCGAAATCCTAATTTTTTCCATCACAACCCATCCCATGTTTGATTACATGATACTAATATATATAGTGCCTACCTAGCTATGTCAAATAGAATAAATTTGGAGCTTAGTTTTCTTAGTGTAATCTAAAGTTGCAGCAATCTTTTCATTAAGTATAGGGTGGCAATATCAACTCAATTATAAGTTAGTATGACATGTAGTTTAAATTGATCCATATATAAGAAATATTGTTAAAATATTTTTTAAAAAAACTTTTGTTTTCATGTTTTATAAGTTATACAAAATCATAATAATAATAATAATAAAATATTAAATAAATTTATAACAAAACAAAACTTGGTAAAAGTTAAACGGATTGGTGATGGTCTATTGTTTAGCTGACTCAATCAATTTCAGCTCAAAGTTTCAAACTTTGCAACTATATAGTTCTCTTGGTAAGATTTAGTTGGTATGTAGTTGTATCAAAGTGAGACTTTAATAAAATGAGGTTGGGACCTCACATAACGTTTGGATTGGTTAACGATCCGTCCATTTTATTATACATATCACAAGATTGCATGTTTTAAATCATGAAGATTAATATATTTTTCAGGGGAATGGGTTGCTGAATGGCAAGTTAGAGATGCAACAAAAGAGGATTACCAAAAGTATGCTAAGGCTCAATTAGAATTGTTTGGACGTGCAACATTTGGTTGGGCTTATTGGACATTGAAAAATGTCAACAACCATTGGAGTATGGAGTGGATGATTAAAAATGGTTATATCAAACTTTAAATCTATATTTTGATATATAATATTATTATTATTATTCTTATTATTATATCATAAATTTTGAGGAAACACACCTCAAGTGATCAACTTTTTGGTACAAACATATTGTGGAGATCTATTCAATAACAAAGATGCATCATTATAAATGTGTACCATTTATCTTAATTTCCATATCATACGTGTTATTTTCTCTGTCTCAATATGTATGATATAATTTAAATTTCGAGAATCAAGTATGGTAAAATACTGATAATATCTTTATACCATATCATTTGGAACTTCTAGGGTCAAGAATAAGAAGAGAAATACTGAATATTGTGCATTAAAAAGTAAGTTCCGTAATATAATAATTCAGATCGTTCATACTTTATACAACATAGATATCAAATATCGAAAAGGTGATATGAAGTGAGAGGTGTGGGGCCTTAAGAGAAATCATTAACTCCCAAGTGACATATGATGAGATCTACTGAACTAATAATATTTAGTTATTTACTTCACTTCAGACATTAGATCTATGTGTAATATCTAATATACTTTAAATTAAACGTTTGTTTACTTTTGTTAAATTAAATTTTATTTACTTAGCAGTTGAATAATTTGAATTTCAAGGATATTATGAACAAGTAACATGATTTACTGACAATCCAAAAGAAATTAGTGGAGTACTTATATTTGGTCACTTTTTTTTTATATATATAAAGGATCAAAAAAATGTTCTCATAATTGTTTACGCATGATTTGATGTAATCATGTTAAGAAAATGAAACTTTTTTTCTGGTTACAAAAAGAATCACATATTTTATATTGAAAAGATATTAATTATTGTAAATTTTATTTTATCAGTTTTACCTATGCGTTATAGCTTCTAACACTATGTTTCAATCATTGTTATTCATTGTATTGTATTGCATTATTATTATATCTATAGTATTTGTTTTGATTGTTACTTAAAATATATTGTACTGTCTTGTTAAATTTAGTTGTTACGTAGCAATGAAAACCCTATTTTATGGAACAACCAATTTGGTGTGTTTCCATTGTTACTTAATTTCTTTTTTAATTATATATTTATATATTATTTTAAAATATTATTTTACCATTTAACTTAATTATTTAAATCTAGTCAAACCTCCTACCCTAGAATAATTAGGATATTTTAGTAAATTTATAAATTACAATACAGATGCGATTAAATCAAACAATTAAAATGTTATTAAATAACAACAAACAATACCGTCTAGCCAAACATTGTATATACCATACAATACAATACAATACATTATGAAACAATGGATAACAATGATCCAAACAAAGTATAAATGTCATTATACGTTTAAGATTATAATTTTTTTATAAAAAAAAAAATTGTTTCATAATTGAACAGATTTATTATTTACTTTATTTAACAAAAATATATATACTATACTCATATTATATATTATTCATTATTTAGATTAATTCAATCAAAGATAATGTCACATAAAATGAAAGTGATACTAAAATATAAACAACTAATATATTTATATATTGAGTGGTCCAAATTATTTCCTTGCTTTCTAGCTCTTAGTTTATCATCTTCCCACAATATTTCCTCACACTCTCACTCCTCCCTCCTCCTCCACCTCTTTCCTTCTCCTCCTCTCTACCACCACCCTCCACCCTTCTTCGATATCGATAGCAATTCCTGCTAAAGCAATTATAGTAATCGTTACACGAATTAATTATGTATTTACTATCATTTTAAGTTTCGAATTCTCCTTACGTTACTCGGTCTTTTCAACCTTGTCCAACCTCTACCAAAATAACAAAAACAAATTACCCTATCAAATTTTTTTTTTAAAAAAAAAATGATGATAGGAAAGAGGGCAAGGCCACCAATTATCAAGAGAACAACAAGTATGACAGAATTCACCTTAGATCCTACCCTTAATTATCAACTTGATCATCATACTCCACGATCCAACGGTCAAGATCAAACCATGTTATTGACTCGTAGAAAATCAGCTGATTTTATTGAATCTTCTCATTTTCTTAGAGCTTGCTCCCTCTGTGAACGCCAATTAATCTCCGGTCATGATATCTATATGTACAGGTAATTTATCTTATTTACATAACGATTAAACGATCTGTAAATATTTTTGAACGACCTGATAGTATATACAAAATCATATTAATATTTAGATTACATACTTACTTATCTAAGTTCAGAAAATGTTCATTATATGATTCACATAACTAATATATTAGTTGTTTTTGGAGTTTTTTGTTATGTCACAAAAAAAAGTGGACCCATAAGTGCAAGTATTTGAATTTTATTTTTACAATAAAAGAAAAGTTACATACAACTATTGTCACATATTAAAGTTTTCCTATTAGTGGTCATCGAGTTGTTATATTCAAAGTGATCTAATCGTATAAAAATATCATTATAAAGTTTTTTTATAGTCGATTATCATTAAAATGATCTGACTGTGTGAAAAGAATTTATTATGTATATTGAATTCTTTACACAAATAATTTTTTTTTTTATAATTGAATATATAACAAGCTTATATTTGTATTTTCTTTTTCTTATTTTAGAGGAGATAGTGCTTTTTGCAGCCTAGGCTGTAGAGAAAAGCAAATGAATCAAGATGCAAGAAAAGAAAAGTGTACTTCAAGTGCTACAACTAGGAAAAAATCTACAAATTTAGTCCCTTCTGTGGCAAGCGGAACGGGGTCCACCGTTCCGCTGCCACAGGCTAGGCCATAATCACCACGTGGATTGTATCGTTGTTGAGATCAATTAGAAGGGAAAAAAGAATACAAATATAAAATCTATATATATATGTATATAGATGCATGTGGTACTAAGATGATATATAAATGTGTAAATATTTTTCTATCAAATTTTATGATTTTGGTGCGTGGTCAATTTTTGTAAGTTTTTCATTTTGATGAAGGATTGATCCAGTTTTAATTTTTGTGCAATTTCTATTTGAAAAAAATAACCATTTATTTGGTAGAGTTTAAAAGGTGTGACTACCAAAAATATGACCTTAAAGAATCTTGTGTCTCAATTTTTTCGAATTTTTTTAATGTTAAAAATCAATGACTAATTAACAAGGAATATAACTATTCCTCTAAATGAAAAAATTAATTTCTGATAAATCGCTAAAAAAAAACTTGCTAAAGGACGAATTAAAAAAATATGATGAATATATTATCAGTCAATGGATCTTTTCGCTATATATCCCAATACCAATATCAAAAATAGGACCTTAGGCACATATATGGTATATTTTACTTTAAAAAAAAAGATTTTATGTTTGAGTCAAATTTAAAGGTTAACTCAAGTGATGAATAATTGTCTTCTAAAATATATATGACCGAAAATTACATTCCGAATTGAAATTCACTATAATAATAATATTCAGGAAAAAATAAAGAATTTGTAACAAAATTTTATAATCAAACAACAAAAATTTCATGTTAATTTCATTTAATAATAGGTTCTAAAAAAATAATTAGCCACAAATTATTTACTAGCGATAGACTATATAAATAAAAATTATTGATAAATTTCATAGCTAATTCTATATTTTTAAATCGTGATTTTGAAATTAGACCTTTAGCTTAGTCGGCTTTCACTAATTGAAGGGGTCCATTGACCATTTTTGCATGGCAATTAATTAATACTATATTGCTCACAGAAGTGGATGAGATTTAATGGGAAATAGCCTACTATAATATGAATTTATAATTTTAAAATATGATATTTTTTTAATTATAAAAAGGGATCTTACTATAAATATACAAAGATCGATAACCTGATAACATGAACATTTTTTATTATAACGTTTGTATATAAATTAAAGTCTAATTATTTTCTACATCTCTCTTGTGACTGCACTTATTGTCATTAATGATTTTGTGTAGCAGATAGGCCTGCATATTTCTTAGAAGGGAAATTATATATAATAGCAAACTAATAACCTAAAATAAATGGAGTAGTTAGAGTTTGATTTAATTGTGCTTCATAGCAAACGTTGGCAAAAATTTGCCAGACGTCTCTCTCCCAAAAGTCTCGCTCGCCACTCTTCCATTCTCGCCTCTCTCGCTTTACACACAGCAGTGTATAATTTCTGTTTCTGTTTTGTATAAAGCGAGAGAAAATTGTATATACACATGCAAAAATGTATATCTTCGTGTTATACACTTAATTATACAATTTACAAACATTTTACTTCAAATATTGCAGAGAAAAAGGCCAACGAATTATACAATTGCGAATTATACAATTGCAGTGAAATACAATTTTCTCTAGCTTTATACAACAGAAGTGTATATATTATGTTTCTGTTTTTGTATAAAGCAAGAAAAACATATATATTCTTGCTATACACTTATAATTATGCAATATACATACATTTTAATTCGATTCAACTGTACGCAAAACAAATTATACAATTGCAGCGAAATAGGCCAGCAAATTATATAATTTAGGCCAGCGAATTATACAATTGTATATGTATAGCGAATTATACAATTTTATGTTTGCTATGGAGCGCAATTATGCAAACTTTGCTATAGCATACAAATATGATTTTTTTTGTTTGTTATACGTGAAAGTTGCCCTTCTTACAACATGGACACGATATGAGGTTACTCCTTTCTTAATTAGAGGTTTTGAATCAAGTTCTGTATATGAAAAAGATCTTGATATGGAGTGCTTTTCCCGAATATGGCCCAACTTTGAGTGGACACCACATGGGGCTGCTCCTTCCTTAACTAGAGGTCCTGATTCGAGTCTTGAATATGAAAAAAGAAAAATCATTTGGAATGCTTCTCCTGAATATAGCCCTATACAACGTGAACACGACATGGGGTTACTCCTTTCTTAATCAGAGGTTTTGATTTGAGTTTTGAATATGAAAAAAATCTTGATATGGAGTGCTTCTACCAAATATGGCCCTACAGAGCGTGGACACCACATGAGGCTACTCCTTTCCTTAATTAGAGGTCTTGATTGATCCTGAATATGAAAAAAATCTTGATATGGAGTATTTCTCTCGAATATGGTCCTACACAGGTGGACACCACATGGGCTACTCCTACCTTAACTAGAGGTCTTGGTTCGAGTTCTAAATATGAAATAAATCTTATATAGAATGCTTCTCCCGAATATAACCCTACATGGAATGAATTCAAAATAGTTGGACTCCAATACGATATATAAAACGGGGTGAAAATAATACTTAGATAAAAAGTTATTGCACCTCCTCTTCTATTTATTGGTCCCCCACCCCACCCCCCGGGCTTCTTCTCAAACCACAAAAATTCTGATTGCTTCTTTTTGTTTTCCCTTTAGCGTGCCACTTTGGAATCATTCACATTATATATTCAAAAACTTAATTGTTCTTTAGGTGACTTTGAATGGGGTCGAATATTTGATTTTATATTTAATACGTAAATGTGTCTTTTAATTTAATTTTAATTAATATTTATACTTTTTAATTTTAAATATGTACAGATAGATATTGAAAGTAGATATACACATCTTATGTGGCGTCCTGTTATATCTCCCTCAAATTGTCACGTAAGATACGTGTGTCTACTTGTTCAACTTTATACAAATTTATGTTTCTGTTAGTGCACACTCAAAATTGAAAGACAAAATACTAGCGGAAGCCAATTTAAAAAAATGTATTTAAATATTATGCCTTACATTTTATTTTATTTACAAGTAAGTACTAACCATGAATTTTGGTTAAATCTAGATAAACATTAAGATACTTTAATCCATCCATGCTAGAAAACAATATCCATAAAACATATCACATGTTCTTAAAATTAAAGAGTTGTTCTCCCATATCTTAGAACACAAATGCTAAGAAAGGAATTTTACTAGTTGAAATTATTCCTTTTTTTTTATATAAAAAAAGTAAAATTAAAATTCATACAATTTTTAGATACTATACTATTTTATCAACAACAAAAAAAGAAGAAATTTGAATCAAACAAACTTACTTACAATTCTCACAATCCACAAAAGGAAAATCTTTTACTTAATTAAGTACCTGATATTTGAAATTTACTAGTTCGATGAATTTCAATTTATATTGAGTAGATCCACTAATAATGCAGGGATTAGCAATGCAGTGATTATTTTTATCAAGTGTTTGATTATTATTTCTTAACTAATTTGTGTGGTTTAAATGATTTTTTTAAAAAAATTCCAATTATACCCTAGAGTTGTTATGAGATTTTGTATTTCATGTAATTGAGTCAAAGTAGATAATTAACGGATAATATTATTTTATAACATTTTTAACTAGTTAGGAGAATAAAATTTTATTGTCATGTTCACTATTTTCTCACTTAAATTATTTGAGAGTAAATAAGTGTCATCTTAATAAATTAGAGTTAATAACTCAAAAGGTCACACAACTATAATGATTATAGAGAAAATTTATTGAACTTTGTTTTGTATCAATAACGTTTAAAAAAACTCTTTATCATAAAATAAAATAAAAATATAAAATAAATATAGAAAAATAAATTAAACTATTTTTATACTCGAGATGTGTTATATATATATATATATATATATATATATTATATATATTATATATATATATATATATATACATACTCTTGTTTTAGACTACTTGTGTAGTGTTTAATGAACTTTCATTAAGAGACAATATTTTACATATGAATTGTTCTTAAATTCATACTTCAACATTAACATATTCGTCGGATTATAATATTTTATATTAATAATAAATAGATTAAGTAATTCATATTTTAGAAACAAAATTATATCTAAATAATAAAAGTTGTAAGCTAATTTGTTTAAATAACTTTATTAGTATAAATATAAAATATAAAATATAAAATATAAAATCAAAAAAATAAATTAAATATTAAAAGGATTTGAGGGGTATTTTTGTCTTTACCTAGAATAGTCCATGGTATTAGAGCTAATACCTCCAAATGGAAGATATTAGCAATACATCACATAATACCATGTGGGATGTATTAACTAATCTATGGATTAATTATACATAGGCTCACATTTCTATCAAACACAGTATTAAATTATACCACATCTAATACATTAATTATTTTTTTAATACATCCTACCAAACGCCCACTAAGATTTATCAAAAAAAAGTTCATACTATGACTTGAATTTGTCAAATTCAGTTTTCAGAGCAAAAGAGATATAATTTTAACCACTTTAACTTTTGATGCTATCTTTTTAAAAGATCGACGTAATTATTACTTTACTGATAAAAATTTAATATAAATTCTTATATTTTTTTAAAAAATTAATCTTCTATTATTATTCACCTATGTCTCCATTTATTCAAAAAGTTCCTTAGATCAATTCATTGCAAGTTGCACTCTTGTTTTTTGCCGTAAATGAGGGAACAAATAACCAAATTAAATTTTTTAAATTTAGTTAAAAAGAGATATATTTTGATTGTTAATTACCTTCACAAAAATCTAAGTACTTTTATGTTAAAGTAACTTTATGTTTAATAAACTCACAACCTTAATTAATGATGATATAAACTATATATTATAAAGAAGAAAAATAAAACTGAATCCAGCTAGCATCAACTTGTGCAAGTGGACATGTAGTTTTAAATAAACATCATTTTTAATGTGAAAGTTTATTAAGTATAATTTTTTTTTTATATTAATTAGTACAACTGCTCCATTATATTAAAAGATAATAATAAAGTCAAGTGAGTACGTGTCACATACTTTAAAAGATTCTAATTATGCAGATTAAAGATTCTTATTAATAACATCACTTAAGATTAGTGATTTAATATGTCAAAAACAAATGAACATTCAATCGAAACTAATCTTAAGAAAATGATTGTGTAGTTCTTCGGATTGATTTTGCATATTTTTCAGATGATCACTCAATTAATAATATTATTTTTAAGAACTTATTTTCTTTTTTATTTCAATTTCTTCAATAACGAAAGACTGATATTTTGAAAAGTGGATATCAAATACCCTTATAAATTTTAGATTTATTTATTTATTTATTGAATCCAGTAGCGGATTCACGATTTAAAGTTGTGGGTGCTCACTTTCTTTAACATAAACCTTTTAGCAACCACATAGTATAAAGAGCAACTTTCACATCTAGCAAAAAAAAAATCATATTTGTATGCTATAGCAAAGTTTGTATTATTGCGTTCCATAACAAACATAAAACTGTATAATTCGCTATACATATACAATTGTATAATTCAATGGCCTAAATTGTATAATTCGCTGGCCTATTTCGCTGCAATTATATAATTCGCTATCCTATTTCACTGCGATTGTATAATGCACAATTGTATATTTCACTACCCATTTCGCTGCAATATTTTTATAAAATCTGCTTTGCATACAGTTGAATCGAATTAAAATATATGTATATTGCATAATTATAAGTGTATAGCAAGAAGATATATGTTTTTTTTCTCGCTTTATACAAAAACAGAAACACAATATATACACTTTTGTTGTATAAAGTTAGAGAAAATTGTATTTCACTGCAATTGTATAATTCGTTGGCCTTTTTCTCTGCAATATTTGAAGTAAAATATTTGTAATAATTAAGTGTATAACACGAAGATATATATTTTTGCATGTGTATATACAATTTTCTCTCGCTTTATACAAAACAGAAACAGATTTATACACTTCTGCGTATAAAGCGAGAGAGGCGAGCGAGAATGGAGAGTGGCGAGCGAGAATGGAGAGTAGCGAGCGAGATTTTTGGAAGAGAGACGCCTGGCAAACTTTAGCTAACGTTTGATATGGAGCACAATTAAATCAAACACTAGCTACTTCATTTATTTTAGGTTATTAGTTTGCTATTATATACAATTTTTCCCTAGTATAAACTATACTAAATGAAACTCTTCAATAAAAAAAAAATAAAAATAAAAAAGCCCTTAATTAGGAAAAGAAAAAAGTGTAAGAAAAAAAAAAGGTTAAAAAAAAGCCCTTAATTATATAGAAAAAAGAAAAAAATTAAAAAAATAAATTTAAAAATAGTGCAAAATTCGTTGTAAAAAGAAAAGAAGGAAAAAGTGTAAGAAAAAAAAAAGGTTAAAAAAAGAAGCCCTTAATTAGATAGAAAAATAAAAAAAATTAAAAAAGAAAAGAAAAAAAAGGGTGCGAAATTCGCTGCAAAAAAAAAAAAGAAAAAAAAGAATGGGGCGTGTGGGATTTGAACCCTACCAGTGTGCTTTGCGGGTCTCTTGTTTCCATGTGTAAACTAGCGCACCCATGACTGCTTTCATACTATAGGTGCTCATTTAATTTTTAATTACAAATTTATTATATATATATATTATATATATATATTATATATCAGAGTCAATTGGTGCTCGAGCATCCGAAGCTCACTTACTGGGTCGCCCTGATTGAATTTGTATTTCACTTTTCCTTCTATTGATATGTGTAAAAAATAAGAGTGCAAGGTTTTGATGATATGCAATTATTACTAATAATTACTATATTTAATTTTATTAGTTGATAACTGTACTCTTTTGACCTTAGCTTATATCCCTAAAATATATTTCGTAAAGAAAAACGGTTAGAAATTTATATTTGTTTCGTCTTTCTATTCTTCATTGTCGAAATCATCCTTGAATTCCATTGGCATAGGTCCATAAATTGATTGAGAGATTGAATTTATTGATGAACTAAATTGAAGAAAAAAGATCACACATTTTTGTTCGTTAATTTTGATCATAATTTCTTTTTTACTATGCTTGATATATATGTTTCGTAACTAAATTCTTGCTATGTATAGTAAACCATATAGGATGTGGAAAAGCAAATATATAGTTGTTAATTAATTTATATAGTTACAGTTTGAAATAATTATCATTCGTCATTGGTTATTAGGCAAAGCTACACGGCCAAGTTTCAATTGTATTAACATATAATATTTGGATTTTGTATAACTTTGATATAATGTAATTTGTATAACTATTTAAAAATCAGATATTTGTATTTATAAATTCGTTATTTTAATTTCATACGGAAACAAGTACAATATCAATTGATACTAATCAACATATACAAATGCAAACCAAAATAGCTCAATTATAGAAATACATGTTAATTATACAAACGTACGTGAATTATACAAACATAGACGTAAATTGTAAAAAGGAGGTCACTCATAGTAGCTTAAACTATAGTTATAGTACGTAAACATGCAAACTATAGGTAAGAAGCCCAATTAAATTTATCATAATGGCTATTTGCTAAACGAGTCTAATTTTCCCAAAAACCAGTCACTCCAAAGCCCAATTTCTGGGCCCTAAATGTTAACTGTCTCGGCCCAACTAAGGCCGCCCCTCAAATATGAATCTAATTTATGTATAACCTATAAAGTACACTAATCTCATACGTTCAGGGACTAATTGCATTCTATTTCGAAAGTTCTTTCAATTACAAAATTTTAGATTTTTTATTGCTCTCGAGTATATTGCAAATGATACATAAATTACTGGGATGCATGTCCCTGAGAGGCGATAAAAATGTATTCGAGAAGGGACGAATATATTCGAGAAGGAATATGGATGTATCCGATGGGGTGTTTTTATAATTTTCTAAATGGTAAGATTTTTGAAGATTATGATATTTAAAGTTGCATATCTATTAATGTAATTTTTTCATATATGTATATTTAAATTCTAAAATAAATTCTAACAAGAAAATTGAAAACATTAGATATCTATTGGTTCTATACTCTCTTTTGTCCATGTTAGTTGTTCATTTTTCTCTTTACACACCACTTAAGAAACATTCACTAGTTTACCCTTTAAGAAATTATTTTGAAACTTAATAAATTTATGTAAAATTGTCAATTCTGTTTTAATTCTACAAATTGACAAATAATTTAAAATAATAATTTATAATAAGATGGATAACTAATATGAGACGTATGAAATACTAGAAAAAGTTTGTACTGAATTATTGATTGCTTCAATCATTGAGTGAATGTGCCAAGAAAAAGAATGTCATAATCTAAAATTTGTATAATTTGACATAATTGAATTAATTTGGGGAATTGTGTTATGTCTTTTTACGTAAACAAAACTTCCAACTCTTTTATTTTGGTTTTAGACAAAAAAATGTCACTAACGTTGCTTGTCCTTTAGCTTAATTTGCCCATAGTGTTATAGTATTTTAAGTTGATTTGTTTTTGTCATTTTATACTATTGATGGTGTAATTAGATAGCGTCAAAGGATTCGACTAACTTACTTAATCATAAAAAAATAGGAAAAACTCACAAAGATTTCCTATCCGAAATCTTATAGACACACTTATACTATATTAAGGTATTATTACTCTCCTGAACTTATTTTATAAGTAATTTTCTATCTTTTTTCGGTCTAAGTGGCAATAGCTTGTCAACCAGCGTTGGGTCCACAAGATTGTGTCAGGTAGGCCAAAAAGGTATATAAAATTATTAATAAAATAAGTTCAAGGGGTAATAGAACCTTAGTATAGTCTGTCTTTAAGCTTTCGAGTACAGATTGAGGGAATACTTATGCATTATCCCAAACAAATATTTTACATAGTTAAAAAATTATCTAAATATTAAATGTTGTTATATTGAAACTACCAATACTATTATAGAGAGGAATATTGCTTTCTTTATAGCTATTAGCTACATAATTCATCGTTAATTTTCTCCTATTAATTAGCCACAAAAGTTAACCGTCGTAATTTATTTTTCTAGTCATAACTTTTAATAAATTAGCTAAGACTATTATTTCGAATATGATTTTAAAATGATTTCTACAAACAGAAGATAACAATATGATTCTTTAATAATTTATAAAAAAAAACAATCATATAAAAAATATAGAGTAATAAAATATAGTAACAACTAACTCATTGGTCACTAAGTGAAATAAAATATTAGGCCTGGCAAAATATGCAAACCCATTCCAAGAAGTCAGAGTCGAGACACATTTTACTATGGCCTGTTTGGCTCAGCTTTTAAGCTGATCAAACTGACTTAAAAGTTGGTTTTTGACTTATTTGACTGTTTGGCAATACTCAAAACAGCTTATTTTAAGCTAAAAAAAACTTATTTTAAGCCAAAAGTTAAAAGCTGGGGTAGGGGTGCTTTTTTTTTTTTAGCTTATAAGCTGTTTTAAGTTGACTTTACTATTACCCTTTTGCCCTTAATACTTTTATATAATCCCCAAATTACCCATCCTTATCCTCACGTTTTCTTCCATTTTTTCATTTTTCCTTCTCACGCTTGGCACATATAACTTAAATAAAAATTTATATTTCTCTTATAAATAATTTGTGATAATAAAAAAATATGTGAATGATAGATAATTATTATTACATATGGATGAAATTAAAATAAATCTTAAATCGTTCTTTGATCTATTCAAATTAAATATCTTTAAATCTATAATAAGTTTATATTCCTCTTATAAATAATTTGTGATTAGAAAGAAATTGTGAATGATAGCAAAATATAATTATTTATGACTGTAAAATATAAATTAATTAACTTTTATTATGTTAACAGTTTTTAAGGGTATTTCAGACATTTTGATTTAAAAAGCTATTTATCAGCACTTATTTGCCAAACACATCAACATTTTTTTTTTTAACTTCAGCACTTTTATCCAAACACATAACTGCTTATTCTAAAAATAAGTTTCAGCACTTTCAAAAGTACTTTTTTAAAGCTGCTTTTATTAAGCCCATCCAAACGGGCCCTAAATATTGTTATACCTAGGTTCAAAATATAAATAAGTAAGCACACGAATAAATCATCAAAATTAATGTACACATTATAATTTTCTATTAAAAGAGGTATGTTGTCTTACCTCATAATACGATAAATATTTACATGTATATAGAGGCTAATTCAAAATTTGAAATTTTTTAAAAAAGGTTTTACTTAGGCTTAAACCCTGGTCATTTGGTGGAAGGGGAAGATTTTACCTTTTGACTGCAGTTGAATGGGTTTACCTTAGAAAGTTCTGTCGATTTCGCAAGATAAATATACACACATATATATAATTTTTTTAAAAATTAACGAGTGCACGTGCATCCCTACATGATTATCATGTGGGTCCGCCTTTATCTACATCAAATTCAATAAATATTTGATATATATCATAAATTATAGTTAGTTATTAAAACTTCCCCTTCAATTAATTATTTATTTATGATATACTAATATGATTTAATATAAACACCAAATATAATCAATATTTTACCATCTAACTGCAGTAGTTATAAGCCTTAAAAAAAAACAACTAAAAGTAACGTGTGATTTTATTATATGAATAGTTTTATCACGAGCTATCACATGTTTTAAATATTACAAAATCTATTATTATTAAATAAAAGGTTGTGATTTAGATATTTTCTATTTTTTTTATATATAGTTGCATATAGTAAGTGCATCTAGATCTAGTCATGCAGTTGTGGATCTTTCATACATAATTATATCATGGATTCATAAATTTATGACCGTAATAATTCGTGGCACATTTAGAACTTTTTATAAGGGATTAAAAATTTGTAGAAATAAACATACAAAGTAGTCGAAGGAGATTTGATATCTACTATATATATATATATAAAATTTTATTTTAACATATATAATAGTATAATTTTTTGGGAATTCATCCCCAAGGTGACTCCGCCTCTGATAACGATGAACTCATATTTTATACTATGTTAACTTAAAATTATAGTATATGCTTATAAATTTCTGTAGTGCGATATTTAAAATAAATACAAATGTATTGTACTTAACATTACTTATGTTATGTCTATTTGTGAGCATTATATTTTTATGTCTTTTTACTCTTATCAATTGTGGTAAAATGTGATTATTAGTTGTTTATGTTGGGTGGTCTCGGGCCTTCTCAACCCAAAAGTTAGCTCAAAGGTTGAGGCTTTCCCTCACACTTATAAATTGACCACCAGCCTCTTCCACTTCCGATGTGGGATAACCCAACAATCTCCCCCTTCACACATCGGGCCTTGGGCTGGAGAGCGACAACCCAGTTTCTCCCGGTGGGCTGAGACTTGTTGACAACCTGGGCTCTGATACCAATGTTGGGTGGTCTTGGGCCTTCTCAACCCAAAAGCTAGCTCAAAGGTTAAGGCTTTCCCTCACACTTATAATTGACCACCAGCCCTTCCATTTCCGATGTGGGATACCCCAACAGTTTATAACGTTTGTAACTATCAATCATCATTCTACTTTATTATATCTTATAACTCATGCAACCTATAAATCATTTACTTTTAGTGATTGTCAAATTTATATTGCGTTTATATTGAGATTAATTAGTGAATAACAAATAAATCAAAGAAAAATATTCATAGTCTTCCACTAATTCACTTTAAAAAGAAAGTAATTATATATGTCGAGATGTCCTTTTTGTGGAGCTTTAATTTGGACTCTTCAATTAATCTAAAGTTATTTAAGTTATACAACATTATTCGATTGTTGTATTCAATAAAGAACTAGTCAAAAATTATATACTGAATTGATGTAGATTATATTACAGTAAACTTCAAAATATTCTCACTAAAGTCTGAATAATAATTTATTATATTTATGATACATCAAATCGACATTTATGGGAATGATGATAGGAAAGTAGGTGGCTGGTTTTTGCAGTTAGGTTGGGTAAGCGGTGAATAATTCGTGCACGATTCAAAATGGTCCTATCTTTATATCAACGCCACACACACATATATATGTATATGTATACATAGAATGTATACATACAATGACATCAACAAATTCTTTAAAGACAAAAGTCACGTGAGACATAACTTGTATCAAAAGTATATATAAATCGAATTAGTTTATATTTTTAAATATCAAATAAATAAATTAATTTTCTAATAAATAAATTAATCCAATTAAACGAGTAAAATTTAATTTTTCAACCTTGCTTTTTTTTAGGGGGAAGGAGAATTCAGCTCGATTTACGATTTGATTCAGTTTTACGAATCACTTTTTTTAGGACTCACTTTAATAAAGTTTTGGCATTTTTTTGTTTAGGTAGTCTATGTGGTTGAAAATTGTTCTCGTTTTCCTTGTAAAGTTTAAAATATTGAGTAAAATATATAGAGGAATGAATGTGGAATTTTTTTAATAATATTTTTTCAACTTTTTGAGCAAAAGTCCTAAATAGTTGAGAAACACGTTGTGAAATTTATCATGATCATAATAAGTCCGTAAAAACATTAATTTGTCCTCATACATTCATCAAATATGTGGGTATAAATCATGGTTTTTGGATATTATTTTTTACTTTAGGTATAGAAAATTTACGTATATAATTATTTTATTTGAATTGGCTTAAAAAATAGTTTTTAAATTAAAAATTTTGAATCTACATGATTTTTAAGTAAAAAAAAAATAGTAGGGAATTCTACTTTTGATTTTTTAACTTATTATGAGTCATTTTAAACTTATTTTAAGTTATTTTTAACATTGTCCAATAATTTCTAATTTATTTTACGGAAAAAGGTCTAAAATACCCTTTAAGTATTGAAAATGGTACAAAATTACCTTTCATCCACCTATTGGCTCCAAAATGCTCTTTTCATCCACCTATTGACTCCAAAATACCCTTGTCATCCACCTTTGGGTTCAAAATTGACCACCTTTTTAATTGTTTTAAAATTGAACTCTTTAAATATTTTAAAAAATATTTGGCGTTCAACTATTGGTTATAATTTTAATTATTAATATAATTTATAAACCAACCCACTACCCACTCATCACTAACTAAACCTCACCCAATTAATAATTCAATTATACTATAAAAATCATCATAAAAACACTACTAAAACACGATGGTATTATATATTCCTGAAAATGACATCCAAAATTATTCAAGTCCGAATCGAAACCCCAATTAAATTTAGGTTGAGCCGCTTATTTAGGAGGACGCTTTCTTTCAAAATTGAATTAAAAATTTATGATTAAAGGTAAGAAGTAATACATCCCTAATTAATTCATGCACTTTTTTTAAATATAATTTTATAAATATTTATAATTTGTTTTAAAACCTCTAATATATTATTTTGAAAAAAAGTTACCTATGAAGTGATATCACATAATTGAGACGTAAGAATAATTAAGATGAACATAGTCAAACTTTTAAGTTTATCGGTGATTTTCATTTAGCCATTTGAATGTATGATAATTTAATTCTATAATTTTTAAAAACTCTCAATTGACAGTAGCTTGCATTAATAATATGACGGATTTATTAATTTAGAGGAATTTAATTAGTAATGGGTGGGTAGTGGATTGATTTATAAATTATACTTATAAGTTAAATTATAATAAATAGTTGAGCGCCACATATTTTAAAAAATATTTAAATAGTGTAAATATAAAACCGTTAAATAAGTGGTCAATTTTGAACCAAAAGGTGGATGGCAAGGGTATTTTGGACCCAATAGGTGGGTGAGAACGGTATTTCGGAGCCAATAGGTGGATGGAGGGTAATTTTGTACCATTTACAATACTTTAAGGATATTTTAGGCTCTTTTCCATTTATTTTAAGTTATTTTTATATTTATGTTAAAATCCGGCAATTATATCATTATTGAAATCGAACAAAGATTTCAAAGCTGCAATTATTAGAATATTCTTTTTTGGCCAATTTGTTAAAACTACATCACAAAGTTTGACAAAATTATGTACCATAAATACTTGTTAAAATCAAGTCATTTTATGAGTAACTCGTAGACCCCTACAAGTAATAAACAATTACATCTCTTAATGTTTACATTATGATACATAATATTTGATAATCATACATACCATTGTGTAACTAACAATTTCATAAATGAACACTTAGATAAACGTACACACTTATATTGCAACAAAAGAGACATTTTGTGATAAAGAATTTTTTTTTTGGTCAAATCGTATTTTATTTGTGTTATTTTACTTTTGATACTTTTACCCTTTTAATTTTAATTTATTTTAATTAAAAATGAAAAAAAAAGATCAGTTTATTTTAAAAATAAAATAGGTAAACACTTTTAAAATTTTCTGATCATTTAGCATTATCCTTTCTGACATATATTTTTCGTTTAACAATATTATTTATTGTGAATATCAATATATCCAAAGTCACTAAAATCTTTGTCGATGTTTATAATAAGTGTTAATTATGAATACTCATATATATTACTACTGTTAATATAATATAACATATATATATAATAACCGCTAAATCTTTTATTTATCGTAATTGAAAATTATGAAAAACACAAAGACAATATACAGTGACACCTTGGAAAATATGTTTATAAGAAAATAAATAAATAAATGCTATAGTAGTTGAATTTAATTTAATTGATGAAAAGAGGTGATGAATGCATGTATAATTCATATACCTAACCCCCAACCACAACCAAACAACCATTCTCCATGCACCTATCTTGTGCCCACTCATTAATCTCCAAGGTTGGTGTACTACGCGGCGGAGGTGGAGCTAAGTGGAGGTCTGTTGGTTCGAATGAAAATATTAATTTTTTCGTAGATTATGTATTTATATTAGAAAAATTGAATAAATAGGAATATTTATGTATGTTAACTTATAAATTCTCCAACAAAATTAATTGACAGTTCAATGGTAAATATGAGACGCTGAAAATGTTTTTCATACTAGTGTTGTGGGATCACTTTTTTTTTTCTGTAACAAAAAGAAATATATTTTGTAATATTTTTTTCTTTTGTCCAAAATTTTATAACTTCAAATTCTTAACTCTAACTTTATCTCTATACGCGGGATATGATAAATAAGAATATATTGTAAAATTAGCTATTTTCATTTTTCCTATGTGATGGTATAAATAAGAGGATAAAATAATTTCAATGGTAATTAATGTTCATAATTAAATGTGAGATTTAATAATTTTACATCTTATTGAAGGACTGTTATTCTTATTCCGCATATTAAGCTATCGCAAAATTTATTGTATACATTATACTCCTATTGTTTCATTTTAAGTGTTATTTTTTTTTGTCAAAATAAAATATTAGTACTTTAATTAGAATTTAAAATTAAAATCGATAATTATTTTAAACAGTAGTCTTAATATTAAAAAAGATGCATAATATTAATCGATTTATCTTTATTAAATAAGTTAACTTAGTATTATATAATATATTTTTTAATGAACATGAAAAAAATTAAACTGACAATTATTGAGATTGAGTGAATACTTTTTAACTTGTTGATGCAGTCTAATTTTTTTTACCCTTAATCGAATATTTTGAACTTTAAACTGATTTTTAAAAAAATTCTTTTTTAATTATTTGAAATTTTCATACCGGTCACCTGAGCTACATAATTCGTTATCCTTTTTATATATTTAATTAATGAAAACTACGTTTACCCTCAACAACTTTGTATCATTATATTAAATTGCATTAATATGTTATGGTCAACTAATTCAATGATATAAAAATATTAAATATATAATAAAATTATAATGTAACTAGCAATCTAGTATACAGAAATATATACACATACTCGATGGTGTGACTGATCAATGAAGTATGTTAAGAACTAAGCGCGCTCTCAAATTCAAATTTTAGCTGAAATAATTATCATATATTCTAACCTTAATAGTCAGAGTTATCAAATAACAATAAAATAACAAATATTCGTAAAATTAGTTAAAGAAACATTATCTAACAACTTTCCTAACATATCCCAAAGGGGAAACCAAAGATTTGTTTGTGTATGAAATAACAATATTTGATAACAAATAAGTTTCTATTATTTGGCAAATATTCATTCATTTGGCAGGTGAAGGGTTGGTCAATTTTACAACCAACTTTTAGTCAATAATGCAAAAAATACACCTATTTCCCAACAATATTAATGTTTTGAAAAAAGACCAAAGAGAAAAAGAAACAAAAAAATCAAACATGGTACCAATATCCAAATTTCTATAATAAAATTCTCAATTTTTTTCACTTTTTGGCATAAATTGTTTAATTGGTCTAGCAAAGGGTTGTTGTTTTTCCAGAATGTTGTCCAATAATTAAGAAAGACACAGAAATATATGCAAATTATTAGAGAATCAAACAATGGATAAAAAAAATTGAGTTAAAGTAGATTGTCCGCTTTATACGTCAAAAATAATTTTTTAATGATAATTAATTAAAGATAATAGCTAAATATATTTTTTTAGTTTTTTTTTTAAATATCGTTAAAATTTATAGTGAAGTTAAACTAATTGATGCCATAAAAGACCTAATATTCGTAAATAAAAGAAAAATAAAAAATATATCGAACTGAAACACAAAGTTGTATCTCATCTTATAATTTTTTAATTCCAATAAAAAGAATAAAATACCCTTAACACGATCTATCGTTAAACTCGAATCTAATACCATCATTGAGTAAAAACAAATTTCCACTTTCTTTGTTAAAGAAAACTTCTTATAAAGTAGAAATATAATGAATTTCAATAGGCAAACAATTAGACATTAAATAAAATAGTTAAAAATCAAAACATTAAATAAAATAGTTAAAAATCAAAAGTTTATGTCAAATAATACATATAAACAAATACACTATGTTTTTGTTTTTATAACACCATCATCTCACAACACTCAACAATTATGGGACCATCCTCCCTTATTTTGAAATTAAATAATTCAATTTTTTTTACATGCATAACACAATAATAATAATTATTACCTTTTATTGTACTTATGAAACTTTATGATTGTAAAATATATCGGATAAAAGGTCTAAATCATAGTTTGAATTTGTTGCATATTTTATTCTTTTATTATTTTTTTAAAAGGAAAAATATTTTTTCTTTTGTTCAGTATTTTCAATCCAAGCTGAACTAGAAAAGATTATAACAATTACTACACCAGATCAAAATTTTTCGTTAGTTAATCTCCATTCTTGGCACAAATGAGGTATTCTAATAATTTTTAGTAATAAATAAGAATATTTCATTAAGGGTAAAAGCGCAATAAAAATTATCTGTTATAATAAGTAAAAAATAACTATATTATGTAAGAATTATTTACACGGATGATGCATATTATTTAAACTAACTCAGAACAATAGTACTTTACGATGTACATGAAAAGTTAATGACCGCTTACACCACACTAATATATGCATATTACTATTATTATTGATCATTAAAACTAATATATTTATATACTTGAAATCCAAATTAGCTACCAAATGATCTTTAAAAGTTAAGCAAAATAATAAATAGTTGGTCATCAAAATAATTTCTGATAAATATTTTTTATATTAATGTATAATATATTTTTTAAATATAAAATAATATATACATTGTCTATATATTTAAATAGTAAAATATAATTGATTTTTATCAATCAAGCTATGCCCTAAAAGAAATAATTTATGATAACAATAAGGTGAAAAAGAAACAAAATTGATCATATTATAACTAGTGTTTAAATTTAAACTAAATAAGATTAACTTACTAACTTCTACCATAACTTATTATCATTTTTTTTTAAAGATTATTATTTTTCTTAGGGATAATGCCCAAGTACCCCCTCAACCTATGCCCAAAATCTCAGAGAGACACTTATACTATACTAAGGTCCTATTACCCCCTGAACTTATTTTATTAATAATTTTTTACCCCTTTTCGGCCTACGTGGCACTATCTTGTGGGCCCAACGATGGTTGACTTTTTTTTTCAAACCAGTGCCACGTAGGCTAAAAAGGGCTAGAAAATTACTTATAAAATAAGTTCGGGGGTAATAGGACCTTAGTATAGTATAAGTGTGTCTCTGGGATTTCGGGCATAGGTTGAGGGGGTACTTGTGCATTATCCCATTTTCTTAAGCTGAAGATCTATCAAAAATAAATTCTATTCCATAAAAAAACACAGATCAAACTCTACTTATGTAATTATACTATATATTGTAATTAATTCATCTTACTTTCCTTTTATTATATATTTAATAATTCTTCAATTTCAAATATTTCACTTAATATATTAATTTTCAAAATATTTTTTTTATATATAATTTTTTAAAATATTTTTTTTGTGTTGGGGGTGGGGGTGGGGGTTGGCGGTGGGGGTGGGGGGTGGGGGAGGCAGGCACCACGTGCTACTAGTCATGAAAGATGAGAGTTCATATTTAAGAACTCTCAACTAATCCAAACCAAACAATGAACCAAAATTTAATTCCAATTTTCTTCTTCTTCTTGTAGATTTTTTTTATAGCAAATATATACAACCATTTATACTTCAGATTCACATTGTTCTCTCGACTATATTGCCCCCCTTTTCAATTCTTGAACCATAATGCTTCATACACTATAATCAGATTGAAAAAAAAATTTGATCTTTCTCTTAAAGATTGAAACTTTCTTGAAATTTTTTGACACCCACTTTGAGTTTCTTCTCAATTTGGACATTTCTTCACTGTTTCTGTGTGAATTTGCTGATTTTGCGAAAAGGGTATGTATATTTTGCACTCAAATCAAACTGGGAAATGTTTTAAATTTTACTGCAGAACTGTGTAAACTGTAAAGACTCCTCTTTTAGCTTTGTAATTTGTTAAATATGTATACTTGTTATTTTCTTCTGTTTCCTTTTCTTTTTTTCTCTTTTGAATTGTCTGTGTTGTGAAGTGTGTGTATTTTCAGTTTGATTTGGTATTTGATTAGTTGACATGGCAAAATATGTACTCTTGCAATAGAAATAGAAAGAGACCTTTTTTTTTGGACTGCTATGTACTCTGATTCCTGTGATCATACTCTAGTTCACATATTGCTCGGAAGGGTGTGGCCTAGTGGTTAGTGAAATGGTGTCGAGAACCATGAGGTATTTTGTTCAAATCCCAATGGAGACAAAAAAACTAGGTGATATCTTCCCACTTGTCCTAGCCTTGGTGGACACGTATCAGGTGGAATAACTCGAGGCGTGTGTAAGGTGATCCAGACGTAAAAAAAGAAAATAAAAAGAAATCTAGTTCACATATTGTTGGTCTTGTAATAAAGGTTCTTACTTGGTGAGGTTGCTCTTATACATTTGATTTTCTGTGAACTTAAGTAACTTAGTTTTTGTCCTAATAAGGCTCAAGTTACCTAGTTTTATCACTTAATAAGTTGGACTATGAAATAAGAGATCAAAGTGTAGTGGTTTTGTCACTTGTCTATAAATTATGTTTTTATTGCAGCCAAAAGCAGCCCTTTTTGAAATGTACAGTTACATTCCTCTTGGTTTCAGGAAGTAACAACATGTCGGAATCTCAAAGGAGGCCAGCGGTGATTGGGATCAGGGGTGGAAATGGGTACATCAATGGTGCACTTCCATTGAGGTCTCCAATTTCTAGAGCTGAAGTTGCTGAGTTCTGTCATGCCCTTGGCGGGAAACGGCCTATTAATAGCATTTTAATTGCAAACAATGGTATGGCAGCTGTGAAGTTTATACGTAGTATTAGGACGTGGGCGTATGAGACATTTGGTTCAGAGAAGGCAATTTTGTTGGTTGCAATGGCTACGCCTGAGGACATGAGGATAAATGCAGAACACATTAGAATAGCTGATCAGTTTGTAGAAGTTCCTGGTGGGACGAATAACAACAACTATGCTAATGTGCAGCTCATTGTGGAGGTTTGTAAATATCTTTTTAAGCCAATGAGAACATGTCTTTGGATAACTTGATCTTGCATGCGCATCTTTTTGTACCTGTTTCCATTTAAAACCTTCTAGTAAAGGGACCAGGGATCGGTGCGAAAAGCAAAAAAGAAAATAGTTACACATGGTGTACTTTCTTTTGTGTAGATGGCAGAGATGACTCGTGTCGATGCAGTTTGGCCTGGTTGGGGTCATGCATCAGAAAACCCAGAACTGCCAGATGCATTGGATGCAAAGGGGATCATATTTCTTGGACCACCAGCTACGTCAATGGCAGCACTAGGAGACAAAATTGGTTCATCTTTGATTGCTCAAGCTGCAGAAGTCCCCACCCTTCCTTGGAGTGGCTCCCATGTAAGTCTTTATTGTCATTCTTCTATATTAGTCTCATAGTGTTCAGTCTGCATCTAATGGACATTTCGTCAATCCTACAGGTCAAAGTTCCTCCAGAAAGCTCTTTGGTTTGTATCCCAGATGAAATATATGCTAAAGCATGCGTTTACACGACGGAAGAAGCAATTGCTAGTTGTCAAGTAGTTGGTTACCCGGCAATGATCAAGGCATCCTGGGGTGGTGGTGGTAAAGGCATAAGAAAGGTCTGCCTTTTTGTATACTAGAACATCGAGTAGTGTAAATAACAATGTTAATTTTTTTCTGCTTATTTGGTAATGAAACTTTTTACTTAGCAAAAAAAAAAAAGAAAAAAGAAGACAGTGTTAATTTGATCTTCTTGCAAAAAAGAAAAGGTAGAATGAAAGAAATAAAAAGACTAGTGGAATACACAAGATATTGATTCAACCTAACTCCATGGTTCTTATTACTTGATCATTCCAGGTACATAATGATGACGAGGTTAGGGCATTATTCAAGCAAGTTCAGGGTGAAGTTCCTGGCTCTCCAATATTTATAATGAAAGTTGCTTCTCAGGTTCAGCCATCTTCTTTCTTGTTTGATCTTAGTGCTTGATCATATCTTTGGAGAGAGTATTTTTAACATTAGAAACTTTTTTTTTTCTTTTTAAATAAGTAGAGTCGGCATCTAGAAGTCCAGTTATTATGTGATCAATATGGCAATGTTGCAGCTTTGCACAGCCGTGATTGTAGTGTTCAAAGGCGACACCAAAAGGTTAGTTTGTATTTACCTTTTGATTATTGTTTAGATGAATTATAAAGACAATGCTTATCTTCTTCTATTTGCAATGTTGAGGCAAATAGCAGAGCTTATGTAAGGCAACCAAGGATAGACATAAGTGAAACGTCATCACTAATGTGTCTTAATTTTCTTGAAACTTAGATTATTGAAGAGGGGCCAATTACAGTCGCTCCGCTAGACACTGTGAAAAAGCTTGAGCAGGCTGCTAGAAGACTGGCCAAATGTGTCAATTACGTTGGAGCTGCCACTGTTGAGTATCTTTACAGTATGGACACTGGAGAGTACTATTTCTTGGAACTAAACCCTCGGTTACAGGTTGGTGATACTGCCATCTGCTCGAGTGTGCACCTGAGTCCAAGTCTTTTTGTTCACCACATGGAGGAAGGGATTGATCAATTTGTCCCCCCTTATTAGTCTCATGTGTGTTTAAAGCCAACATATTAATAGTCAAGAATTAATTTGATGTTGATTCTTACTTTAAAGCATTTCTCTGATCGTGATCACCTCCATTATGATCTGGAATTTTTTCATTTAAGTTACATCTTTCTCATTCTATTAGGTTGAACACCCTGTAACTGAATGGATAGCAGAAATAAATCTGCCAGCTGCTCAAGTTGCTGTTGGCATGGGGATTCCTCTGTGGCAAATTCCAGGTTTTGTGCCACATGTCACTCTCCTTGGCTTAAGATGTTCGGGTTTCTCCTTCCCCTTTTTCTTAGTCATTCTTCTTTGATTCTATTAGAAATACGGCGGTTCTATGGAATGCAACATGGTGCGGGATATGATGCTTGGAGAAAAACATCTATTGTTGCAACACCATTTGATTTTGACAAGGCTGAATCGACAAGGCCAAAAGGTCATTGTGTGGCTGTGCGTGTAACAAGTGAGGATCCCGACGATGGTTTTAAGCCTACCAGTGGTAAAGTACAGGTAAAGTATCTTCTGAAAAGTTTTACTTCCCTTTTCTGATCCAGTGCTTCTAGGGCTATGTTGCTCAGATTATTCAAAAATGTCGGCGGGTGCATGCCGGATCCTCCAAAAGGAGTGCATTTTGGAGGATCCGACACGGGTGCTGCAACATTTTAGGAGAGTCCGAGAAACATAACTTTTAGGTTGAATGATTGTTAATTTACATTTCATAATGTAGGAGCTGAGTTTTAAGAGCAAACCGAATGTGTGGGCATACTTCTCTGTCAAGGTACACATAAATTAGATGGAAATAAATTGTTGGGGTGTTTGAATTGTTGCAAAACGTAATAATCCTCTTTCCTTGCAGTCTGGCGGTGGCATTCATGAATTTTCAGACTCTCAGTTTGGTAAGCTGGACTTTAATCATACAGCACTATTTCTCTTTGACTTATCTTGAATTTTCAGCTGAAAAGTTAAGTACTCCCTCCATTTCAATTCATTGTCTTACTTTCCTTTTTAGTCTCCTTCTTTCCTTTTTTGACAACTCTTTAATCTCAAATTTCTACATGACATGTTTATGGCCACAAGATTAAAAAATATTTTGGTACATTCTGCATATCTTTAGTTCAAGACCACAATATTTAAAAGTTCTCTTTACTTTCTTAAACTCTGTGCCAAATCAAAACCAGGTGAATGATTTGAAACAGAGGGAGAAATTATTATGTAATATCAACCTAGAATATTCAGCTTCAATTAGGCAGTTGCCTAGAATATAACCTTTTGGCTCCTCGTAGCTGAAAAGAAAAATCATTTTTAATTCCTTTTTTTTTCTTTGGGAAACTCACTTTATTCTATTCATGGATGAAAGCATAAGTATACTTTACATTAGAACTAAAGGTTGCTGTATGACTGAATGGTCAAGTTCCTTCGCATCTCTAGCTGTGATGCTGTTTCACCAGTAAAGCATGCATACATCATTTTCTTTTTAATTCGAGTGCTAGTTAAAGAATAGCTGATAAGAAAACTGCTTTCTAACACCAAGCTAATTTGAAACATAAAACTGAGGTGTTTGGGTTTGTGTATTATGGTGATAGCTTATTGCGGGATTTGCTTCAATTTTAAGCCGCCTTCTATTCTGGTTCTTCCTAAAAAAATTTGACAATGTTATCAAATGTCGGCTGGATTTTTTTTAATAATTTCTTATGGAAAATGTTTCCACATATTCTATCAGATTCAGATATCATACCTTGTATTTCAAAATACAAATGCCTGACAAATAAAATTCTAAAATTGTGTCTAACCTATTGAATTTATGGACTTCTATATCTTAATGCAGGACATGTTTTTGCATTTGGAGAGTCCAGACCTCTGGCCATTGCAAACATGGTTCTCGGACTAAAGGAAATCCAGATCCGAGGAGAGATTCGTACTAATGTTGATTACACAATTGATCTATTGCATGTAAGTCTCAGATTAAAAAAAGTTCATAACCAACTCCATTCAAGTGTTATTTCTCTGCATTAAGTTAGGCATTTTCTGCAGGCTTCAGATTATAGAGAAAATAAGATACACACTGGCTGGTTGGACAGCAGAATTGCAATGAGGGTTAGAGCAGAAAGACCTCCTTGGTATCTCTCTGTAGTTGGAGGAGCTCTTTATGTAAGTTACCCGTTTCATGACTGATGATGGTTTCTAAAATTTTTTTTGGGAATTTACTTGAAAAATTAATACTAGTACACCATGTTGTCACTTGTCAATCTCAGAAAGCTTCTGCAAGTGGTGCGGCCGTGGTTTCTGAATATATTGGTTATCTTGAAAAGGGACAAATCCCACCCAAGGTAATCAGTCTTAGAATGTTTGCCCTGGTCTGAATCTTACATTTTTCTCCATCTCTTTATTGGAATAACCTGTCATCCATCTATGTGCAGCATATATCCCTTGTGAACTCTCAAGTCTCACTTAACATTGAAGGGAGCAAGTACACAGTAAGTGGATGCCTTACTCACTTCATTCTATATATTGTTGCTTTTGGGTTTTGGTGGTATGAGTGGAGAAGGGAAACGTTAGCTAATTCTGTTCAGCTACCTCTGCAAGAATTTTTTTTCATTATCAACTGTTTTTTTGTGCTTCAATTATCTCATTATTTTGTTGGCTCTACTGTTCTTTCCTTGTTTGTTGTGTGCTGCTCCCATGTCATATTATTTTGTTGTTGTTACTGCCTCATTTCTGTACTCTTTTTTCAAACTGCTTGGAAATGCTTTATTTTAAGCTGAGGGTCTATTGGAAACAACCTCTCTATCTCTACGAGGTAGGGGTAAGGTTTGTGTACACTCTACCTTCCCCAGACCCACTTTTGGGATAACAGTGGGTATGTTGTTTTTTTCAGATCTTTTTTCCTGATTCTGTTTCGTGGACTGTTTGCAACTCAGTAATTTTATGGTTTTGTCTCTTAGATTAATATGGTGAGAGGAGGACCAGGAAGCTACAGATTGAGGATGAATGAATCAGAGATCGAAGCAGAAATACATACTCTGCGTGACGGAGGACTGTTGATGCAGGCAATGATCAATTACCCTGCAACTTTTCTATGTACCCTTCAATCAGATACCAAACTATCTTCTATAGTAGCCAGTGTTTTATGTTGTGTATAGTTTGTGAAAATGATGTGCGGAAAAGACTCATTTATTCCTTTCACATTTGAAACTCATATATACATCTAAGTTCCCTTAATCACTGCAGCTGGACGGGAACAGTCATGTTATATATGCAGAGGAGGAAGCAGCTGGAACTCGCCTTCTAATTGATGGAAGAACTTGCTTGCTACAGGTACCAATAATTGTTCAGTTACCAATATGTTTTATTTATTTAGGAATTGGCACCTTCTTATCATACAATATTCGTCGATTCCAGAATGATCATGATCCATCAAAGTTAGTTGCTGAGACACCCTGCAAACTTCTGAGATATTTGATGTCTGATGGTAGTCATGTTGATGCTGACACACCTTATGCAGAGGTTGAGGTGATGAAGATGTGCATGCCCCTTCTTTCACCTGCTTCAGGAGTTATCCATTTCAAGATGTCTGAAGGTCAAGCAATGCAGGTAACGTGTTTGCAAACAAAGCATACATTTCTCTCGTCTGCATCAACGTAAACATAAGTTTGTGTGTAGGCTGGTGAGCTCATAGCATCACTTGATTTAGATGATCCTTCTGCTGTAAGAAAAGCTGAGCCTTTTCTTGGAAGCTTTCCTGTTTTGGGACCTCCTACTGCTATATCTGAAAAAGTCCATCAGAGATGTGCTGCAAGTCTGAATGCAGCAAGGATGATTCTTGCCGGATATGACCATAATGTTGATGATGTAAGTAATTTCATATGAAGATTTGAAGTTGATGGTAGAACGTAATTGCTTGTGGAACATCTTTTCATCTGAGTAGTAATGTAAAAACATTTTACCCAATGCATGATTTAACACAACTTAATCTTCCAATACCAGGTGGTTCATAACTTGTTAAATTGCTTGGACAGTCCTGAGCTTCCATTTCTACAGTGGCAAGAATGCATATCCGTGCTGGCAACACGTCTTCCGAAGGACCTCAGATTAGACGTAAATGATTGGATAATGATTTTTTCCCTCTGTTGTTGGAGAGTAGTAGTTCTCCAGCTCAATGAATGTTTTGCTTTGTGTGTTCTTGTTGCAGTTGGAAGCAAAATTTAAGGAATATGAGGGAATTTCCAGCTTGCAAAATGTTGACTTCCCTGCCAGAATTCTTAGAGGTGTTCTTGAGGTGCATCTTTTACTACATCTTCTACTTCTTTCACATTAATTTGTCGTTTTTTCTTTTATTGGTTCAAGTACTATATCTTCTAACGTTGATTTATTTACTTCAGACTCACCTAAGAACCTGCTCAGAAAAAGAAAAAGGAGCTCAGGAAAGACTAGTTGAACCTTTGATGAGTCTCGTCAAATCTTATGAGGGTGGAAGAGAGAGTCATGCCCGTGGTATTGTCTATTCCCTTTTTCAGGAGTATCTATCGGTTGAAGAATTGTTTAGTGACAATCTCCAGGTTAGCTGTCTTCAAACAATTATTTTACGATAATCATCCTCTGCATGAGTCATGACTACATATTTAAGTTTGAGCACCGTTATAGCTTGGAATATACTTCAGCATCTGCACTTAAATAAAAGTACAACAATAGTTTAACCATTATAGAATATGAGGCTGTAGAGTACTCATAGTGAGCTACTAGAAATGTAAATTAACAAAAAGCGTAATTCTTCTGACTTATACACTCTTCATCCTTTCCAATTTCTTTATCAAAATTTTCTTATTATTAGTATGGTGAACATCCCCTAAATCGTTCAAACAAAGCGGCCCCTTATTATTCATAGACCATGATTTTTTCCTAAAATGATTTGGATTTACATTGTAGATCATCTGTGCATTCTCATATTATTTGTTTTATGTTACCATAAGCAGCTTTTTTTAAATTTTTTTTTATTTTGGCCAACCATCTCTATAGAAAGCCTCGAGATCATTTGAATTATCAAATTTTACTTGCTATTGCATGTCTTCTGTCTTATGATGTTGTCAGTATGAACATGCATGCGCAGTGATATCATATCTTGATTTCTGGGTGATGTATCAGCTCTGTCATTTCATTAACTTCACTCTTCCATTTTTGTTACTCGTTGAGATATTCAGTAATCTACTACAGAAAAATGGAAGGGAGTTGGAACACCACATTAGTTCAACTGATATTTGATTCAGTTCTGATATCTTCCTTTTTCAGGCTGATGTGATTGAACGACTCCGGCTTCAATATAAGAAAGATCTCCTGAAGGTTCTCGACATAGTGCTTTCTCATCAGGTATGAACTAATTATTCATTTGTTAACTTTCCTTTCATCTAATGTTGTTTAAGGTGGAAAATATCCAGTACCAATGATGTGTTATTTTACAGGGTGTTAAACGTAAAAATAAGCTTATACTTAGTCTGATGGAGCAACTGGTATATCCCAATCCTGCAGCATACAGGGAAAAACTTATCCGTTTCGCACAACTCAACCATACAAATTATTCCGAGGTTGGTATTGCATATGTTTTTCGATTAAGAGATTGGTATTCATACCTATGCCTGTCGAAATTTGAGAAACCATATTGTTCGTATCCATACCTTTGACTTACAATCTTGATATTAAAAAGATCTCTAAGATCAACATAGAAGCAACTGCTCGTCATTTTCTCCTTGGTTCCTGATATCCTGCGGACCTTTTAAGTTGCTATGGAGCACAATGGATAGTGAGAACTGAGAATTAACATTGGCGGATCCAAAGTTTAAACATGACCTGTTCAGTCTTTAAGGTTCTCAGCGCGTGCGCTTGCTCTCCTTGGGGACAATGTAGTCCGGATCCTCAATCACATCCTTCTGGCCTCTCTCTCTCAACCATTAGATTCCGTTCTCGACAATCATCTAGTATGATGATAATTTGACAAGATTGTTTGATCTCATGATGTATTATTAAATATATGGGTAAACACTAAACCACTTGACAGAATTTCTAAATCTTGATTTGGATTTTACAGTTGGCACTGAAGGCCAGTCAACTCCTTGAACAAACTAAACTGAGTGAATTACGTTCAAGTATTGCCAGAAGTCTTTCTGAGTTAGAGATGTTCACTGAAGAAGGTGACACTATGGATACTCCTAAGCGGAAAAGTGCCATTAATGAAAGAATGGAAGCTCTAGTGAGTGCTCCTTTAGCAGTCGAAGATGCACTTGTAGGCCTTTTCGATCACGGTGATCACACCCTTCAGAGGCGAGTTGTGGAGACCTATGTTCGTAGACTCTATCAGGTATTGTATTTAAAGATTTAGTATTACTTGTTTTGGTTGAATTTTTGGCACATCTGCAGTTAATAAATATGTATAGTTTCTTTATCTGACTTTTGATATCTGCTCTAGCCTTACCTCGTTCAAGGGAGTGTGAGGATGCAGTGGCACAGATCTGGACTAATAGCTACATGGCAATTTTTGGAAGAGCATGTGGAGAGAAAGAGTGGTTCTGGAGACAATGTGATGGTAAAACCGTTAGTTGAGAAACACAGTGAGAAAAAATGGGGAGCCATGGTTATTATCAAGTCTCTCCAACTCCTGCCAACAGTACTAACTGCTGCATTGAGGGAGACAGCACATGGCTTGCATGCAGAGATGGCAAATGGATCCACTCCACCAGTCAGTCATGGTAATATGCTGCACATTGCGTTGGTGGGCATCAACAACCAAATGAGTTTGCTTCAGGATAGGTATTACCATTGTCGATGTTATGGTTTTCGCAGCTCACTTTCTACTGTTAAAGTAACTCCTAAATTAGATACTCCCTCCATTTCAATTTGCTTGTCAGGTTTTCACTTGACACATTGTTTAAGAAAGCAAATAAGACTTTTGAATCTTGTGCTCTTAAATTAAAGATATGTGGAATGTGCCAAAATTCCCTTTAATCTATGGTCTTAAACATGCCATGTGGAAAGTTGGAGTTAAAGAGTTGCCAAAAAAGGAAAGAGACATTCTTTTTTGAAGCAGACTAAAACAGAAAGTAAGACAAACAAATTGTAATAGAGGGAGTATATGGATAAAGCATGAGGCATACAAGTAGATACCCATTAACAAGTGGTAATAGGATAGACCTTCTTTATCTGGTACGGCTTAGTATTTTGCATGTGTATCTGGTCCAATGATGCAACAAACTGACCTATATCATGTTTTCCCTTGCTTATCATTGGAATACCATTGTTTGCAGTGGAGATGAAGATCAGGCTCAAGAGAGAATTAACAAGTTAGCTAAAATTTTGAGAGAGAAAGCTGTGAGCTCTAGCCTTAAAAGTGCAGGCGTAGAGGTTATCAGTTGCATCATACAGAGAGATGAAGGGAGGGTGCCTATGAGGCATTCCTTTCACTGGTCAGCAGAGAAGCTGTATTTTGAGGAGGAGCCTTTACTACGTCATCTAGAGCCTCCTCTATCCATTTACCTTGAATTGGTTTGTATTTTGCTTAACTTCATCTCTTCCGGTTATTTGTATCCTATTTTACTATGGTGTTTTTTTTCCTGGACCATGAGCTGATCTTAGGTTCATAATTCCCCTGGAATACAGGAAAAACTTAAGGTCTATGATAATATAAAGTATACTCCATCCCGAGACCGTCAGTGGCACCTCTACACTGCTGTAGACAAGCGGAGTCCAATCCAGAGGATGTTTCTCAGAACACTTGTTAGACAATCAACATCTGATGACAGTTTACTAGCGTATCAGGGATTGAATCAGGGAACAACTCATTCCCCTCTGGCTTTGTCTCTCACCTCAAGAAGCATTTTGAGGTCCTTAACATCGGCACTGGAAGAGCTTGAACTTAATCTCCATAATACGACTCTCAAAGCTGACCATGCTCATATGTACTTGTATATTTTACGAGAGCAAGAGATAGCTGATCTGTTACCATACCATAAGTCAGTAACTTGTTTGTCTTCATGCTCTGCTATTAAGGACAAAAGTTGTTAGATGGCTCACTTCATGACTTTTTGCAGGAAGGCAGACCTAAATAATGAGCACAAAGAGGCGGAAGTTCAGAAAATCTTAGAAGACCTAGCGCATGAAATTAATGCATCTGTTGGTGTGAAGATGCACAAGTTAGGTGTTTGTGAGTGGGAGGTGAAACTTTGGGTGTCATCTGCAGGAGATGCTACTGGTGCTTGGAGGATTTTGGTTGCAAATGTGACAGGTCACACCTGCATTGTTCATGTAAGTAAAATTTAGCATGTATGTGAGATTTTTTAATGATTTATCTGATCTGAAACTGGCTTGTATTGTATTTTAGAGCACACATCAGCCAGCGTTTGCCTTGGACCAAAAATGGTCACTTTCTTTTTATCAATTTTCTCTCTTCTATTATCTTTTATAGTAGAGAGTTTAAAGTTAATCAAGCTTATGATAGAAAGGTGCATAGTACTGTGTTAGCACCACAAAATTTTGGACTGACATTTGTTGTTCCATTATCACGAAATAATTCATTCCAACTTCATGTATTGGTTTTATTCATAGAAAACTATTAACTGTGATATCATGCTATTGGAAATTGAATTCTCAGATTTATCGAGAAGTTGAAGATACAAGAAAACAAAGAGTAGTGTATCATTCAGCCATTGGTAATGGTCCTTTGAATGGGATGCCAGTTACAGCACCATATCCACCTTTGGATGCGCTTGACAAGAAACGGCTTTTGGCTCGCAAGAGCAACAGCACGACTTACTGCTACGATTTTCCTCTGGTAAACATCTGGATAGAAATAGAATTCTGCTGGCTATTACAATCTGAATCAATATCAACATCCTAAAAAAAAATCCCTCCTGCAGGCATTTGAAGCAGCATTGGAGAAGTCTTGGGCAAGTCATAATCCTCGAACAGAAAAGCCCAAGGACAAGGTCCTCCTGAAAGTCACAGAGTTAAGTTTTGCTGACAAAGAAGGAAGCTGGGGTACTCCTCTTGTCTCTGTGGTGCGTCAGCCTGGATTCAATGATGTCGGCTTGGTGGCATGGATAATGGAAATGTCTACTCCCGAGTTTCCTATGGGAAGGAAAATTCTTGTTGTGGCAAATGATGTCACCCACATAAATGGATCTTTTGGCCCAAGAGAAGATGCATTTTTCCAAGCAGTGACTGATGTTGCTTGCGCACAGAAAATTCCACTTATTTATTTGGCAGCAAATTCAGGAGCTCGTATTGGTGCAGCTGAGGAGGTAAAGTCTTGCTTCAAAATTGGATGGTCTGATGAATCAAATCCTGAACGTGGTTTTCAGTATGTATACTTGACTCCTGAGGATCATGAGCGTATTAAATCTTCTGTCATTGCACATGAATTGAAGCTGTCAAATGGTGAAATTCGATGGGTGATAGACACTATTATTGGGAACGAGGATGGCCTAGGTGTTGAGAACTTAAGTGGTAGTGGAGCCATTGCAAGTGCTTATTCTCGGGCATATCATGAAACATTTACCTTGACATATGTAACTGGGAGAACTGTTGGCATAGGTGCTTATCTTGCTCGTCTTGGTATGCGATGTATACAGAGGCTTGATCAGCCAATTATTCTAACAGGTTATTCTGCACTTAACAAACTTTTGGGTCGGGAAGTTTATAGCTCCCACATGCAACTTGGTGGACCTAAAATTATGGCAACTAATGGTGTTGTTCATCTAACTGTCTCTGATGACCTCGAGGGGATATCAGCGATTTTAAATTGGCTGAGCTTCGTACCACCATATTGTGGTGGTCCACTTCCTATTTCAACTCCTGTGGATCCTCCAGAGAGACCTGTTGAGTATTTCCCAGAAACCACATGTGATCCACGCGCAGCCATATCTGGCTTCACAGATGCAAGTGGAAAGTGGTTGGGAGGCATTTTTGACAAGGAGAGCTTCATTGAGACACTGGAAGGCTGGGCAAGGACTGTTGTGACAGGCAGGGCAAAACTTGGAGGAATCCCTGTAGGAATAGTTGCTGTTGAAACCCAAACTATGAAGCAAGTTATCCCTGCGGATCCTGGACAGCTTGATTCTCACGAAAGGGTTGTCCCTCAAGCAGGGCAAGTATGGTTTCCCGACTCTGCAACTAAAACAGCTCAAGCATTAATGGACTTCAATAGAGAGGAGCTGCCCCTTTTCATTCTTGCCAACTGGAGGGGATTTTCAGGTGGACAGAGGGATCTCTTTGAAGGTATCCTTCAAGCAGGATCAACCATTGTCGAGAACCTCAGAACATACAAGCAGCCTGTTTTTGTTTACATCCCTATGATGGGTGAACTCCGTGGTGGGGCATGGGTGGTTGTGGACAGTAAGATCAATTCAGACCACATCGAAATGTATGCGGAACGGACAGCCAGGGGAAATGTCCTTGAGCCGGAAGGTATGATTGAAATTAGATTCAGAACAAAAGAACAGCTCGAGTGCATGGGTAGGACTGACCAACAGCTTATCAATCTCAAGTCAAAGCTTCAGGAAGCCAAGACCGCAGGGGTATACGCTAATGTTGATGCCTTAGTGAAGCAAATTAAAACCCGTGAGACACAGCTTTTGCCCGTGTACACGCAGATAGCTACAAAGTTTGCAGAGTTACATGATACTTCGTCAAGAATGGCGTCCACGGGGGTGATCCGTAAAATAGTAGATTGGGAAACTTCTCGTTCATTCTTTTACGGACGTCTGCTTCGAAGAGTAGAGGAGGAAATGTTGGTCAAAACTGTGAGGAATGCTGCTGGTGACCAGCTTTCCTATAAATCTGCTATGGGTATGGTGAAAAGCTGGTTTTTGGATTCAAAACAAGGCAATGTAGATGCTTGGATCGATGATGAAGCCTTTTTCTCATGGAAGAATGACCCCAAGAACTATGAAGAACAACTACAAGAATTGCGGGTGCAAAAGGTACTACTTCAGCTATCGAAGATTGGTGATTCGACTTTGGATTTACATGCCCTACCACAAGGTCTTCTTTCCCTCCTACAGAAGGTTAGCAATCAAATCTCTTCTGTAGCATCAACATATCCAAAATTTTGATCCCCCTCCTTTTTATCTTTTACCTGCTTAAGGTTCCTTAATAAAAACTTCATGTTTCCATGTGCAGGTCGAGCCAGCAACACGAGAGCAATTGATCTGTGACCTAAAAAAGGTGCTTAATTAGTCCAGCAGCTCGTAACCTGTCAGCAATCATTGCCTTCCATTTGATCAGACAGTTTCCTGCCAACCAGTCCATCCACCTCTTTGGAGAAGCAGCACGGTTAGCACACAATCTGTACCACGATGGTTGTTCTCTCTTCACTATCGATAATACATTGTAAAGCTAGGCAGAACCACTGGTTTAAATTTGTCTTGCAGAGTGTAAATATTTAGCATCTTGAGAGTGAGCAGGGTGTAGTCTTCATTCGTTTGAGCAGAAAGATTCGCGGTTCAGCAGGCTCCTTACCTGCAGACGTGATCACTCTTTTATGTATAATTACATCGTCAACTTATAATCTGTCTAACAATTGGTTAGGCTTGAAATTTATTTATTGAATGAATGTCTAAATAAAATATGAGCTGTAATTTATGCTCCTATTAGTTGCTTATTCAGTTCTGAATTTCTCTTGACCATCCTCTATTTCTCTTTTCACTATTATTGTTTTGTGTTATTCATAGTTTTAGCTTGTAGCAAGAGTGCCAGGTCTTGATAGAACTTTGGTCAATGCCTTTAAAATATATTTATGTCTATGTTGGTGCATGAAGTTAAAATTGAGTGTCTTTCAAAAAAAAACCTCTTTTGCTTCCAAAGTAGGGATAAGGTCTGCGTATACTTTGTTCTTCGCAGATTGAAATTTGAATTACGCTGATTGAGTGCAGATTGAATTAAAGACATTCTTAAGTGATGTCAAAACAAGAAGATTTGGTCTTAGTAGTCTCTCTATTTTCGATTACTTGTTGATTTTTCTTTTTTAGTTGTTCATAATTGCTTGTTCATTTTGACAAATCAAGAAATGACACATATTTTTTTTACTTATTATACCCTCAATCAATTACTTTAAAAAAGGTAGAACTTCTAAAAATTTTAAGTTTTTTAATTCATCCACTTCATAATTACTAGTTTCGGAAACGTGCGCTGCACGTTTATTCTTTACTGTTATACAAATTCATATAGGCCTAATCTAACGTTGATAATTATTAATTATATTTTCTTTTGTATATGTTGTTTTATGCAAAATTAACAGTGTCAATTAATTCTTTTCATTTAATTTTGGTAATTTGTTTGCAAAATAAAAAATATTGAAAAATATAAACTAATTAAGATATATAGCATATAGTATATATCGTGGTGAACTCTTGCTCTAAATTTTAGAAATGAACGAAAACATATCTAAAAAACTTATTAAAGACATGATAATGAGTAAATATACATTAATCATGTTAATGAGGGGAAAAATGACCTATAAATTGATTTTACATGATTTCATATTGTAAGATGATGATATACAAAAGTGAAGTAGACTTACATTTTTTGTTCAGTTTATATAAGAGATTGTCAAAAAAATCTATTAAAAGACGAAAATAATTGCAACCCAAAACACTTATAATAAAATATAAAATCAGTAAATAAAGTGAAAATATATGCACACACAAAAAGAATGATCTTTTGAGTAAGATAACTAAGGAATATTAGTAAAATAATACACAAATAACGATACAACGGACCTTGAAAGAAGTTTCATTATTAAAATTGAAAATTATTAAGAATATTTATACTTAAATATTGTTTTCGGCCTATTCTTTATACGAATATAAAGACATTATCAAAATTGTAAGAAGGGATATAATGTGTTTTGCCCTCCAACTCCACAATGAAGCATCATAATTCTTAAACCCAAAACTCAATATTCTTGTAACTGAACCCTAATAATAGAAAATGGATGATGAATGTATGTCAATGAAAAGCTTGTAGAAGCTATGAATATAAAACTTATAAGATGATTTTTACTTTGAGTTTGATAAATCATTTGATTATGTGATTGAATAATATAAATTTCTGTCCAAATTTATAGAATCCTTTAAAGAATATGAAAAGGTTATAATATTATTTCCATGGAAGATGAGAGGAATTAAACATTTTAATTGAAGTAATAACTAAGAAACTAAAACTTTCAATAAATGTGGAAATATGTAACAATTTTCTACATTCAGATTCAATATATTTTGTTTAAAAGTCTACTAATTTAATTTTAAAATTAATGAAAACATATTTTTATTCCAATTTTTTGATGAGTATGATTAACTATTAAATAGAATATTATTAAATGTTATTATCTTTTTTTAACTTTTTAACTTTTAAATTAAAGGTAAATAAGAGTATATAATAATTTAGAAATTTATTGAATATATATATATATATATATATATATATATATATATATATATATATATATATATATATATATATAATATATATATTCTATATATATATATATATATATATTTTTAATAGAAAAATCATGTGTTTTGAATTAGTTAATATAACACATAAATAAAATAAAATCACTAAGATAAATGCATGCAACTGTAGAAATTCTAATCGGATTCTCAAGGGAGATGAAACTGCAAAACTTCTTGAATAGACTATTAAGGACCTTTTAAATTAATTGAATTAGATATGAACAATAAAAGAGGTAATAATTAATATTATGAAAAAGGAAAAAAATAAGATGTAACTATTTAATAATTAATTAATTAACTATGTAATATTTTAATTTAATATAAGGACAAAATAGTAATTCAACTTTGAAGTTTGTAGCTTCCCACTTTTAATAATATATGAATAAGCGTAAAATGATGAATTCATTATGTCAGTTTTCTTTACAAGTGTGCCAACTCAAAATGAACAAGTAATTAGAAACAAAAGGAGTAATTTTCACGGAGTTGTCAATCGAGATTTTGCACAAATTACACGTATTTCAAGGCGGTCTTTAAATTTTTGCCCCTCAAATTGATAGTCTTTAATGGTTAAAATCTGAAATCTTAGAAATTTCATTTAAACACCAACGATCTTAGCCACTTAACGGCTAAAACCTACAAAAATCACATATAAAGATACTATTTGTTATATACTTAAAGAAAGGATATATAAAAAAAGAGCGAAAACACAATTCAGTATATAAAACATCTCACGTTAACACTATAATCTTTTGTTACCATGGTCAACAAAACCATCTTAAACTAGTTTACATAGGTCTTGTTTAGTAATACATAATTAATAGCCTCTAAACAAAAACAAGAAAAGACAAAGGGGAACACTTGTAAAAGAGACTATATTTTAACTACACTAACTTTTAACCAATCAAGAATACTTTATGACAATTTGGCCAAGAACCAAAGGGCCACTATCTTTTTTTTTTTTTGGATAAAATTCTAAATCACTTTTTTTGAGGATCCCACAAGTCACTAAAAATTAAATCCAACTCCTTTTTTGTATACTTTTTAGATGATATATTTTTTCCCCTTGGTCTTTTACTGTTTACAATATTAAACTTCTTCAGGCAATTTTAATGAACATGTTAGCACAGCATCAGCAACTGTTAGAAATATCTTGTCCTCGCCAATTTGATCTGGAAATTTGGATGCATGTAGCTTGTCAATCACTACTCTCCCGGGGTTCGACAGAACAAGCTGTAACGAAGGTAAGATACCGAGTCATATATGTATTGCAGAGGCAGATCTGGACGTGTTACAGACACGTTAGTTGAAATATTCGTAGTTTTCCACATATGTAAAAAAGATGATTTACCTGAACATTTCTCTTTATTAGGCTTCTATGCAACTCTTCCAAGGCATGGATACCACTGGTGTCAATATCAGTAACAGCTACAAGGAGAAAAAAAACAACGAAAGATGGATCGATCATATCGATCAATATATCATCTCAGAGTAAGATAACATACTTTTCATCTCATACTTACGTGACATCTCAACGATCAAGAACTGAATTTTAGGATCACTAGTTGCTTTTCGTTGTTCTTCCTCATCCATCAGCCATCTCAGTATCCTGAAAAACGCGTTGTTTAGTTTGTTAAGTTCAGTTTTTTCGTAGTACTAAAGATACGAAAGGAAGGAGGGAAAGGGGGAAGAAATGTGTTATTTTACCTTTCCTTTATATAGTTAGAGTTTGAAAAGTATATAGCAGAATCAACTCTAACTATCAATACACCAGGAACTTTGGTTGCTTCGGGGTATTGTTGAGTGTTTCTATATACATTTGTTCGCGGTATCCTGCCTAGAGTAGCTGTTCGTGGCCTCGTGACTTGGAGGAGAATCTTAGCAAATGATATTGTTACCTTTGGGAAAAAAATGAAACTAAACTATCAGATCTTATTACTGAATGATGAGATTGTTGAGTTTTTCTGTATGGACTTACCGCGATCAAAAGACCAATCTCAACAGAAGCAAAGACCACGCCAAAAAATGCTCCGATGCAAGCAACAAAGTCAAATTTATCGATCTTCCAGATCAAAATTGCAGCTTCATAGTCAATTAAGCCGAGTACAGCTGAGATGATGATGGCAGCTAGGATAGCATTCGGAGTAAACTTGAAAAGAGGTGTTATGAACTCCAAAGTTAGGAACACGACAACAGACATGACAATGTTGGAAAATGCGGTCTGGCAGCCAGCCATGTAGTTTACTGCTGATCGAGAAAAGGAACCTGGAAGAAGTGAATCGATCAACTAGTTAGACAAACCAATTAATGTGATGAAAGTTGAAAACACATTGTATCATTACTGATCATACTGCGCGTTTGCTTGTTGATTTGTTTTTACCTGTAGCTACATAACAGGATGTCATCGAGCCAACGATGTTCATAGCTCCAAGTGCCACCATCTCTTTGTTTCCGTCCAATTGGTAGTCCTTCATTGAAGCAAATGTTCTTCCGATTGCAACAGCTTCCTATGAAGATCATACATTTAGTACGAAAAGGTGAAAAGGTTCCTTCTTCGACATTTCATTCAAGACTTCACTTACCGTCAATGCAATCATGCCAGCAACAATACCAGTCCTAATCCCTTTCATGAGATAGTCACCACTGAAATATATTTTATCGACAGATGCAGGATTGATTCCCTTCTCTATGCGTCCTACCTAGTAAGATCGTTATACAAGTCGTTAAAAAGAGATCATCATTTTACTCCAACGATGGAAAGTTGAGTGAAAGTAGAAAGAATCTAAAACAAGAACTTACTATGGCAACTCCCTCTCTTATCAGCATGAGTAATGTAGACAAAAAAAGTCGAAAGAACGACAGAAATCAAAGGAGCAATTGCAGGTACCCAAAACAGCTTTTTATTCTTCTTTCCCTGGTTGCCAAATATACCTTAGAATCAAGTAAACCGCTACCAAATGCTTTCAAAAATTTAGTCAATAGAGCTCAAGATACTTACAATGTACTTCGCGAACAAAAGGAAAGTTAAAAAGGTTGCTCCGATGAGTATTGTCTGCCAATTCCACTGCAAGTTGTTGCGAAATTTCAAGTTATACATAAAAGACATCTTACGCAGGATGCTCTCGAGTGACAAGAAAACTTACTTCATGTTCGACTGAATGAAACACTGATTTCATCACAGAAATGATATCTGTTTTCTTCGTAAACTTCTCAATGCCCAAAAAACCTTTAAGTTGCTGAAGGGAAATTGTGATGGCAGCACCACCCATGAATCCAACAACAGCAGCATGAGATAGAAAGTCTATCAAGAATCCCAATCTGCCAAGAAAACAACGCGGGAGGGCAAGTCAGAAAGAGAAGGAAACAAAGAACAAATACAGTAAAACCTCTCTATAACAATGTCGTTTTTCTGAATGTTATTCATCTGCTAGAGCAAAATGACTGTTATAGAGAAGATATGATATATCGTAATATGAAAAAGTGGTTACAAAGAAAACGTGGTCGTTACAGTGAAATGTTGTTATAGAGAGGTCTGACTATATATACAACTCGATACTTAAATGTATTAATCACCTTAGGATCCCCAGAGTAGCCTGAGTAATGCCAGCGAAAAAGGTTGCTGTGAAAGCAAGCCTCAGATACTCGGCTGGATGTTTACTCGGATCAATTTCATTACCGAGCAGAGTTCCTAGCAAGAGTGAGACAACAGCCACAGGCCCTATGGCTATATCTCTTGAACTGCCCATGAAGGCGTAAACTAGAGGTGGAACAAAGCTGGAGTCTGAAATTTCAAACAAAAGAGAAGAATGAAAAAGGACTTCTCGCGATTATTAACAAAAATAAAGTTAATAAGGAACACTTACATAATCCATACTGAGGATCTAAATTAGCAAGCTTTGAGTAGCCAATGTCCTGTCATACAAGTTGAAAGCTTTTTATAAGAGTTCTGTAAAGATCCTAACAATACTGATTTGATTAATACGAATCCTTCGGGCACTATGTTTCTCAGATCCTTCGAAAATGTCATCAGGTGTGTGTCGTGTCCTTTACAAGTTATGCATTTTCGGAGGATCCGAGCAACATAGTCCAGACACACTCTTTACCTGAGGAATACAAAGGCTTGCAATGGTGAGACCAGAGATAAGATCACCTCTGAATTTTCTTAAGTTATAGCTTCTACCCCAATCTAGTATCGGAAATATGGCCTGTAAACCAAGTACAAGCTTCCTAGACCTCGGTTGATCCTTGAAAGAGCGTAGTGGATCATCTGCGAAGAACGTTTCCTTCACAGTAGTCTTAAACTCTTTGAATATGCCCTGCTTTGGAGGGACTCCAACCTTGTGAATATAGGGTGTTTGGTTGTGTTGAGACGAAGAGTAACTCCTTATATCCATCTCTTTTTTTTCTTCTGCGTCAGCATTAGAATTAGCCATGCTAGGAAAGAACACCTAATTCACCTGTAATGCAAAGGAAATACAGTTGAGTTATATCACCATACGAAATACTTAAAAGTTTCATTCAAGCTAGTTATCGCAGCCAAATCAACACCACCATATGTACAGGATATGCAGACCTTACTCATACCTTGTGGAGGTATAGAATTTTTCTCCGGAAAACCCTAACTTAAGTGAAGCAAATCAAAGTAGAAATGGAAAGGAAAAACGACAGTGAAGAAAACATGACAACTAATAAGAACGCAGTGCATGAAACATCAACAACATAGTGCGATCACCTAAACATAGAACGATAACATTTACCAAAAGCCAGAAACTACATTAAGGCTAATACTACCCACAACAGACACGGTGCTCTAGACAACACTCGACTATCTACTAACCTTCTACCCTAATCCACGACCTTCATACACTCTTATCTAAGGTCGTGTCCTCAATCAAGATATTAGATCAACTTCTATTAGATGTAAAACCATGTGATAAACCAAGAAGTTACACCAACCCTTTCAAAATTCGACGAACACAGATGAAGACTTTTAGTTCCAAAACTTACTGAACTTTGCACTACATTAGAAAGTTCTTGCTTGTCCTTTATATAGATAACTAGAGAATTACAAGTTAGAGTTTTAACTCTACAACACTATTAGTGGTGTGCTAAAAAAGTAAGCATTTGCCTAACACATACTAGTATTAGAAACTACAGAACAATTTTATATTCTGTCTAAATGACATATGGATGGTCGATAACCATTGATTTACACAAAGTAAGCATGAAATGTTAACGACCTCATAATTTGAATACATATAGTATGACAAGATTGAACAATTGACAACTAAAGTTCACTAGGACGAAATCTAGAATAACTTCGAATTCATTAAACAGAACATGATACTCTGTTCAACCTATCTGTTCAACATACAACAAGTGATAAAAGGCTTTATGTTTGTTTGATGCTTGAATTTGTTCTGTTTTGGTGAATTTATTCTAATGTAAGCATATACTAAAGATAAAATGATAGAATGTATGCCTTCACTTAATAAGTAATGGACCAGGTCCCTAGCTATACTTCAGAAAATATGCAGAAAGTTAAATGCAGTAAAATCAACACAATGATTTTACGTGGAAACCTCCTTGCTTAAGGGAGTAAAACCACGACCTGTTCCACAGGATTTTTCAATCGTTTTCACTAATCTTCAAAAGCAGAAGTAAAACACGATTACACCAAACGTAAGAAAGAGTTATCAATCTTACAGTTGAACAATAAACCTCTATTGCTCAACAAGCCTAAGTAGAAAACTATCTACCCACTAAGCTATCCCCTTGGACAACCTAGACTTCAACAAAACACACCAAGTCCTTTATAGATTTAGGAGTGGTTTACAATATAAGAACGAGAATAATTCCTAAAACAACTAGACGAAATGCTCCAAAAGTTGCTGTTGTTTTTGAATGATTCTGCCTTTGCTTTCCTTTAGCCTTTGCAAGAGTTCTTGAAAAGTGTTTTTCAAGTTGCAAAAACTAAGGAAGAATGTTTAGGAAAGTGTCTTTTATGTGGACAAGTCACTTTCCTAAACTTCTTTGCCATTGGCTGGAAGGGTCACACTTTCTGACGCCATCGGGAAGTGTGCACCTACTTTCTGCACCATTTCCAGCTGGCAGTTGACTGGCTCGTCATCACAAGAGCCTGGTACCTCTACTAGGTCCCTGAGTATGTTCCATCAGCAATGCTTCGAACAGTACACCTGCAATACTCATAGAGAAAACCCGGTACCTTTATGAGGTCCCTAAGTTTGTCAAATCATCAAAACTACAAATAACATTTTCCCCCTTTTTGATGATGACAACCATGATATGATCTGAATTCTTTCCCTTTACAAAAATTGTTCCCCCTGAATTCTTTCCCTTTACAGAAGTTGTTCCCCCTGACTGTGTATTCCCCCTTACTCATTCCCCCTAACTCATTTAGCTACTACTACAGTTTACTTCCCCCTTTTGGCATCATTAAAAGGATATGCAGTAAACCATTGAGTCAAAATAAATACTGTACAGGATCAGAGCTAATCAGCAATCAAACAATAGAGAATAAGCATTGACAAAAGAAACTGGGAAGAACAGCAAAGGAATACAGTAACCAACAAGCCATTTTAACATTAATACATTAAAATCAAACTAAAAATCCATTAACACGAGAATTTGCCACACAAAAAAAAAAAACAAGGAAGGATTGTTTGACAGGTTTAGGAAGAGGGGGGAGTTTTGGACAGAGACTGGATGACAAGAGTGAGTCGTGCATTGGCAGCATCATTGTCCTTGATGGCCTTTTCTTGCAAGGCAGTTATCTTCGCCTTCAACTCATTGTTCTCCTTATCCAGGGCTTGTACAACTGCAGAACCAGGTCCCTCACTTTGTGCAGTAAGTAGTTCTGCTTTGAGTACAGCAACTTCAGCCTCTTTACTGCTCAACCTCGCAGTGAGTTCTTCAGTCTCATGCCTGAGCTGTTCCAGATCCGCAAGAAGTTGTGCCATTTTGCTTTTTGGCAAACCCCTGCCTTCAATGCACTCACATTCAACCAAGGTGTGCTCAGAGATCATCTGCTTGACTGTCCCCACCTTACCAATACCAAGAGGAATCTGAAAGTGCTTGAATACTTTAGTGAGAAAGTATCCATATCCCATTCCATGAACTCCTTTCCTCTCGATAACTGTCTTGTGAATGTGTTCAAGCATAAGACCAGGAAGATTCAAGGCCCCAAAGCTGCACAGCATTTCCATGATGTACAAATCAGCAGAAGTGGCAAGTGTTCTTTTTTCAGTACGAGGAAGAACCACTTTGTTGACAAACTCAAACACAAGCTGATACTCACTCTTCATGATTTTCTTATAGATCCCAGCAACCTTGGCTGTGGGAGTTTTTGAAATCATGGACGCAAACTCTGAAGAGCAAGTTTTCTCCTGCACGGACCGGGTCCCCTCTACAGGCACTCTGAGGATCTTGCCCAGCAACTTCTCATTCAAAGAGATGGCAACATTGTTCACGCGTGTTTGAAGGCTCCCATCTTCCAGAAACTGAACATTATAATAGAACTCCCGAACCTCTTCTTCATGGAGGATGGGGGAAGTTTTGTTGAACAAGTGCAGCCACGACTGAATCTCTACCATGTCATGCAGAGAGTCCATGCCTGGAAGAGTGATAATCCCCATATCAAACACTCTTCCTGCAAGCACTGCTTGGTCCTCAAACTGTCAACTATTTCCTGCATATTGACATTCTCACTTTTCCTGGCTTGAGAACCAGGTCCCTGTGTCCGCTTCCTCTTCTTTTCAATTTTCTTCCCTTTTGATTCTGACTTCTCAACCTTCTTTGTAACCCTTTCTTTTTCTTTTCTGACTTCTTCTTGTCACTTTTCTTTTCAACCTCTTCCCCAGACAACTCAACCACCTTTTTTCTTCAGGTATCTTAAAGTTTGATACCTTGAAAGTTCGTGCACTTCTGACTGCAGCAGCAGATCGTGCACTTGCCTTCAAGGCATCCCCCATCAATTTCTGTACAGCAGCAGAACTTGTATTAGGTCTTCTCTTTGGAGCCTCCTCCACAACCTTTTCTTTTCCTTTCTGCTCTCCATCTTCCATTTTAAAGGTTCTTCTTCACTAGCAGATTCAGATGAAGAAGAAGAGTACCGCCCTAAATCTGGGTTTTTGTCAAAAATGGGTTGAGAAGGCCTTACCTCTTCTCTTTCAAGTGCAGCAGTGTGTTCTGTCCTAGCCTAGCCTCCCTCATCATTGCAAGACTTTCAACCACGAGTTCCTCACTCGCTGCCAGAATATTTGACTCTGAAGCCCTGTGTTTTGGCAAATCTCCCTCAAACATGTTGTCAGGCAACATGTCTTCACAAGTACCAGGTACCGTAGAGGTGTTTAGATCAATGGAGAAAACGGGTTATCTGGAGCATTTTGAGGGGGACTGGGTGGGAGAGGAACACTGGCTGGAGCAGGTGTAGGAGAATAGAAAGCAAGAGGTGTGATTTCATCAGTGTGCCCAGCATCTGTGTCGAAGAAGAAGATGAAGAAGAAGACATGGTTGATGATACAGTAAGAGGTCGTTTGAAGAACAGAAAAGAGAAGAAAGACAAATTTCCTTTGAATTTGAGAGGTCTTTGCGATAAATGAAGAGACAAGTTTCGAGATGAGTGAGAGTTTCAAAAGAAAAGACCCCTTTTTAAAAGAAGTGAGAAGGTGCCAGGTCCATTGATTGGACGCGTCGTTTGAGAGAGAAACGATTGGACTTATCGGTCAGAGTAACCGATGACTGACACGTGGCATTTTCAACGGTCAAAAATTTTAGTTTAAATTTAATGTAAAATGCTAACCTGGACAAGTACCAGGTACCATGATACAGTTTGACTTCATTCCTTAACTGTTCTAGCCTCTTCTTTTTGCTGAGCAGATCCCTATTGAGAGTATACCTACGAAAGGTACAAGAATGATCTTGAACAAATATTTAAAATTAACACAAAGGATACCTGCACAACAGTTCTAACCATCGAGGGAATATTGTTGCAGTAAGCTAAGAACATCATTTGGAGATCAACATCCCCAACTTCAGCCTATTTCTCTCAAATTGGTCCTTGCTGAGAGCCTTGGTGAAGATGTCTGCAATTTGTTCCTCCGTTGGACAGTATGTGAGCACAATATTTCCCTTCTCAACATGATCTCTCAAAAAATGATGTCTAACATCAATGTGTTTTGTTCTCTTATGATGAACAGGGTTTTTTCCCATACTCACAGCACTGGTGTTGTCACACATTAGGGGAATTGCTTTAATGTGGATCCCAAAATCTTCTAGGTGTTGCCTGATCCACAGCAATTGAGAACAACAGCTGCAGCAGCTACATATTCAGCTTCAGCAGTTGAAAGAGCCACAGAGTTCTGCTTCTTAGTGCCCCAAGAGATAAGTGAAGATCCAAGGAAATGAGCCATTCCAGAGGTGCTCTTCCTGTCAACTTGATAACCTGCAAAATCAGCATCTGCAAAACCAACCAGATCAAAAGTATCACCTGCAGGGTAAAAGAGAACCAGGTCCCCTGTTTTCTTCAGATATCTGAGAATGCGTTTTGCAGCCTTCAGGTGTGAATCACGAGGACATGCTTGAAACCTGGCACACATTCCTACACTGTAAACAATATCAGGTCTGCTAGCAGTCAGATACAGCAAGGAGCCAATAATTCCTCTGTACATTGTCTGATTCACAAGAGGATCAGATTCTTCTACTATCATCTTGGAATTTGTTCCCATAGGAGTGTCAATAGGTTTGGAATCAAACATATTGAATTTCTTCAACAGCTCTTTGATGTACTTCTCCTGGCATATTGAAATTCCATTTGATGATTGCTTGATTTGCAGCCCCAAGAAGAATGTTAGCTCACCCATCATGCTCATTTCAAACTCTCTTCCCATTAGTGATGAGAATTCTTCACACAGGTGTTCTGAAGTGGCTCCAAAAATTATGTCATCCACATAAACTTGAATGATAAGCAATTCTTGTTCCCTTTTTAATAAGAACAAAGTATTGTCTATCTTGCCTCTTTTGAAATCATTCTTCAACAGAAATTTTGACAGCCTTTCATACCATGCTCTTGGAGCTTGTTTCAGACCATACAGTGCCTTGTTCAATCTGAACACATGATTTGGTAGCTCTGTATCTTCAAAACCAGGAGGTTGCTTCACATATACTTCTTCCTTGAGATCTCCATTCAGAAATGCACTCTTCACATCCATTTGATACAGCTTGAATCCCATAAAAGCAGCAAAAGCTATTAAGATTCTAATAGCTTCCATTCTGGCAACAGGTGCAAAGGTCTCATCATAGTCAATTCCTTCTTCTTGATTGTATCCTTGTACCACCAGCCTGGATTTATTTCTAGTAATAGCTCCACTTTCATCAAGTTTGTTTCTGAATACCCACCTGGTTCCTATTATTGTTCTGCCTTCAGGTCGAGGAACCAGGTACCATACCTTACTTCTTTCAAACTGATGAAGTTCTTCTTGCATAGAATTGATCCAGTCTGCATCACCTAATGCTTCTTTAACATTCTTGGGCTCAATGGATGATATGAATGCTGAGAATGCAACTAGATTTCTTGTTTTTGATCTAGTTTGAATTCCAGAATTCAAGGGTGAAATAAGATTATCCAGAGGATGTGATGAACTATGCTTCCATCCTGACCTTGCAGCAGACTGATTTGGCAGATCATCATGATCTTCTTCATCAGGAGCGACATCATCTTCTGGGGAGTCTGATGTACTCTGGTTGGAGTTTTGAGTAGTACCAGGTACCCTATCATCCTGTTCAACCTCAGCATCCTCTTCAGGAAGACTGTGATTCTGATCATCACAATCCCTTTTTAATTGTTGATCTGCATCAGCTTGAGCGCCTTCAATCTTCTTGAATGTTAGCATTTTTAACACATCATCATCATCATTTGATCCATCACTCTTCAAGCTTCCATTTTCATCATCAAACACAACATGAATACTTTCTTCAATGCATTGTGTTCGCTTGTTGAATATTCTGTAGGCTTTGCTGGATGAAGAATATCCAACAAATACTCCTTCATCACTTCTGGGATCAAATTTTCCCAGATCATCCTTCCCATTGTTCAGCACAAAACATCTGCATCCAAAAGCTCTGAGGTAATTCAACATTGGCTTCTTGTTGTTGAGCAGTTCATAAGGAGTCTTGTTCAGCACAGCTCTTATTAGACACCTGTTGGTAACATGACATGCTGTGTTAACAGCTTCAGCCCAGAAACTTTGAGGAAGATTTGATTCAATGATCATAGTTCTGGCAATATTCACCAAGGTTCTGTTCTTCCTCTCCACTACTCCATTTTGTTGAGGAGTTCTTGGAGCAGAGAAGTTGTGGCTTGTACCATTTTCCATACAGAATCTATCAAGAGTTGAGTTTTCAAATTCTGTCCCATGATCAGATCTAATACTGCAAACAACTTGATTCAATTTGGTTTGAATCATTTTGAAGAATACCACCAACTCATCAGCTGTATCTGCCTTTGATCTCAAAAATCTCGTCCAAGTGTATCTTGAATAATCATCAACAATCACCAGAATGTACTTCTTGCCATTTCTGCTTTGAATCTTCAAGGGTCCACAAAGGTCCATATGTAGCAACTCTAAGGTTCTTGATGATGTTACCTGATTCTTGGGCTTGAAAGATGATCTGATCTGCTTTCCTTTGACACAAGCTTCACATATTCTATTTTCAGCAAACTTCATCTTAGGCAACCCTCGGACCAGGTCCTTTGAAATCAATTTATTCAATAAAGATGAGCTCACATGTCCCAGTCTACGATGCCAGAGATCAGCATTTTCATTTTGAGCACTGAGACATGTCAAGTCATCTCCATGAGAGATTTCCAAGTTTGCCACATACATATTTTTACTTCTGTGTGCAGTGAGAATTACTTTGTTTGTAGTTAAACTCACCACAGTGCATTTCTCAGAAGTAAACTTGACCTCATTTCCTTTATCACAGATTTGTGATACACTCAGCAAGCTGTACTTCAAACCATCCACATGGTAAACATTGTCGATTGAATCTTCAAGAGATCTTCCCACTTTTCCAACTCCTAAAATGTATCCCTTCTTGCCATCGCCAAATGAGACTCCTCCTCCTTGGAGAGTCTTGAGTGAGAGGAAGTTCTTTACATCACCAGTCATATGTTTGGAGCAGCCACTATCCATATACCAGCACTGACTGCTTCTCCTCTCACTCACCTGCACCAAAAGTCACTTGTTTAGCTTGGGAACCCATTTCAGCTTGAGTTCCCAGTAGGCAGACAAAGGAGTGATCAGATTGTATTTAGCCCAATATGGTAGACTTTGAAATCTTCTAACAAATGACCTAGGAGCAAGAACTGATTTTTTCTTTGAAAATCTGTGAGTTGAGGCAGGTTCTGTAGGACCAGGTCTCTCATTTGGTCCATTCTGTCCTTCAGCATAATTAGAGTATCTTTCACAAGAGTTTTTCCAGCTGACACATTCCTTTTTCAAATGTCCATTTCTTCCACAATGCAGACACAACAGATTATCAGACACAAACACATACTTACTGTGAGGATTATAAGGAGGACTTATGTTCAAACTTCCTAGTCCTTTCTTATTGAAATTACTCTGACTTGTCACATTTGACAATAACTTTGAGGATTTGGTCCACTTAAGAGAGTTTTCAAGTTCCTCCTTAAGTTTCACAACATCCTGTTCTAATTTGTTATTCTTTTCAAGTGACAATCTGAGATTTGCTTCAGAGTTTTTCAATTTTTCCTCAATTTCAGCTTGCAAACTATTTGGCTCTCCATTTGGTTTTTCAGCTTTTTCAGTAAGCTGACCCAACTGATACTTAAGTTCAGAATTATTTAACTCTAGAGACACCATTCTTGCCATTGTCTCTTCAAATTGAACTTTGTTTTCAGAAAGAATTTCAAGTTCAGCATTCATGGAATCTCTTTCAGATGTTAGTTCTATCACAGAATCTATCATAACTTTTGACAAGGTTCTTAATTTCTTAAGAGAATATTTATCCACATCGATTTTCATGTCAAGAAGAGTTACCTGATTGTCCTCTTCTTCATTTTCTGTATGTGCCATAAGAGCAAACATCTCATTGAAGACAGTTTCCTCCTCATGCACAGCAATCATAGACACATCTTTTGGCTCATCAGAATCTTCTGAATCACTAGAAGAATCCCCCCATGCAGCAAGAGCCCTTTTTACAACCATATCAGCAGCAGCTTTACGATCTCTGTTTCCAAGTACCAGGTCCCTTCTGTTTTCTTTGTCACCCCTGTGCTTTTGATGGTCCTTGTTTTCAGTCTTGAGCAAAGGACACTCTCTAATGAAATGCCCAGATTTTCCACACTTGTAGCAAGTATCACCTTGAACAGCATTTCGAGTCCCATTAGTTCCCTTTTTATACATTTTGTTTTTTCTCACAATTTTTTGAAATCTGCTGATGAGATATGCCATATCATCATCATCACTTAAATCTTCTTCTGATTTATATTTCAACATCAGAGACTTGTCCTTCTTGGCTTCTCTTTTTGACGAATCATAACTTCGATTCATCTCATGTGTTTTAAGATTGCCAATCAACGCATCCATGGTTAGCACTTTCAAGTCCTTGGCTTCTGTAATGGCATCAACTTTGCTCTCCCAAGACTTTGGAAGAATTCGAAGCACCTTCCTGACTTGTTTGGTCATGCTTATGGGTTCACCCAAACTTTTTAGCTCATTTGTAATGGAAGAAAACTTGGTGAACATCTCATGTATTGTTTCTCCTTCCTTCATTTTGAAGTTCTCATATCGTGAAGTGAGCATGTCAATCTTCGATTCTTTGACTTGTTCAGTTCCTTCATGTGCAGTCAACAAGCTATCCCAAATCTCTTTAGCAGACTCACAGGCTGACACTCTGTTGTACTCATCAGGTCCTATCCCACAGACCAGCAGAGTTTTAGCTTTGAAACCCTTTTCAATCTTTTCCTGTCAGCATCATCATATTTCTGCCTGGGCTTTGGAACAGTAATGGTCTTTTCTCCATCCTTTTCTTCCATCATAGGAACGAAAGGTCCATCTAGTATAATGTCCCATAGCTCACTATCTTCAGCCATAAGATAATCATGCATCCTAACTTTCCACCAACTGTAGAAATGTCCATTAAAGCGAGGAGGTCTGTGTGACGACTGACCTTCTTCGAGGTTAAGTGGAGTAGTCATTCTTAGAACAAAATCACTTCCTTGGTGTTAACCAAATAGGTAGTGCCTGCTCTGATACCACTTGATAGAATGTATGCCTTCACTTAATAAGTAATGGACCAGGTCCCTAGCTATACTTCAGAAAATATGCAGAAAGTTAAATGCAGTAAAATCAACACAATGATTTTACGTGGAAACCTCCTTGCTTAAGGGAGTAAAACCACGACCTGTTCCACAGGATTTTTCAATCGTTTTCACTAATCTTCAAAAGCAGAAGTAAAACACGATTACACCAAACGTAAGAAAGAGTTATCAATCTTACAGTTGAACAATAAACCTCTATTGCTCAACAAGCCTAAGTAGAAAACTATCTACCCACTAAGCTATCCCCTTGGACAACCTAGACTTCAACAAAACACACCAAGTCCTTTATAGATTTAGGAGTGGTTTACAATATAGAAAACACGAGAATAATTCCTAAAACAACTAGACGAAATGCTCCAAAAGTTGCTGTTGTTTTTGAATGATTCTGCCTTTGCTTTCCTTTAGCCTTTGCAAGAGTTCTTGAAAAGTGTTTTTCAAGTTGCAAAAACTAAGGAAGAATGTTTAGGAAAGTGTCTTTTATGTGGACAAGTCACTTTCCTAAACTTCTTTGCCATTGGCTGGAAGGGTCACACTTTCTGACGCCATCGGGAAGTGTGCACCTACTTTCTGCACCATTTCCAGCTGGCAGTTGACTGGCTCGTCATCACAAGAGCCTGGTACCTCTACTAGGTCCCTGAGTATGTTCCATCAGCAATGCTTCGAACAGTACACCTGCAATACTCATAGAGAAAACCCGGTACCTTTATGAGGTCCCTAAGTTTGTCAAATCATCAAAACTACAAATAACATAAAATATTTTGTTTGATAATAACTTAGGAGTAACATATACATTTCGAAACTCATTCTCTCAACTACGAACTCACAGCATTCATAACATTTAAATTCTGAATCCGACACTGAATAATTCCATGGTCATGACTCATTCTCTTTAGCTATTTTGATAAAAACATACGAAAGTAGTTCTACTATTAAGATGTTTAAAAGTAATAAAGAATATTAAGCGCTGTACTTTCTGTACTTACAACATTTTTTATATGATTTCAAGCAAAGTTCATATTTTTTTTGGAACCTTAAGAAAATTCACTGCGTATTAGTCTACAAATCACACTGTAAACGTAATAGTCTACAAATCACACTGTAGATGTAAAAACGCAAAAAGCATTGAGGGGAAGTGATCTCGAATCATCCATATGAATAATTATCCTTTAAACCAACCGAGTCATCTCAACGAACGGACAAATAATAATACAAGTTTATTTATTCCAATTTTAGAACTAACAAAATCCAACTTTCATGCGCCTTATTTAAAAACCATTGGTAGTGGACCAAATTAGTACCTATAAATTAAAGAAATAAATTTTTTTCTACCTACTTAATTATCTTTAGGTACCATATATAATTAATTATTATATTTAAAGAACTTCATAAAGGTAAGCTTATGTCTGATATCTTTTTCTATAAAAAAAAAAGATCAAAATTAATGAAACACGTAAATGGTAATATCGACATTAAAAATTTAAAAGTCATGATAATTTATTGATATTATCTACTTTATTGAAACTTTTAAGAGGCATATGTCCTATAATATATTAATAAACACTCCATCTGTCTCAATTCATGTAATACATTAAAATAAGCACGAAGTTAAAAAAAAAAACATAAATATTTTTGAAATGAACAGTCTACAATGAAACAAGATATTAATGATAATTACTTCTAAATATAAAAAAATATCCTTCATTTTCGAGAAAACTAAATACTTAGTTGGCTAAAAAAGAAAAGTAAATAACATATATTAGAATCATAAAAATATCAAATGACACGTATTATCACAAAAAAACACTTTTTTCTAGCAGAGAAATCTCGAAATGGTCAATGGCTCATGGTTCTAAAATCCATGAATAACGAGCTCGTATTTCTATGTTTCTTCACTTAAACACACAGCATTTTATCTAACACGTAATTTAAATCAATGTCGTGCGTCTAAACATCATATATCACATAATGCACTCTAACACTAAACCATACCTCTAGCGGAAAATTTCATAAACTTAAAATTCTAAATCGCGACTTTTTCAAAAAGCAAAATGCATTCCAAAAATGTTGAGACAAACAGTATTTTGAAAAGGCAAACACAACATAAAAGCAAGATATGCACACTCTATGGTCCAATTTAAAAAATAAAAAATTCCACTTATTCTAAATTTTAATTTTTTAGAGAAAAAAAAGAAGTACAAACCTTTTAGAGGAACAAGATGCAAGTGACCAAATGCTGTCCTGGTTCAATGAATCTAACACCACTGAAAAAACAATCTTTTTCTCTAATCATATCAAAAGGAAAATAGAAAAAGAAAAACAAAAAAAAGGGCAAATTATAAGATTCCTCAAAAGGAAAACCTCAAACTTGTTATGATTTGTTTGGTTATAAGAAAATTTAGAGAAAAAAAAAAGGTTCAAAGAAAGTGGAGTGAAAAAGGTACAATGAGAGACTGATAGTTATTTAGAGTATTAAAATATGAAGATATAAGAAGATTTTATTATTATAGTTTGTACAAAAAGGGGAAAAGTACCATTAATTATTTTTTCACAAGTGTGAATATGAGGGGAAAAAAAAACAAAGACACTAAATTCCACAAATTAATTAATATTCTCCTTTTTTTTTATAATTTTTTAATTTCAACAACAGTTTAATATATTTTATATATCTTTAGTTTAAATACATGATTTAAAAGTCATTTTTTATTTTTTAAAATTTTATATTAAGTCAAAATCAGACAAATAGATTATAAAGTCAGTTTTTTAATTTCAACATTAGTTTAATATATTTTGTGTATCTTTAGTTTAAATACATGATTTAAAAGTCATATTTTATTTTTTAAAATTTTATATTAAGTCAAAACCAGACAAATAGATTATAAAGTCAGTAGTCTTAATTTGAAATTTTATTTAAGTTCCAAATAATATGGGGTATTGAGGTGGTTTGAATAATGACATAATATGGTCTAGGTTCACAAAGTTAAGAAAAACAACCTTGTTTTTATTTGAAGAAAAGTCTAATTAATGTTTGAAAAGTCTATGGTGATCTAGACTTCAGGGTCTTGCCACTATATTTGAGGCAAAAGTCTCCTAAGAAAAAAATAAAATAAAAGATGTTGAATGAATAATAGTCAAAAAACTAAAAATATTTTGGATGTTTGATTTATTTTAGGTATTTTAAAGTTAAAATCACTTTTTAATATTTAATAGTGTTTGGATAAAAGTAATTTTAAGTATTTATTTTAAGTTAAAATATAAAAATAAGTCAATTTAAATGAATTTAAAAATTCTCTATGTTCTATTTTTTTTAATTATCATAAAAAAGATCATTGAATATGAGAGTCAAATTTTTTTTTTTTTTTTGGGTGTGTGGATTTGATTATTTAAACAAAGATTCTCTATGTTTTGTATAGTATTTACATTTACATATATAGAAAATATATAAAACAATCATAAGTCAAAATAATTAACAATTGAATATATTTGAAAAACTTTATATTTTTCGAAGGTCGCAAGTGCCTTTTGTTTCATTTTATGTGTCGTAATTCAGAATATGAGAGTCCAATTGTTTACTTTCTCCATTTCAAATTAATTGAATTTTTGAAATATTTTTTCATTTTTTAATTAATTTAATTGTTCAATTTTTAAGATTTAAAATATTTTTTTCAATTTTACCCTTCATAAGTTAGTATTGAAATTAGTTATTAATTAATATTTAGTTATTTTAATTATAAATTTGATAATAATAATTAATAAGAGTAAAAATGAAAAATTATGCATCATTTTTATCTTAATCATTTTTTCTTAAAAAGTGCGAAACACCTCAAAAATCAAAATAAAATTCTTTTTGTGTGAATTTGATTATTTGGACATAGATTGTTATTTTTTGTATAGTATTTACACATTTAGAAAATATATAAAAATATTATAAGTCAAAAATGATTAACAATTAAATATATTTAAAAAGAAAACATGGTCAAGGAAAACTCATTTGACTCTCCCCAAATAGTAATAGTATTACATACCGTTCTAATTTATTTTCTTACGTTTTATTTTAAAATAATATATTTTTATATTTAGTAAATTTTTAATGCTAATATTTTCATTTTATCCTTAATAATACTTATATTATAAGATGAAGTGACATGTTTAAAATCATACAATTCAATGAAAAGAATATTCTTTTATATTTGTACGTGCACAGCTTAATTTAAGCATCTTCTTATCTTCTTAAATTTCATGTCTAATCAAATTAAGATACAAAATATAAAATAATAGAAGTAGAGTAGTTAAAAAAAACTATTTTTTTTTGTTTTAATTTATTTTTCTTTTTAGTCTATTTTCAAGAAAGTATTTTCTTGATATTCTTTAATTATAATTTTTCATGTGATATATTTAAAATCACAAAAACAAATAACATTTTAGTTCATTCTACATATCTCTAGTTTAAAATTACAAAACTCAAAAATCTTCTCTAATGTTTTAAACTTCGTAACCATTCAAAGTCAAACAGACAAATTAAAACGAAAAAGTATATATTAATTATTATGTTTGACGATGTTGAGTCTTTTATAGAAACATTAATTTATAGTAAAACACACACCTCATTTATTATTATTTATAATAAAAATCAATTAATTATGAAATAAATAAACACAAAGGAGGAATTATTTTTAAAAAAAAATTATTTGCCAGAAATAAAAAT